>QRDG01000227.1:574771-831187 GCA_012064385.1 Puccinellia tenuiflora
CGAATGGACCGACACGCGTGAAGAAGAGCCTCCAGAGGAGGAAGCCGCAGCCTCAGGTGGGACGGAACCAGGCCACTGGACCATGCATTTCGACGGCGCCTTCGCGGCCAGGAGTGCAGGGGCTGGTGCTGTCCTCACCTCACCAACGGGCGACAAGCTCCACTACGCCGTCCAGCTGCTTCAAGGATAACGACAAGGTCTCCAACAACATTGCTGAATACGAAGGCCTCCTCGCGGGCTCAGAGCCGCCATCGCCCTCGGCATCAAGCGCATCCTCATCAAGGGTGACTCCAGCTCCTCGTCAACTTCTCCAACAAAAGCTACACGCCTAAGGACACCTCATGGTGGCCTACCTTGAAGAGGTACGCAAGCTGGAGAAGCACTTCAGGGGCATGGAGCTCAAGCACACCCCGCGAGCAGAAAACCAAGAAGCAGATGAAATCGCCAGGCGAGCAGCAAGAAGAGAAGCCCAGAAGCCTGGAGTGTTCGAGGAGAGCTCACCAAGGCCTCGGTCAAGCAACCAGTGGTCAACATCAGCATCATCGACGAGGAGCTCCCACCAGCCCCATCAAGTGGAGCACCAAACTGCGGGCTCCCCTCTGGCGATCGCTTGCTGCTGACTCTGGTACGCCAAGACACTGGCTGGATCGACGAGATCAAGAACTACCTGCAAGACCGAGTCCTCCCCGAAGACACGCAGAGGCCGAAAGAATTGCTCGCCAGGGGCCAAACTCCTACTGTCTCCACGACGGAGACTTGTACCGTAAAGCGCCCCAATGGGGTTGCCTTACGGTGCGTCCCTGCCAAGGAAGGCGCCAGCTCATCAAAGACATCCACAGTGGAGAGTGTCGGCCACCATTCTTCCTCGAGCACCCTTGCAGGCAGGTCTTCCGGAGTGGGCTTCTACTGGCCCTCGGTGCTTCAAGATGCAGCTGCCCATCGTGCAATCCTGCGACGCATGCCAATTCCACGCCAAGCAAATCCACCAGCCCGCGCAAGGACTCCAGACGATCCCGCTCTCCTGGCCGTTCGCGGTCTGGGGGCTGGACCTGCTGGGACCCTTCCCACGAGCGCTCGGGGGCTACCGCTACCTCTACGTCGCCATCGACAAATTCACCAAGTGGCCTGAGGTGGAACCCGTGTGCACCATACCGGCGAAGTCGGTGTAAAAATTCATCAGGAGTTTGGTCTGCCGCTTCGCCGTGCAAAACCGCATCATCACCGACAACGGCTCACAATTCATCAGTGGCGCCTTCAAGTCATACTGCGGCAGCCTCGGCGCCCAAATCTGCTACGCCTCGGTGGCGCACCCACGAAGCAACGGGCAGGCCGAGCGAGCCAATGCCGAGGTGCTCAAGGGCCTCAAGACGAGAAGCTTCAACCGCCTCAAGGCCAGCGGCAAGCACTAGATCGATGAGCTCCCCTCGGTGCTCTGGTCCATCCGCACCACGCCAACAAAGCCAACTGGTGAGACGCCGTTCTCCCTCGTCTATGGTGCTGAGGCCGTCCTCCCCAGCGAGATCACTCATGGCTCTCCACGAGTCTTGGCCTTCAAGGAGGCTGAGCTAGACGAACTCCGCAACGACGACCTCCTGCTGCTTGAAGGGCTCCGCCGCAATGCGCTCTGAGAGCGGCAAGGTACCAGCAAGACCTCCGTCGCTACCACAGCCGCCCGCGCACTCTCAAAGCAAAGACCTCGTCCTGAGGAGAATCCTCTCCAGGGCAGGCCTCCACAAGCTCTCGCCAATGTGGGAAGGCCCCTACAGAGTCGTGCACATCGCCAGGCCTGGCTCCGCGTGGCTCGAGACGGAGGACGGCATCCCTGTCACCAACCCCTGGAACATCCAGCACCTGCGCAGGTCTACCCCTGATCATCCTCGACGAGCAATTTTTTGCTTCAAGGGAGAGCCTCGCGCCATCATCCTCCACGAGGAAAAACTTCGGGCTCCCCTCTCTACTATACGTTGCCGCGGGACGTTCGAGAAGACTCCCAAGCCATCACGCCTCGGCAAGATAACCTCTTCAGGCACCATGCCTTGGCGTGGTGGATCCCCATGCCCAGCCATGGTGGACCGCAGGCTCTACAAGCCACCCTCGCATAGGGGCCCCCTCTGAGCTCTCTCTACATGCGTCGCCCGAGCACGCCCCCTCGAGAGTCTCAGCCACAGCATGTGGAACCCATGCCTGACATGGCGGATTTTTTGTGTTTCTGGCCACGCCAGTGTAATGAACCTATGTTTCAGGTCAATTTGAACCTTTGCGCTCTACGCCAGCATATGTGGCTGCTTCGGTAAGCCTTCATGTTATTGCTGTTTCATCCTTGCTCGTATGATCCCTCCTGTGTATCTCGCGAGCGGGGGCTAGCATGGTGCCATGCCACGGGAGCATCCCGGCAGCGCCTCAAACCCAAGGGATCCGAGCTCTGAACTCACGGGTCAGCTTTCATGCATGTCAACTCCCAAGGAGCTCTGAACTCATGAGCCGGCTCCCGTGCACGTCAACTCACCAAGGACCTTGGTGCCTGTTCTCCTCGCGAGACACTCATGAAGGAACCTATGAGCGCGCATAAGTTCTAGCTATGTATTGCTTGCGGGTACGCCTATCTGTCAAAACGCAGGAAACAGGTCCAAGATACCTCGTCAGGGAACCAACACCCTCTTCAAGGCAAAAAACACCTCGTCAGGGAACCAGCACCCTCTCCAAGGCGAAAACACCTCGTTAGGGAACCAACACCCTCTCCAAGGAAAAACGCCTCGTGAAGCTAAGTCCAAACACTTGGTTGAAATTCTTTTCGCTGGTTTTCGTCCCTTGAGTCTCTTTTCTCTCTCCTGCGCCTCATGGGCTGCTTGCACCTTAAAGGGGAGCCCCAAGCATCGCGACTTGGGAGCTCTTACCTCTTGAGGCCTCACACACCCCCCGGCCTTGTGAGCCCTGACTCTCGCATACCGAAGCAGCGGTGGTGTAGCGCTAAGAGAGGGTCCTAAGACGTAGAGCGGAAAAGACATGAAAGGAAGACAAAAGCCTCACGAGGGATATACACCAAGCAAACACAGCTTAAAGCAAGTCTTTACAAAAGCCACTACAAAAGAAATACTAAGATAATTCGTGCCCCTGCACGTCCAGATACAGGAAGAAGAGCTCAGGCCGTCGCGCCTCCTGAGGTGCCCGCTCCGTCCACGGCAGCCTCCACCTCCTCCTCCAGGGCATCCTCCTCATCGTCGCCTTCAAGCACGACTTGGTCGAATTTCTTGGCGTACGCGTTGGCGGCATCCCGCGCTTTGTTGCTGATGACGCCCGGCGGCGCCATCACGTCCTCAAGGTCAAGTGAGGGCTGGAGCCTCACGAGGTTGCTGAAGATGCGGGTGGAGGCGATGACGAGGAGATCACGGCTCTCCTCCATGACGCGCTCGTCGAAGCCCTTCGCGACCTCTTCAAGCTTCCCGAGGAATTGCTCGAAGAAGAACGAGTACGCCACCTCGTCGTCGGTCCCTACGGAGAAGGGGGGAACCTCGATCCTGAAGTCATCCCCAACGGCATGCGCGCGGTTCACCAAGTCTTGGAGAATGCGCTGGCGCTGGCGTGACATGGACTGGCCAATTTGGCGCTGGTCCCGTGCCCGCTCCACGAGATCCGCGACCGGCCCCACCTGCTGTCGGAGCTCGTCCAGGTCTCTCTCCAGGGCGGCGGCGTTCCCCTCTGCGCGAACCTGGGCCTCCCTGGCATTCTCGAGGCAGGAGGTCAACCGCTTCTCCTCCTGCTCGAGCTCCTTGATGCGGTCCTGGAGCTCCTTGCGCTTGGACTTGAAGCGGTCCTCCTGCTTCGTGACCTTCTCCTCATAATCCTTGGAGAGAGTTTCGCGGACGCGCTGGACCCTGGAGTCGGCCTCCTCCTGAATTCTTTTCGTCTTCAGCGCGAAGTCGGCGTTGGCCTTCTCGTGGCGCTCCGCGTAGGAGGCCTCATTCTTGGCCACCAAGCCCTCGCGGGCCTGCAATTGCCCCTCGCGGGTTGCCTGATCCTTCTCAAGCAGTTGGACCTGCTCCTCGCGCTGGCGCAACTCTTTCTCGCGGAGGGAGAGCTCTCCCTCGCGTCGCGCCAGCTCTGCCTCGCGCGGCGCCAGCTGCCCACACGAGCATCCAACAGCCCGAGGAGCTCCTTTAGGCTGGCCTCCACAACCTTGGAGTCCGCAATGAATTTCTGCTCCGCGGGCCGCTATCTGCTGCTGCTTGGAGGCAGTCTCCACCTCGAGCACTTCCCGGGCAGCGTCCAGTGGTCCATCACCTCCTCCGCCTCCCGCTTGACGCTGTCGCGGGTCTCCTTGGCGAAGCGAAGGGCCTCTTGGCGTTCCACCTGGGCCGCCGCGTCCTGCCGGCGGCACAACTCCACCCTCTCATGGAGGAGGGCCCAGGACCTCGCCAAGCCTCGACCGCTCCTCCGCTATGGCATTTCTTCTTCGGCGAGCTGTGCCCCCAGCTCGTCGAGCGCCCGCCACGCCTGGTCGAGGACGACTTGGCGACGGACTGCATGGCGCCGCGGCTCCCGCCGCGCCAAAGTCCCCGCACCACTGCTGGGTGCGGAGGCTTCGATCCTTGTCGAGGCGCCCGAGGCTTCCTGCCTTGGGCTCGCTGCCATCTCTGGTGCGGCCCGGGGGCTCGTGGGGGCGCCTCCCTCGTTGCCCGCTTCAGGTGCCCTCTGGGGCTGGGCGTCCTCTCGCCCCCAGCTCCGGCGCCTGTGGGCTCCGGAGGTGCTTCTGCCTCCTGCTCCTCAGGGGCGCTTCCTGCCCCTTCCGTGGCGGCCGCGTCCGTCACGGCCTCGGGCGCGTCGGCCCCTCTGGAGGGAGCCTCCTCCTCTTCTGGAGGTGGCTCCAAGACGATTTCCTCGTCCATTCTTTCCTCCTCCATCTCGAGCTGGACGGGAGGAGTAGACGCCCTAGTTGGCGGCGGCAGCGCCGCTTCTTCAGACACCTCCTCCGCGCGGCGCTCCGCCACGGGAGGAGTCGCCGCCCGAGGTGGCGACGGCGCCGCCTCCTCGACCACCACCTCCACGCGGTGCTCGCTCGTGGGAGGAATAGCCACCTGCCGCGGCTCGTCAGCCGCGGGCGTCTCCGCGACGACGCTGGTGGTCTCTCCAAGCTTGCGGAGCCGCCGCCTCTTTGGCTCCGCAGGTTGCCTGAAAGGAAGACAAGTTGAAGATCCTTCAAGGGGGTTTTCCAGAAGCAACATGATAGAAGAAAAAGAAGAGTCAAGGCTTACTCGTCAGCCATCACCCACACCCTCTTCTTCGCCTTGGGCGGTTGGGTGTTGCTTGCTCCGGCCTCCTCTTGAGGCGCCCTTGCCTCCTCGCGAGGAGTGCTCCTCTCGGTCGCGGCTCTCCTGTCGTGGATGGCCTTGGAGCGGGGCTCGCAGCGTCCTCCCCCGCCGCCGCTCGTCTCCTCCTCCTCCTCGATGCGTCGGGAGCGGGCAACGCGGAAGGCATCCTCCTCATCGCTGGAGGAGAGCACCTGGAGGTCCACCTCGATGGGAGCGCTCCTTGAGGAGCCGGCGGAGCCTCTCGAGGGGTTGGCGCCTGTCGATGCCTCGTCCTCGCCAACGGGGTTGGTGCCCCTCGAGGCCTCGTCCTCGCCAAAGGGGTCCTCGCCTCTCGAGGCCTCTTCCTCGGCAGACTCTTCGACCTCATCCGGCTCCGGAGACTCGTTCATGTACTCCGGCTCCACCGCCCACGGGTTGGGACGAGGCCCGCGGTGCCCCGCGGGCACAATTCCCCACTCGTCGAACACGGGCATGCACTGGCGTTGCTCCTCGATGCTCTCCTCGGCAAAGCTGATGAGTGGCCGGGCCTCCTCGTTGGCAGGAGACGGGATCTCCGTCGTCACGAAGAGGACCCCCATGACTTGGCGCAGCACCTCAGGCGCGAAGCCGTCCGAGCTCAGCCGCATCGCGTCCCCCCTGCCTGTGTACCGCCACACCGGCTCGGAGTGCCACTGGAGAGGAGCGATCCGGCGCCTCGTGAAGTCTCTTGCCACCATCTGGCCGGTGACCCTGCCTCGCGGATGCGCCGGATGCACTCGTACACCGCGTCAAGCCTCGAGCCCCTGAAGTCTGCGCTCGCCCAGCGCGCCCACTTCCTCTGGGGCCCCTCGGGCACCTCCAGGAGAGGGTTTGTCTTCTTGGCGTCGACGAAGAGCCACCGCTCGCGGAATTTCTCCACCTTCTTCGTCACCTTGGTGATGGCGTTCTCACCGCACCAGGCGATGGGGATGTAGTTCTCGCTCCTGGCGGCGGCGATGTGAAAGGAGACGCAGCCGAGCCGCTCGTTGGGGGCGGTGCTCCGGAGGGAGTAGAAACTACGGAAGAGCGCCACCGAGGGACGGATGCCAATGTAGGCCTCGCAGAGGTGGGCGAAGATGGCAAGGATAAGGATGGAGTTGGGATGAAGATGAAACAGCTGGATCTGGTACACCTCCAGAATCGCCAAGAGGAATTCGGAAAACGGAGGGACAAGACCGGCGTAGAGAGTATGGAGGAAGATGGGGTAGAACCCCTCGGTGAGCCTGCTGCCGGCCGGCCTCATCTCGGTGGCGCCGTGCTCGTTGGTGCTCGCCGCCAGGTGGCGGACCTTTGCTATCACCGCCGCGGTGACGCGGGTCCACGGCAGCGCCCCCTCGAGAGCAGCACCGCGCGCCACCGCCACCGACGTGCCGGCCCGCATCGCGGCCTTGCCCTTCGGGTCGACGTTGGTTTTCTTGGGCGCCATTGGTCGCCGGAGAAGGAGATGAAGACCCTGGAGTTGGAGTGCTCTGGGAAGAAGGAGCTGTTTGGGGGAAGAGTGCGGCGGAGTTATGGGAGAAGTGAAGGGTGTAGTTTGCGCGCCCAGGCTTTATTGACCGGCTCCCGAGTCGTGGCGGGCCCCGCCATGTCGCCCGTTAGAGCCGATGAGATCGTGGCCGCGGGCGCAACCACTGCGCCCCACGTGTCACGGCCCCGGCAGGCACCGTTGGGCCCTCGACGCTTCGCCTTCATCCATGGGCCTCGGCGTGCCCATCGCGGGCCCGGGGGCTACTGTCGGCACAGTGGAAACCAGAATATCACGGGCCGGCCTGCCAGGGCCCACAAGATTCTTCAGAAGATTTCGCTAAGGACCAGGCTCTCCAAGCCTGGCGAGGCTCGTGAGGGTTTTTCCTCGCGAGGGACCTCCTCGACGAGGGTTTTCTCCCTTGGCGAGGGACCTCTCCTCGAGAGGGCGTCTCGGACGCCACCAGCAATTCTGCTAAGGACCAAGCCGAAAGGCTCGGCGAGGCCTTTTGCCCCGCCGAGGCTTCCTTCCCCTCGAAGCCAGCTCTGCCTCCGTGGCAGAGCGCACATGGGCTCTGCGCCCATGTGCAGAGTGACGCGCGTGCCTGCGCGCGGTGACGACGACGCCGTAGTTGCCGTTTCCATGTATAAAGGAGTCAACAAAGCAGCACCAAGCAAATCGGACAACGAGTATTGCCACTTTGGTGATAAGGGAACCGTCTGCAGCTACGCTCCAAGGGCGACGTCACCGTGGGTCGCATCCCACCTCAGCAGGTGCCAGCCCACCGTCCGGCTGGTCGGTGGCTTTTTCTAGCTTTGGTGACGCTGCTCCCCTGCCGTGGACCGCGTCCATGGACTCTACATTTATGGTGGACTCTACCTTTATTGTGCACCGCACCTCCTCCTTCGTCGCCATGTGGTAGCCCTTCCCGCCCAAATGTTTGGGCGGAAGAGGCCCGAGACGCCTATAAAAGGAGGAGGAGCCCGTTCGGGCAAAGGGGTTCAGACTCTGGTTGGTTCGAAGGTTCACAAGCCAAAACCCTAGCCATTGTAGCCACCTCGAGCTCGCCAAGCTCACTCTGTACTGAAAACCTCTCCAAGCAAGTGCAATACAACTTCAAGCAGGACGTAGGGGTTTTTACCTCACCTAGAGGGCCCTGAACCTGGGTAAGACCGAGCGTCTATCTCTGCAGTGTTGTCCCGCAGCGAGTCCGACGAGCACCGTCACCGGAGCACCTCGAGGGTTGTTTGATTCCGCGTTCAGCCCCTTACTCTATCCTTCGTGAGACACACCTAGTTCCTGGGACAGTTCTCCGACAACAATATAAAAGCTAAAAGCGAGAGCTTACTAGCAAACAAACAGTAGCTAAGAATACTCAACAAGATATAAGCGAAGCAAAGGAGTATTCAAACGAAAACGGAGCGTGTCTCTCTCCCACACAAATAAAGCTAGGATCCAACAAGGATATGACCAGCAAAATAACAAACAAAACTGAAAATAAAAGGATGCTCCAAGCATAGCACATAATATGTAAAGTGATAAAAACTTAGTTTCAACGAAACGACCTGATGGTTGTTGGTGAAGAGTGGGGATGCCTTGGGCATCCCCAAGCTTAGACGCTTGAATCTTCTTAAATATTCCAGGGGGATTCCATGGGGGCATCCCCAAGCTTGAGCTTTTCTCCATTCTCACATCACCGTGTCGTTCAAAACTTAAAAACTCCCTTCACACAAAACTTCTCATAAACTGATTAGAGGGTTAGTGCTCATAAATTAAAATGCACATGTGTTCAACTCAAGACAAATTGCAAAGAACTTTATTAGGAATTAGCTACTGTTTACTAAGCCTCAATGTGACACTCCATCTCTAGAGTATCGCATTTGACGATAGTAAAAGAGACGAGTACAAGATAAAAGCAGAATCTGTCAAAAACTGAACAGTCTGTAAAGATTGAATTTTTCGAGGCACTTCTGTAACTCAAATCAGAAAACTCAAAACTAACGAAAGATAGAGAAAAGTATCAAGATTGCTGTCAAAAATTATCATAAAAATATAAAATTAGGCTCGAGATTTTCTGCAACAGGCGCATAGAATCTGTTTTTGGACAGCAAAACAATACCTCGCACTTTCAATGCATTAGAGGCTAAACTTGGCACAGAAAACCAAAACAAAAAGATACAATGAAGTTTCTACTGAGGCAACAACTCCATGACTCAAGAAAAGCAAAAAGAAACTGAAAGAATAATAAAATGGGTTGTCTCCCAATAGCGCTTTTCTTTAAAGCCTTTTAGCTAGGCCCAGTAATTTCAATGATGCTCACATAAGAATAAGAGTTGAAACACACAAGAGAGCATCATGAAGCAAATATCAAATACATTTAAGTCTAAACCTCTTCCTATGCATAGGCATCTTGTAAGAAACTAAATCAATCAAGCATAAAGCTTCTAGCATAGGAAGGTAAAACAATAGCAACATAGAGAGAGGTGTTTTAGTGACATGAGAACTCCAACAACCATATTTTCCCCTCTCATAATAATTTTCAGTAGCATCATGAACAAACTCAACAATATAATTATCGCTTAAAATAGGCTTTTCATGATCTACAAGCACATAATTTCGGTCCATCTCAAAAATAGTGGGATTAAACCCACTTTCAATAGCATTATAATTTTTATCATCAAGTAATATAGGACCATCATCAAGAGCTTTATCATATAGACTTTCTAAGCACAACTCTTCATTATCATGCATCTCAATGGTTGGAGTAAATAAAGGATTATCATAAGATTTATCAATATAGCACGGATTATCATATATAACAAGATCATTTTTTATCAAAAAGGGATGTTTCAAATGAATCAATGGGATCATAGCATTCATTCTCCTTTTGTAAGGAAGGAGGACAATCAAATAATGTATGAGTTAGAGAGTTACTCTCATTAGAAGGTAGAGATGGGTAGCTACTCCATTCTTCCTCCTCTTGTTCGTCACTCTCCTCCTTGTTTTCATCCAATGAGCTTCCAGTTTCAACAATTTCTTCTTCCATAGGCTCCTGCATGGCATTAGTCTCTTCTTCTGGGGGAGATAAACCCTTAAGATATTCAGTAATATAGCAATTTTCATCTTTGTAAGTATCCATGCAATAATTAAGTATAGCAAAACTTTCAGATTTATAAGGAGCATCATCATCATTTTCAATCAAAGAAGAAATTTCATAAGCACCCTTCCACGCAATAAATTCTTCATAGGTTCCACATCATAAAAATCATAGTTTCCCTTAGCATAAGATGCTAAGGTTTCATTATCATTACCAGCACATTGAAAAGGAAGGTGTTTAAAATTCATGCTACAACTAGACTCATCACAGCAATAAGATATATCATAATTTAAGCACAAGTTTCTAGCATAATTGTTTAGAGTATTAATTATTTTGCATAAGTGTATCCCTTTTTGTGACAAGCGGTATTCCTTATAATATTCTTGTTGATCCTCTATGAATCCGCCTTGCCAATAAGATCTAGTTTCAAAGAAGTTAACCATTGATAGCAATAACAATAAAGAGAGTAGAGAGAAAGTGAGTACTTCCCAAAGTGAACCAATAAGTAGAGCTATGGCTCCCCGGCAACAGCGCCAAAAAATAGTCTTGATGACCCACAAGTGTAGGGGATCGCAACAGTCTTCGCGGGTAGTATAACCCAATTTATTGATTCGACTCAAGGGGAGCCAAAGAATACTTAGAGGTCTTCGCAGCTGAGTTGTCAATTCAGCCACACCTGGAGAAGCACAAGTAACACGAGAGAGGTGAAAGCAACAGTGATTTGAGAACAATAGTAACAGTAACACGAAAGCAATGATGGAGAAATATGGACCGGGGTTCATAGTTTCACTAGTGGCAGCTCTCCTAAGCAAATAATCATGCATTGGGTGAACAAATTACAGTTGGGCAATTGACAGAATTGCACTAATTAATTAATTATGAAAAAGCATTCAGTTTATCAATCATATGTACGCATGTATTCCATATATAGTTGTAACCACTCGCAATGAGAATTCGCACAACATCTTTTGTCCTGCCATCCGGTTTCAGCCGGGCCAATTAAGGAACAAATGGCAATTAAGGTGTTCCTTTTAATAGAACGCCGGAGCAATGCATTAACACACAATGAACACATGTAATCCTCAAGTTACTAACCATTCCCATCGATGTGCCCGTTTCTGTCACTCGAGGTCTCCGGTTCCGGACTAATAACAGGTGCATACAACTTGTAGATACCATCTAAGCATCAATTATATTCATGCAAACATAACGCGCCCAAATCTAAGTGTTGGGAATATGCCCAAATCAACTTGTTTTCCTGGCCGGCTTCCTTGGTCTCCGTGCATGGAGTAGTAGTATTTGGAGTCTTCAAAGCTGGCCGGTTTCCTTCACGGATTTGGCTTGCACTCGTAACGCATTTGGCAATCAATTCCTTGCTTTCCCTCTGGACTTGTACCACGGCTGGCTGCTCTAATTTTATTGCCTTCTTTAAGTGAGTTTCACGTCTGTGTCCGTGTCGAACTGGAGACGGAGACGCGTAACAAGTTGCTTCGAATCCGAGTCCTTGTCTCATGGATGTTTTCGCGGACGAGAGTCGGCCGGGACACGATCGCACGAGTCGCCTGGGACGCTGGAGGTTGGCGCGGACGCACGCGAGGGACAAAGTTGATGTCGAGCCCTCACGGCCGCGTTGTCGAAGATCTTGATGCATCCGTGTAGCTTGACCGATGCGGTGATGAACTCGCTGTCGTCGTTGATGAAGATTGGACCCATCGAGTTGTGAATCCACGCGCACCTAGCCCCACGGTGGGCGCCAAATGTCGTGGTATGAACCGACGGTGAAGATACGGGACTATGTACGCGCGGGCATCGTCGATGTGGGTTAGTAGAAGAACGACACGGGAGACAAGATTTATACAGCTTCGGGACCCGGGAAACATCATCCGGTAATATCCCTACGTGTTGTTTGTGGCTAGGTCTTATTCCTCTCATGTTGGAAGTCGCCGATGAGGCGGCTCCTCTTGTCTAGATCTATCGGGCTCTGTCCCGGTTGTGTTGGGTCTGCCTAGCTGGTCTAAGTTCTGTCCTCTTGGGGCGCCTTGCCCCTCCTTATAAAGGTGGAGGAGGCCGACTTACATGTCGAGTCCTTTTACGACACTGCTAATCTAATACTAGTCGGGTCCTTGTAGGACACTTCTAATCTATTACAATTTGGCAAGGTGAGTCCTTGTCCTAATCTGACTATGGAGTCGGCCTGCTGGGCTTCCTCCTGGTGGGCCTCGTTGATCCTCCTTGCGGGTACCCGTGTCCCATATCCCCGACAGGACTAGTTCGTTAGTCAAGAGATGGTTAGAGTTTCCTAACCATGGACTTGTTATAGTCACTTGATAACGGAGTCATATCATTAGGAGTAATGATGTGATGGACAAGACCCAAATAATAAAGAGTTGCAATTGATCGTGTCACAAAGTTTCATTGCCAACACTTTTAGTATGCCAAGTATAGTTTCCTTAGACCATGAGATTATGTCACTCCCGTTTACCGGAGGAATACTTTGTGGACATCAAATGTCACTTCGTAACTGGGTGATTATAAAGGTGGCTTTCAGGTATCTCCAATGGTATTTGTTGGGTGACATGAATCAAGAGTGGGATTTGTCCTTCCTTGTGACGGAAAAGATATCTCTGGGCCCTCTCGGTAATATAGCATCAGAAAGGTTGCAACCATGTGATTAAGTGTTAATCACGGAGATCCTATATTATGGACGAGTAAAGAGAATTTGCCAGGTAACGAGATTGAACCAGATATGGAGATATCAACGATCAAGTCTCGGGCAAATTAAATATCGGTGAGACAAAGGGAATCATATATGAGATTAAGAATCTCCGGCATCGTGGTTCAATCGATAAGGAACTTTGTTGAATATGTAGGAGTCAATATGGGCATCCCGGTCCCGCTATTGATTATTGATATGATCATGTCTGCATGTTCTCGAACCCGTAGGGTCACACACTTAACGCTCCGATGTAGCTAGGGTTTACGATGAGATATTTGATGGTATGAACGAATGGTGATTCGGAGTCTCGGATGGGATCCCGGACGTCACGAGGAGTTCCGGAGGAGTCCCAATCCCTGGTTGCCCTAGCCGCACCCCCCCTTGGTGCCCTAGCCGCCACCCCCTTCCTCTCTCCAAGCCGGCGCCACCCCTCTCCCCGGAGGGCTGCCGCCACCACTACCTCCTCCCAAGCCGCACCACCCCTATGCCCTAGGGCTGCTACGCCTTATCCTCTCCCTCTCCCTCTCTTACTTTAGTGAAGATGAAATTTTCAATGGAAGGCCTTTTTGAAAGGATGAGTAAATAAGCAACTTCTATATCACCGTTGTGGTTTTGTGTAGATTAGAACGGTTCTATCTCGTTGACCCAAGCCACGTAAAAATTGCATAAACAAAGTAGAGGACGTCTAACTTGTTTTTGCAGAGGGGGTCATGTGATGTGGTATGGCCAATATGTGATTTGTGATAATGTATGCAATGATCATGTTTGTAATCTTTCGCGACTTGCATGTCGACGAGTACGGCAACCGGCAGGAGCCATATGGTTGTCTATTATTTTATGTGACCTGCGTGTCATTGAATCACCATGTAATTGCTTTACTTTATTGCTAAGAGTAGCATTAGTTGTAGTTGCAATAGTTGGTGGACAACCATGGTGATGGCGCCACAATGATGGAGATCATGCCGGTGATGGAGATCATGCCGGTGCTTTGGAGATGGAGATCAAAGGCACAAGAAGAAAGGCCATATCATATCACAATTATGAATTGCATGTGATGTTAATCCTTTTATGCACCTTATTGTTATGCTTAGATGTGATCGCGACGGTAGCATGATAAGGTGATCTCTCATGTTAATATCAAGATGTGTTCTTCCCTAGTATGCACCATTGCCAAAGATCTTCGTTTCGAAGCACCACGTGATGATCGGGTGTGATAGATTCTACGTTCACATACAACGGGTGTAAGCCAGTTTACACATGCAGAAATACTACGGTTTCCTTGACGAGCCTAGCATGTACAGACATGGCCTCGGAACACAAGAGCCGAAAGGCTAAACACGAGTCATATGGACGATATGATCAGCATGGTGATGTTCACCTTTGAAGCTACATCATCTCACGTGATGATCGGTTGTGGTGTAGTGGATTTGGATCGTGTGTCACTAAGCAACCAGAGAGATGTTGAGTTTAGTGGGAGTTCATTAAGATGAACTAAAATTATCATAAACAAAAGTCCTTAAGATGTCTTTGCAAAAATCCTTGTAGATCATGGTCGACTACGGTAGTCGGTTCATTGCTAAAGAACTGCGTCTCGATGGGTCAATTGTTAAGTTGGTACCTGCATTTTGAAAGAAGTCCTACACACCAATGCTGAGCTCTACGTGTTAGATGAACCATTAGAAGAATACCCAAATATTTCTGCAAGCTATGAAGAGTACATGGAGTGGTTTTTGAACCACCTACTTGAAAGTCAAGTGGATGATGTGCACCTTCATGAATTCTGACCTAAGTAGACAATTCAGGAACTTGATTGTAATGGAGATTGTTGATGAGCTGAAAAATAGTTTTTTAGCACAAGTTAGAATTTTAAGGTTCGAATGTCTGAACGGTTTTCTTTCACTCAAGATGGAAGAGAATACTTGCTTGGAACAACACCTGAGGATAATGCATGAGATACATCATCTTCTAGTGCTTGTTTGGAACCACGAGATGAATGACGGTTTCGCGATAGATGGGGTGATACGCTAGCTTCTCCCCAGCTTCAAGAATTATGCCGGAGACTATGTCATGGGAAGGGATTTGATCACTTTCTGTGAGTTTGTGTCTAGGCCGCGTCATGTCAAAGTGGAACCCATAGCAAGAGATGTTGACAATGCAGAAAGTATATAGTGATATACAAGTTATAAGTGTTTAAGTCCAAATTACAATTGTGGCGGTTTCAATAAGTATTTGATACTCATTCTGTTTTATGAAAACAGAACCTGCTGCTTGAGATTTGCATAAAGGATATGGGAAGATGTTGCAGAATGGTGGCAATCAAGGAGTTGATGCTGGCAACGATCTGTCTCTACATTTATCATTTGGATTAGAGGATTTGAATAAGTTTTGTAATCGAATTTTTAATTAGTGTGTCTTGCTTATGTGAGACGGTTATTCATGTTAAAGACAATGGTTGTTCTATTTTCATGAGTGATCCTTTTTTGGAAATCACAAGGTTTCGATTATAAAGTGTATTATTCTTATTATAATCTATATGATAAATTGGTCGAACATTTATAAAATAAGAGACATACTAAAGATATCCAAAACTTAATAATGACAATTGTTTTAGTTATGCTAAAGATTGAATAAACATTTTAATGTTCTATCAATGCGCCTTATTGAAGGAGTATGACTAAAATGCCACCCTTTGGAAGTGTGTCATGAGTTGCCGAAAATAAAACACAAGTGTTGGTTGTATTTTCAGCAAATGTTAGATGTCATTATTTTGTGCGCTCAATCTAAAATGATATGAGTAAATAAATGTATTTGTTCAAGTTATGATATTTGATGAGATCAAATTCTGGAGTTTAGGATATAAAGTTAACAAGAAAATTGAGTCTTTTTGATTTGATCAAAAGAGACGAAATATTTGAGTTATATGTTAGTATGTGGACTTGTGACAAGTGTTATCACAAATTACAATATTTAGAATATTTCAAAGGCGTTTGATATGTCCTAAGATATTGTAATCACACACTATTTGATATTGTGTGGTGTCAAAGAAGGGTTTTACTTCGGGGTTTAATAATAGCATTTAGATTTATTTGATAAACACTCTGTATAGAAATAAGGATCTATTTAATGATTCGCATAAACGTTTTTCATATGAGTTATGAGAAAAGGTGGTTTCATTAATTATGAGATAATTAGAGACTATTGCGAATAATGTTGTAGTATATTCATAAGTATGACTATGAATGTGATTCCACAATATGAGACTAAAAGGGGCAAACCAATTTGTTGGTTGTGCTAAGTATTTTAGTGGTTTATCGTGAAAAGGTTTCATTGATAAAAGAATTGATGGAATAAAATGGAAAAGCTAAAACCTTGCTTGTTTATGTATCAAGTGGCACATATGTAAAGTGCTCTGTTGGTTAAAACTTGACACATAAAGGAATTAATGATGGTGATCATTGAATTTCGGTTTAGCTAGTCTAAAGAAAAGTAGGATTCAAGAATATAAAGTTTTGTCAGGTTACAAAATAATATTCATGATTTACTTGTCATGTTTGAGAAACAAGACATACCTACGAAACTACAAAGAAGAAATAGAAGCCTTAAATACGAAAGTGACTAAGAGTCATCCTATGTTAAGTTTAAATCACAAAGTAATTGTTACTTGATTTTGTGAAAGCGTTGTTTCACATATTTATTCTTTAAAAGGGTTTGTAAGGAATAAATAAAACTTACTGGACAAAAGCAGAAGAGGTAAAGCTCTTTAACATATTCAATGTTGTTAACTACATGGTGTAGTTGTGCTTAAGGTCAAAAGGATTAATGCTAGCAAAGTACTAGCATTCGTATAAAGAGTTCTCGATATTAATAGTTAATTAAGAATTTTGGAGGTGTCCAAAATATCGAGAAAATACACGAGTGTGATCTAATTAAGATATGTGGCGACATATATTAAGTTAGAGCAGAAACTATTTTCCATGATCAAAATATGTGGTGACATATGTTTGAGTGGGAGCTAGTTCATGGTCAAATATAGAGATAACATATTTCTGAGTGGGAGCCAAAGTGGTTTCACAATTTAATATGTGTATGGTGTATATTTGAGTGGGAGTTTACAACATCTTGTTTGTGTGAAATGGAGATTTCATAAATGTTGTAAATAAGTCAGGAACCAAAGTATAACTTATGAAGTTAGTCAAATATCCATGGAGATGGATGTATCTATGGAGGATAGATATGTTTGATAAGCATTATGTCAGGATGTTTAACCTAAGTAAGATTTTGAAGGAGTTCAAAATGGAACAAGAGAAGAAAGGTTCATCTGCTTGTGAGAAATAGGTGAAACATTGAGTTGATAACTCAATACAAAAATGAAGGTTGGAGGATATGTTAGAATTCGCTATGAATTGTTCATAGGACTAAACATATAAGAACCATGTGTTTGTATTTGACGATATGTGACCCAAGTTCTTGGTTAGAAGAACGTGTTAAAATGAGGAGTCATTTTAACATGAAGATGAGATAAAGTAATCTAGAGATTGGTAGACTTGGTTGAAATCATAAAACCAAACTAGATTGGGGATCTCATAATAGCAGAAGCGCAGCGAAAGCATGATCGAAAATATCGAAGTGACTTGACTGCACTGTCGATTTGTGAGTCTACAACATATAGGAGTATATGATTAATTCAAGGATTAAAAGATATAATATTTTGGTTTGAGAAACTTTGTTTCAAGACTGAGTGAGTTCTAGGTGCACATGCTATGTGAAAGTCCTCTTGACTGATCATACGTCATGTAGGCATGAAAGGGAAACGAAAATCTCACTCTATAACCAAATATATTATATTCATCATATGATGATGATATGAAGTTTTATCATGTGATGATAAAGTAATGTCAAATTAGGTGACGTTAACATTTTGCAAAGAACATAGAGAACTGTATAGTACAGAACATGGACAGAACCTCTTCCATGAACAAACATGATCAGCACTGAGACTCCATGAGTGTTAGACACCATGTAAACTAGATTATTGACTCTAGTGCAAGTGGGAGACTGTTGGGAATATGCCCTAGAGGCAATAATAAAATGGTTTATTAGCATATTCATGTTTATGATAATAGTTTATTATCCATGCTATAATTGTATTAACCGGAAACATAATACATGTGTGGAATATAAACAACCAGGTGTCCCTAGTGAGCCTCTACCGGACTAGTTCGTTAGTCAAGAGATGGTTAGAGTTTCCTAACCATGGACTTGTTATAGTGACTTGATAACGGAGTCATATCATTAGGAGTAATGATGTGATGGACAAGATCCAAATAATAAAGAGTTGCAATTGATCGTGTCACACAGTTTCATTGCCAACACTTTTAGTATGCCAAGTATAGTTTCCTTAGACCATGAGATTATGTCACTCCCGTTTATCGGAGGAATACTTTGTGGACATCAAACGTCACTTCATAACTGGGTGATTATAAAGGTGGCTTTCAGGTATCTCCGATGTTATTTGTTGGGTGACATGAATCAAGAGTGGGATTTGTCCTTCCTTGTGACGGAAAAGATATCTCTGGGCCCTCTCGATAATATAGCATCAGAAAGGTTGCAACCATGTGATTAAGTGTTAATCACGGAGATCCTATATTATGGATGAGTAAAGAGAATTTGCGAGGTAACAAGATTGAACCAGATATGGAGATATCAACGATCAAGTCTCGGGCAAATTAAATATCGGTGAGACAAAGGGAATCATATATGAGATTAAGAATCTCCGGCATCGTGGTTCAATCGATAAGGAACTTCGTTGAATATGTAGGAGTCAATATGGGCATCCTGGTCCCGCTATTGATTATTGATATGATCATGTCTGCATGTTCTCGAACCCATAGGGTCACACACTTAACGCTCCGATGTAGCTAGGGTTTACGATGAGATATTTGATAGTATGAACGAATGGTGATTCGGAGTCTCGGATGGGATCCCGGACGTCACGAGGAGTTCCGGAGGAGTCCGGAGAATAAGATTCATATAAGGAAAGTGGTTTCCGGAGGTATCGGAAAAGTTCCGGAATATTTCAGCGGGGTACCGGAAGGTTCCGGAAGGTTCTAAAAGAGTCTAGAAGTGGGGACCATATTTTATGGGAGCCCACATGGACTAGAGGGTGGTGCACCCACCTTAATGGTCTGGCCGCACCAGCTCCTTAGCCCAGCCGGCCAAGCCCTAGTTGGACTAGGACTTGGGCCAACCACAAAGGCCCAAATTGAGTCCTAGATGGACTCAACTTGGGGGCCAAGGCAAGGGGGGCCGGCCAGCCCCTTGCCCAAACCCTAGCCGCCCCATATAAAAGGAGGGGAGGGGAGGGGTGCGCCCCAATCCCTGGTTGCCCTAGCCGCACCCCCCTTGGTGCCCTAGCCGCCACCCCCTTCCTCTCTCCTAGCCGGCGCCACCCCTCTCCCCGGAGGGCTGCCACCACCACTACCTCCTCCCAAGCCGCACCACCCCTATGCCCTAGGGCTGCTGCGCCTTCTCCTCTCCCTCTCCCTCTCACATGGCTTGGCGAAGCCCTGTCGGACGGAGCACTCCACCATCAACGCCGCCACAACCGTCGTGGTGCCGAGATCTATCTAGCCACGTCCTCCTCACTTGCGGGATCAAGGAGAGGACGTCTACATCGAGCCGTACGTGTGGATACCGCGGAGGTGCTACCCCTTGTGGCACTTCATCAGATTGGATCTTCGAGGAAATACATCTCCTCGTGACTAGATGAGTCTAGTTGCGGGGATCGACTAGCCAACCCCTGCACCGACAAAACGCGTTTGTTGATCTTCAAGGGTAAGAGATTGGATCTCATCTTCGCTACCTCCATCTAGTAGATCTAGATCCTTGGGGTTTCTTCCGCTTGTTTCGTAGGAAAATTTTTGTTTTCTATGCAACGACCCCATCACTAAGATCATGCCACTCGTGCACTAGTGACAAGCATTAAGCAACAATATTGTGGCAACAACAATTCATAAACTTAAATAATCTGATCATAACATGCCAATCCATCGGATCCCAACAAACACAACGCATATTACATCGGATTGATCTCGATCATGTAGGGCAGCTCACGAGAACATGGTATTGAACAACAAATGAGACAATGCTAGTGCTCAATAAAAAATAGGCTAGTAACTTCACCACATGGCATGCAAGGTGAGTGATACGTCTCAAACGTATCTAAAATTTTTGAGTGATCCATGCTAGTTTTGTGATATTGTCACATGTTTTTACTGTCATTTATATCATTTTATGCATTTTGTCAGACTAACCTGTTGACAAGATGCCAAGTGCCAATTCCCTGTTTTTGCTGTCTTTTTGTTTTAGAAATTTACTTCTAGAAATATTCTCGGAATTGGACCAAATTTTACGAGGAATTTTTACACGATGGAAGGCACCAGGACACCAAAGGGGAGCCTGGGGGGCCACACACAGGCCAGGGGCGGCCCCCTGCTGCGGCCAAGGGCCCACCCGTGGGTGGGACCCGCCCCTGCCCTGTGGGCACTCCCTCGGCCCCCTCCGACGCCTATAAATTTCCTCATGACCTAAAAACGTCGAGGCGGCCATTATTTTCCAGAAACTCGACCCCGACGCGCCGTCACCAAAAACCCTAGTTCGGGGTCCAATCTGAAGCTGATCCCGGCACTCTGCCGGAGGGGAGATCGATCCCGGAGGGCTCTTCATCGCCATGCCTTCCTCCGGGATGATTTATGACTAGTCTCACCTTGGACTACGGGTCCATGGCAGTAGCTAGTTGGTAGTCTCTCTCTCTTGTGCTTCATGTCTTATGATCTTGTGAGCTGCCTAACATGGTCAAGATCGATTATTGTAATGCTATGTGATGTGTTTGCTGGGATCCGATGGATTATGAAGTTATGTTCAGATTGTGCATGATTCTTATATGAGTAATTTATGTTCTTGCATGCTCTCCGATGTGCGTAGTTACTTTGGCCAAGTGATTGTGTGTATCTTCAAGAGAGGGTATTTATGCTAGATAGTGGGTTCATGCCCCCTTTTGTTCCTGGGCACGAGTGACAGAAACGTCTAAGGGCGAGGGTGTGCTGTTGCTACTAAGGGTAAAACAGCGGTGTTAATGTCTCATTTGATATTAGTATTGCTTACATCATGCACTTTACTTAATGCAATCGTCTGTTGCTTGCAACTTAATACCGTTGGGTGACAGGCTGGATAGCGATCCCACAGTGGACTTTTTAGACAAAGACGCAGTTGGACTCAACGGTCTTTGTTCCTTGTCGTGATGCCTCCATAAATATTATCATGTCCTTTTTGTCATAGCTAAATTGGGTTTGTGTCATGATCTTGTCAATTGCCTAGCTGTAATTCGTTCACCCATCACATGCATATTTTATTTACTTGAGAGACTCCACTAGTGAACCCATGGCCCCCGGTCCATCTTTTTACATTGTTTACAACCTCATACTTGCTTTTCATCATCATTACTCCTTTGGTCACTTTTCATTATTACATCTATTTCATCATATAATTAACCACTTTGTGTTCTGCGAGACCGGAGAGATTGACAACCTCTCCGCCGTTGGGGTCAAATTATTTGGTTGAGTGTGTGCAGGTCCACGTTTGTTGAAGGTATCCCTAAGCGCCAGAGATCTTCAACATTCACCTCAGATTTCAAAGTCCTACTGGTTCGATAAACCTCGGTTCTATAAAAGAGGGAAAACTGCTACTAGCTACAATTTCGCCTTCGCTTGGGGCACCACCCAACTCTTCTCCACCAACAATAACTAGTGCTTATCAATACCAACAATCAGTGAGTCAGATGACCATACCGAGCCTACCAAACGAATCGAATTTGCATCACCGCAACCCAAAATCTAAAAGGTAGGCGACCTAACGCGCCCAAACTCTTGCACCTGCATTGCTTATCATATCTTCCGTTTATTATAGATGTATTGTTAAGTATATACTGTACATAGTAATTGCATAGAGGTAAAGCTTTTTTTTTTACCAAAATAATGGTTGTACATCTATACACCCTAGTACATAGCTAGCTCCTCCCATGCTTCTCTTTTTTTTGTGCACCGGAAAAAGAGATTTAATTAATGGGTGAAGTGAGTACAATCAGAGTTCAACTCCTCAGCAAATTCTGGCGGCGCGGAATACAACCAGACTTCAGTTCTACCCTCAACCCTACCCATTTTAGCTAAACCGTGGCTTGCAACATTTGCATCATAGCTTACTTTCCTTACTACGATCTCTCTTTCTCGAATCCTCTCGCGGATTAAACATACTAGTTGAATTTGGCGTGGAGTCACGCCACGCCCTTGGTGATTTTTTTGTACAATATTTTTGTTTTGTTGTTCAGCAAAATGTTAGCCAAATTGAAGTGTTCGAATATGTTTTTATTTTGGTATGAATAGACAGCAATTTTTGGTGAGTTTTTTTTAATATATTGTGTAGGTTATTGAAGTCTGTAGTGATTTGAAATGTTGAAACATATTTGTATTTCGAAGTCAATATTTAATTGGAATTAGAAAATCCATTTGAATTTGATTCCAACTTTCCTGGGGAATGTTTATTCGTATGGTGGCAAAAATTTAGCTAAATTGAAAATGTCTGAATATATTTTGTAAGTTGATATAAGTATGTAACGTTTTTTTTAGCACTTTCGATATATTTTATGGAATGTTGGTTTATTGACTTAAATGTTGGTCAAATTGGAATTTGCAAACATGTTGTTTATTTTGTATGTAATTATCCAAATCTAAGCATTTTTTAATTAGTCAAGTTTATTTGTTTTTTGTCAAAAATAGTAAATATATTTCTTTCCGTAGCATTTTGATATATTTTGGAAAAATTGGCGTTTGAATATAGAAAATGGCGACATTTTTTTAAAAGTTGTCTAAGTTTGGAAATCGTTGAAATTGAAAAATGCTTGCGTTGTGTTTTAAAGTTGTCTAAGTTTTTGTTTTCTCCAATATGCATTTAGGGAAGCATTATTACAATTTAACTATGTAGTTCGAAAGAGTTAAGTTCAGTGCAAGTGTTCGTTAAATTGAGTTGCATAATTGGAGGGAGTCCAGTTGTATTGTATCTAAACTTTGACCTATCCGACTTAGCGTAATATGTTTATATTGTTTGTTGAATATCTGATTTAATGCAATAATTGGGAGGAATACATTATATGAGCATCTATTGAATTTTAATTTAAATTCAGTTCATATTTAGGGGACATGAAATTGCATTTTATGTAAATATTGAGCTAAAATTGTTTAAATACTGTTCTGGTTTCGCAGCATTTAGTAGTTTTGTAAATTTGTATAAATATTGTAGAATAGTATCTACAAAGTGTTTTAAATTAGCTGAAGCATGGTCTTTCTTAAATTCTATTGTTTGGTTCGACTATATTTATTTTGGAATTAAGATTTAAAATAATTTGGAAAACATTTGAAAGCATTTGAAATGATTATTTTGAATTTTACAGTTTGTTAGAAGTTGGTCTAAATTGCCTTCGAGGTGTTTTATAAATTATCTGCAAATAGTAGTCTATTAGAACTGGTGTAGAACATATTTGAATTGATGTAATATATTTTGGTTTTTTTTTGTTGAATATTTGATTTAATACAATAATTGGAGGGAACATAACATATGAGCATTTGTTGAATTCAAATTAAAGTTCAATGCATAGTTGGAGGGTGTGAATTGCATTTAATGTAAATATTAAGCTATTTAAGCATCATTGAAATTTGGGAGTATAGTTAGAGAGTGTTAAGTTGTTTCTAGCTGTAAATATGTTAGTTCAATTGAATTGACCAAATATGGTTCCGTTTTGCCGTATTTTATTTAATTTAGCAATGTAGTTAGAGGAATTATTTTGCAGTGCTACAGCTAGTGCTTTACTAAAGAACCAAGTAATTTTTAATTCAGAATATAGTTGGAGAGTTTTAAGTTGTTTCTAGCTGTAAATATGCTAGTTCAATTGAATTGACAAAATATGTTTCCGTTTTGCCGTATTTTTTAATTTAGCTGTAGTTGAATTTGGCGTGGCATCACGCCACACCTTTGATGATTTTTCTGTAGAATATATTTTTTTGTGCAACAAAATGTTTGCTAAATTGTAATGTTGAAACATTTTTTTTAATGAGTACGTAGCATTTTTTGTGAGCATTTTTGATAAATTTTCTGTAATGTTCAAATATTTAGTAGGGTGAACTGGTCGAACATGTTTGTATTTCGGCGGGAGTATTTAATTTAATTTAGGGAAGATGCAGTAGTATTACGTCCAAATAGTGAAAACATTTGAATTCAAATTAGGGAAGGTGCATTTGAATTAATTGCAAATAGTGACAACATTTGAATATTCCAATTTTTTTATTTAGCATATACTGCACCCGCTGTATTTTAAAATGTCCCAATTTGTCGAGATTTGTCGTTTATTTTATCGGAAATTTCAATAAATTGCTTCTTTAAATCTTGAGTAAATGGGAAATGTCAAAATCCGTTGGAATTTGTCGTCTTTTTTTTCTAATCTTATGTCCATATTTAGAGAGTTTCCAGCTAAATTATCTCTAAATATTAAACATCTTCGGAAGATGTAATAAGTTCGTATTTGTTGCATTCAAAATTTAGTTGAACTCAATATTCAAGTGGTGTGAACTCAATACATTTTTTTAGAGGAAATGAAATTGTGTTTTATCCAATATGCATCTAGGGAAGCATTATTTCAATTTAATTATGTAGTTAGAGAAAGTTAAGTTCAATGCAAGTGTTCATTAAATTGAGTTGCATAATTGGAGGGAGTTCAGTTGTATTGTCTATAAATGTCGACTTAGTATAATATGTTTGTATTATTGCAATAATTGGGGGAATACATTGTGTGAGCATTTACTGAATTTTAATTTAATTTCAGTTCATAATTAGAGGGCATGAAATTGCATTTGATGTAAATGTTGAGCTTAAATTGTTTAAATATTGTTCTGGTTTCGCAGCATTTAGTAGTTTTGAAAAATTGTATAAATATTGTGGAATAGTATCCACAAAGTGTTTTAATTTAGTTGAACCATGGTCTTTCTAAAATTCTGTTACTTGGTTCAAGTATATTTATTTTGGAATTAAGATTTAAAATAATTCAGAGAAGGTATAGAACCCGCAGTCCAGCACACCTGACATCATTAATTTGAGGTCTTACATGCCAGGTGTGCTGCCTCAAATGATGTCTCTGTTCTCTCATCCACGATAATGACTTTGCACATATATCCAGTCCGTTAAAAAACGAACTGAAGACAGGTATTATTCATTTTAAGCGGTACTACGTTGATATCATATTAATTTCGTTTGGTCGTTTTAAGTGATACTACGTTGACATCATATTATTTTTTGTTTGTTTGTTTTATCACTTTTTAGGTGGTTTTATGGTTGTGTAAATTGTCAATGCGTTGAGATCGATGATTATTTTAGGTATTAAGAACTTGGTAAATATATTTGATTATCTTGGTTGTTACATCATCAAGACATACGTGCGTTTAATTTAGGTCTAAATAATTGAAAATTGGAAATGTACACATTTGAAAGGTTCTTGGATTTTAATATGTTCAATTTGAAGAAAAGTTTGCATTGTTAAGTTGTTTAAATTTCAAAGTTGGGAAATTAGGAAGTTATGTATGTTTAGCATATTCAATTTAGAAGCAAGCCATAGTTAGAGCAAATGAATTTGCATTTTGTTGAAATGTTGATCTAATCATTTTTTATTTAGTGGCTATCTTGTTTTTTTTTTACAATTCGTGGAATTTGGTTTCATTTGTTCTGAAAATGAATGTAAGCAATCTTTTTTTTTTGAAGTTATATGTGTTTATTAAATTCAATTTAGAAGCAAGCCATAATTAGAGTAAATAAATTTGCATTTTGTGGGAAAAATTATCTAACCAAACATTTGTTTTCAAATGTAGTGACTTTTTTTTTACAAAATTGTGGAATTTGGTCTCATTTCATTTGGAAATTTACCTGACTAAACTTTTTTTTAAATACAGCCACAGCTGGAGCAAATAAATTTGCATTTTGTTGAATAGTTGATCTAATCATTTTTTTTGTTTTCCAAATTTAGTGACTCTTTTTTTTAAAAAATTTGTGGAATTTGGTTTTGTTTTATATTGAAATGTATATAAACAATCATTCATGGAATTTGGTTTCATTTGTTGTGAAAATGTATGTAAGCAAACATTTTTTTTAAAGTTATCTGTGTTCATTAAATTCAATTTAGAAGCATGTATATAAACAATCATTCGTGGAATTTGGTTTCATTTGTTCTGAAAATGTATGTAAGCAAACATTTTTTTTAAGTTATCTGTGTTCATTAAATTCAATTTATAAGCAAGCCATAATTAGAGTAAATAAATTTGCATTTTGTGGGAAAAATTATCTAACCAAACATTTGTTTTCAAATGTAGTGACTACTTTGTTTTTTCTTTTTTTTTACAAAATTGTGGAATTTGGTCTCATTTCATTTGGAAATTTAGCTAATTAAACTTTTTTTTAAATACAGCCATAGCTGGAGCAAATAAATTTGCATTTTGTTGAATTATTGATCTAATCATTTTTTTGTTTTCCAAATTCAGTGTTTTTTTTTACAAATTTGTGGAATTTGGTTTTGTTTGATTTTGAAATGTATATAAACAATTTTTTTAAGTCATTTGTATTTATTAAATTCAATTTGGAAGCAAGCTATAATTAGAGTAAATGAATTTGTATTTTGTCAACATATTTATCTAATCAAACATTTGTTTTCAAATGTATATAAACAATCATTTTTTTGAAGTCATTTGTATTTATTAAATTCAATTTGGAAGCAAGCTATAATTAGAGTAAATGAATTTGTATTTTGTCAACATATTTATCTAATCAAACATTTGTTTTCAAATGTAGTGACTATTTTGTTCTTTTTACAAAATTGTTAAATTTGGTCTCATTTCATTTGGAAATTTACCTAATCAATTTTTTTCCGAATACAGTGATTATTTTGAGTTTTTACAAATTTGTAGAATTTAGTCTCAGTTGATTTCGATATGTCTTTGAAAAGTTCAAAAAGATTTGGAAAAATAGGAAAGCAGAACGGTAAAGAAGGAAAAAGAAAAAAAATGGCCGGAGCCCATTTGTGCGGCCCAAGCCCACTGTTGACGTCACGATGGCGTGGACGGTGTCTGTTCGTTTTTTTTAATGTAGTGACTATTTTTTTATACAATTTTGTGGAATTTGGTTGCATTTGATTTGTCATATTTAATTCAATTTAGAAGCAAGACATAAATAGAGCAAACGAATTTGCATTTTCTAGAAATATTCATCTAATCAAATGTTTTTTTTCTTGTTTGATTTGGAAATGTACCTAATCATTTTTTTATGCAGTGGATTTCAAATAAATTGGAAAAGGTCCCGAAGTATAAATTGTTAGAACTTGGTCTGAATTTATTTGGAGTTAACAAATATCTCCAAATATGTAGAAGTTTTGAATTTTAAAAATAGGAAAACAAAAAACAGGAGGGGAAAAAAACAAAAAGTGCCGGCCGAGCTGCACAGCAGCCCAGCCCAGCTAGGTGGCCCGCTAAGCAGCCCAGGCCCACCGCGACGTCAGGACGACGTCACCGGTGGCCGGAGCTGCCGCGGCCACGGCGAGCTCGGCGACGCCGCGTCGGAGCGAGCTAGGACGCGGGGGTGGGCGCGTCCGTCGCGCCCGGTCGCGGGCTGGCCGTAGGCGGCGGCGCCGCCCATTTTGGGTCGCCGGACCGGCCGCGGCGGCGCGCGGACGCGGCGAACGGCAGCGGTCGCGGCGGCGAAAAATCCGACCCGGCTGCGGCTTCCCGGCGCCCGATCTGCGGCGAGGAAGTGGAGGAGACGGCGGCGGAGCGCTCCGCATCCGTCGATCTGAGCGGGGAGGCGCCCTGCGGCGGGGGCACGTGACGGCGGCGCCGGCGACCTCCGCGTCGCGCGTGAGGGAGAGAGGAAGGGGAGGGAGGGGACGTGAGGAAGTTTTTGCGCAAAGGCCCTTGACGTTTCCGCAATTTTCGTTTGGGTCCCTGCCTTCGGAAAAGCGAAGGACTGCGGGTTGTATTTTCGGTTTTGTGAGGGGGGTTTTTTGCAAGTCGATCACGGACGCATCCTCCGGGCCGTCGGATCGCCGTTGGACGGCCGGGATCGCCGGTACTGTAGCTACTGTAGATCTACAGTAGGTACTGTTTCTAGCTACAGTCCGCGAGCGCTGAGGAAGCTCGAAACGTTTCGACTTTAATATATAGATAGATTCTCATAGCATGACGCGACATTTTGGGGATCGCTCGTGTACTAGCGCAATTGCCTCTGCGCAGTCAGACTCGAGGACAATGGGCTTCGGAGGGTGGATCCTCCTCTAATGCATCCATGGCCACAAGCTCCACCTCTAGTGCATCCTCGCAGTCCAAGAACTATCGACACGCAGTGACAATCACCTCTCCCTTGCTATTCCGGAGGATGATGCCAGCTCCTGCCCTTCCGTCCGACGCGAAGGCGCCATCTCCCTTGCATATCACGACAAGGAACAAAGACCGTTGATTCCAACTGCGTATTTGTCTAAAAATTCCACCGTGGGATCGCTATCCAGCCTGTCACCCAACGATATTAAGTTGCAAGCAATAGAAATTTGCATTAAGTAAAGTGCATGAAGTAAGCAATACTAATATCAAAAGAGACATTAACACCACTGTTTTACCCTTAGTAACAACAGCACACCCTCGCCCTTAGACGTTTCTTTCACTCGTGCCCAGGAACAAAAGGGGGCATGAACCCACTATCTAGCATAAATACCCTTTCTTGGAGATACACACAATCACTTGGACAAAGTAACTACGCACATCAGAGAGCATGCAAGAACATAAATCAACATATAAGAATCATGCACAATCTGAACATAACTTCATAATCCATCGGATCCCAGCAAACACATCACATAGCATTACAATAATCGATCTTGATCATGTTAGACAGCTCACAAGATCATAAGACATGAAGCCCAAGAGAGAGAGACTACCAACTAGCTACTGCCATGAACCCGTAGTCCAAGGTGAGACTACTCACAACTCGTCCCGGAGGAAGGCATGGCGATGAAAAGCCCTCCGGGATCGATCTCCCCTCCGGCAGAGTGCCGGGATCAGCTTCAGATTGGACCCCGAACTAGGGCTTTCGGTGACGGCGCGTCGGGGTCGAGTTTCTGGAAAATAATGGCCGCCTCCACGTTTTGAGGGTTAATATTATTTTATAGGCATCGGAGGGGGCCGAGGGGGTTCCCCACGGGCAGGGGCGGGTCCCACCCGCGGGTGGCCCTGGGGCCGCGGCAGGGGGCCGCCCCTGGCCTGTGGGTGGCCCCCCAGGTTGCCCTTTGGTCTCCCTGGTGCCTTCCGTCGAGTAAAAATTCTCTGTAAATTTTCGTCCAGTTCCGAGAATATTTCTAGAAGTAAATTTTCTGAAATACAAAAACAGCAAAAACAGGGAACTGGCACTGGGCATCTTGTTAATAGGTTAGTCCGACAAAATGCATAAAAATGATATAATTGATAGTAAAAACATGTGACAATATCACAAAACTAGCATGGATCACTCAAAAATTATAGATATGTTTGAGACGTATCAGTCCCCTAGGGCGGCCGGCCCCCTAATGGGCTCCCTCCTTCCGGAGGTGGCCCATTTAGGTGGGCTGCCCCATAATTCGAAATAAAACATTTTTATTTAATAAATAACTTTTATTAAATCAATAAATAAATATATAATTCTCCAATTAATATATTTATCTATTATTTAATTTATTTATTATAATATATAAATATTTAATTCTCCAATTAATTATTTATACATCATCGAATTTATTAAAACCAACATGAATATATATAATTCTCCAATTAATATATTCATATCATATATATAAATTCCCGTGACTCCGAAACTCCTTTCGGATCACTCCGATACTCCTTCGGATTTCTTCGGAACCCTTCCGGTACTCTCTCTTCCTATCTTCGATAATTCCAACACTACCAGAACGATCTCCTAGCGTCGTCAAACCCTTATGTGTGTTACCCTACGGTTCGGGAACACTCCAGACATGATCGATACCTCTCTCCGATCAATGATCATTAGCGGGACTGGGATGCCCATAATGACCCCTGTGCATTCCACGAAATAACTTTGTCGTTGAACCATAAACATAGATTCTCATTCCCTTTGCTATCGCGATACTGACTTGCCCGAGATCTAATCATCCAGCATCTCCATGCTTAGTTCTATCTCGTTACCGGTCAAGTCTCATTCAACTCGTTCTCGTGATCTTTCATCCCCATGACCTAGTCATACGCTGCGCAGCTTATTTGGATGAAGACTCACCGAGTGGGCCCAGAGTATCTCTCCGTCACGCGGAGGTGCAAATCCCGCTTCTTGATACATATTTCTCAACATACCACCTTTGCATACCTGAGTTGCACCTTTATGATCACCCTGTTATGGTGTGACGGTTGGTACAGTCAAGGCATCCTCCGGTGATAGTGATAGGATTATTATCTCACGGTCTAAGTAATAAGTACCATGTTTCCTAATCATCACAATGGTGAACTTCGTGACTTGATCGTGTTGTGATAATCGCTATTGGGTAACGTCCATCACTTTCATACACCCAATGAAATGACTCCATTGTCAATTGGCATAAATGCCCATGATTGGGAAACCTCAATCATCGGTTGACCAATGAACTAGCGTATCCATATACATGCCAGGGACCTGGTTGTTTATATACCACACCTATATTAATGTTTCCTCTTAATATAGTTCTAGCATGGTATAAAACTAATTATAAACTTTAATGAGATATTACAATAAACTCCTTTATTTATTTGCCTCTAGGGCATATCTCCAACACATATCTCAGAGTTCATAGGAATTCATGAGATCCATATGTAGAGAGGGGAAGAGGGAGCAGGTAGAGGAAGGTAGCTCTGGTACGTAACTGATCGATGCCGCTCCCCTCGGCACTCTCCTCTCTTTACATGGGCTACGCCTTGGTAGCTGGACACAGCTAGACAACTAATTTACTTCCTGGGCCTCGTTGGGCTTGTACTGGGCTCCTCGTGTGTCGTGGTCGTCACATTCCCTCCCCCTTGAGAGCCTGCTTGACCCCAAGCAGGTGCATTTGGGTAGTCTTGAAGCAACCTGTTCTTGTTCTCCCAGGTTACCCATGAATTGGGCAAACCACTGCATTGCACCTGTACCAGGTTACTAAGAGTTGCCCACTGTCACACATAATTATTGTTGCCTTATGTTAAAAATTGTGTTACAATTATGTTCTAGTAACAGGCATCTTATGTGTTACCAGATGAGCTAGTAACATAGTTCTGTAACTATAGGAACACGAGAGGTAACACATTTTTTAAAACTCCGGTAATACAATTAGTAACATAATATTACAAATACTGTAATACTATAATATTACAAATGCGGCGCAGTGCGGCATGGGGCTACACAGTGGTGGGCGGCGTAGGGGGCTACACGGTGGTGGGCAGATGAGTTTTTTCTGGGAGATGATTGGCTTTTCTGTTCGGGGAGAATAAATTAATTATGAAGGCTACATATATAGGAGCAGTCAATGGAGGAAAAAATATGTACTCCGTATTAGATTGTTTCCCGGGTGGTATATTTTCTCTCAGCCGAAGCGCGGGAATGATGGAGGGAAAAGATTTTGCTATTACTTCTGGTGAAAGTCCTCAAAACTACGTAGAAAAGAAAAACAAACAAAATGCTTCACTCGGCCCCGCGTCGCTCCAATCTGGGACGACTCAATCGGCAATGAACCCTAGCCACCGCTCGCCCCTCCCCCACTCCTAGCTCCCGTCGAGAAGCTAACGGTGGTGGCCAGGATCTTGCTGCTTTGCTCCTCTTGTGTCGAGCATCGGTTTCTGGGGTGGAGGCTTCGGGAGGTGTCAGGGCGGTGACGGGGGATACTTGATGGCCGTATGCTCAGTCGGGTGGGTGCCGAGGAGGAGATGGTTAGTGATCACAGCGTGGAGGTTACCTCGTCGCCCTCATGAACAAGATCTAAAGACGACGGCCTGGTTCCTTGTAGTTCCCATCCCGTGGGTCATCGATTGTAGCAAGCTAGCCGAATCTAGGTCCTTGTCGAGGAGGATGAGTCGGGGACTCTGATCGATCTGGGAGAAACTTTTGGCCGGCGGAGCCATCACGACGTAGATGACATTTTAGACGCCGGATTTCTTTTTGGCGGTCACGTCGAGGTGCATCTCCCTTCCCCTCCGCCTCGGTGAAAACCCTAAATCCTTCCGCTGGGTGGCGCCAGCGTCGTAACTCCTTGGAGGCATTTCCTCGGGACTGTGGGAAGGTGGCCGATTGTGCATGGTTCATGGTTTGCTTTTGGCGGCGTGCTTCGAGAGGTTTTGTGGTGTCATGTTTGGTCGGAGTTCCTCCTCTGCTTGTTGTGCACCTTCCACAGATTGTTGTATTTGTCGGCGGGTCAGTGCCCTTGGTCATAGGTGAGAGGGGAAAGGGTTCCCCTTTTCACTGCCCTTGAAACCAGGAAATATATCTCTTATATGCGATGTCAGTAGAAGCGTCGGTCAACCAAGTGACCCGTCGGTATTGTTCATCTCCTCTGGCCCGTGGGGGGGAGGGGGCAAAGTTTTTTTTGGAATCATTTCAATCTTGATTGTTTACAAAATTGACGGTAAGATTACTTTACAACGCAAGTTACATATGACTAGAATCTACAAACATTATATAGTTCCATTGATTGGTTATTTTCAACATAAATGTGTGGTCATGGGTTGCAATGTGGGTGAATTAAAGGATAACCAATCATCATAATATGGTAATTAAACCGGCTAGACTTGAGACGTCAAATAAAGAATTCACTAACTTTAATTTTTTGCAACTCGGCGATGGTACTTGAGAATAACCCCAAATGCGATGGTGACTTGACGGGGTTTAATCCTGTTCAAAATCTGATTTGGTATTTTAAAACATAACTTGAGAATAAACCCAAATGTAGATCTTAATAACATGAAAGTTTTCTAGTTTGGTTTAGAAAAAATTGTTTTTTGTGCCGTTTCAATCCGAGGTCACGCAAAATTAGCAATAAAATTGCTAAGACAATCATTCATGTGGAGGTGTGGTGACGATGGCCTTGAGGCTTTATTTTTATTTTCTATTTTTGTTTTTTTTGTTTCTTATTGGTATTTGTTTCTTAAAATATGCATTAAGTATTTTTATTAGGTTTTTAACCTAATTTTTGATTAACTTAATATTTTATCATTTATTAGTTTTTCTAGAAAAGAAAATATATTCAGAACTCCCTCCACTAATTTGGGCCGAAACTGTATGAAGCCCTTGTTTTATATCTCTGCATATCTCTTATTGCAGAAACTATTCGTTTGATTAGATTTTCCAACCATTGGCCCATTTAGTGGAGAATGTCCGGTGGGATTTTTGGACCATTGGCCTATACGGTGGAGAAAGGGAAAAAGGTCACCGCTACTCTGGACTCTTACGTGGCCCACTTGTCAAAATAATTGTCTAAAAGAGATAGATGTGGAAATTAGTCACGTAATAAGCTTGGTCTGAAGGTAGAAATTAGACTATTTAAACCGGATAGTCACAGGTTCGAAGCATGTTGGTGGGATAATTTCTCTGCGGAATGACAGGTCACGCGACCTGCATTAATGGGATCACCCATGTGTTCAATTTTTGAGATACGAATGCAATTAATTTAGTTTTTATTCCTACTAGGGATAAAAGACGTTACACTACGTATGGTAACCATTTGGACCATTTAGTTGGGCAAGCTTGAGTCATGCATCTTAAGTAAGTTTCCATGCACTGATTCAAACACTCGGTTTGACCATCTGTTTGAGGGTGGTAACTTGAACTCTTGTTCAATGTAGTATCAGTAAGCTTGAATAGTTGCTGCCAAAGAGCACTTGTAAATACCTTGTCTCTATCAGATATGAGCACATTGGGTAGCCCATGTAGCTTGTAGACAGAATCAACATAAAGCTGGGCTACTGACAGAGCATTGTATGGATGCGCTAGTGGAATAAAATGCCCATACTTAGTAAATTTGTCAATGATGACCAGTATAGTGTCAAATTTGTTTGATTTTGGTAATCCCTCGACAAGATCCAAACTTACAATTTCCCACGCCCTAGTTGGAATTGGCAATGGTTGTAACAAGCATGGTGTGCCAACACGTTAAGTTTTTGCTTGTTGGCAAACTATGCAGTGAGCCACATAAGTTTGGATATCTTTCTTCATATTATGCCAAGAGAACAAAGCTTTGACTTTGTGATAAGTTGCTGTGAAAACCCACTGTGCCCTCCTATACCACTATCATGAAGTGCTAACAATAAACCTTTCTTGTCATCTGTATGATTTCCCAACCAAATTCTTCCCTGAAATTTGATAATACCCTCATGGAGTGAAAAAACCCTGTGCATCAGGACTGCTAATGCTTAACTGTGTCAGCAATTCTTTAGCTTGGGGGTCAGTGAGATAACTTTCTGTAACAATCTCTAACCATCTTGGTTGACTGAAAGAGACAGGGAGCAATTCAGATTCGTATTGGCAGCGAGACAATGCATCTGCTACTGTGTTTGTGGCACCCAATTTGTATCTCACCTGACATTGTAACCCCGGCAATTTACAGAAAGCTTTGTGTTGTATGGAATTGGTCAGTTGTTCGGACTCCAAGTGTATCAAACTTTTGTGGTCTGTGAATATTATAAATTGCCTGTGTTGCAAATATGTCTTCCACTTATCCCCACCACCATTATTAGAGCCAAGCACTCTTTCTCATAGGTGGACAAGGCCTGAGATCTGAGACTCAATTCTTTGCTCAAATACGCCACTTGATGTCCTTGTTGATACAGTACTGCTCCAATTCCTACGCCCGACCCATCTGTGTGAATTTCAAATGGATTGTTGAAATCTGGTAATATTAGGACTGGGGCATTGATCATGCCATTTTTAAGAGCAAGAAATGCATCATTTGCCACAAACATCCATAAGAATTGTACATTCTTCTTAAGCAACTCAGTTAATGGTCGGCTGTATCGATCCTGCCTTTTAAAATAGGCAAAGATCCCTGTATTATTGTGCTAGTCCCTGGATCGAATAGCTAGCACCACAGTTTAAGATGAAGTATCATACATTGCATCAAAATTATATTACAATGTATGATCCAGTAAAATAAACATTACAAGTTGCATAGCCAAAGGCTAGCATATTACAAAGTTCAGCAGCGGAAAACATAAAATAGCATTGAGCCCCATCATCTTCATGTGCCACAGGCAGACATGTTGGTTGCAGACTCGAAACCCTTATCTGTTCCTTACTCGTCTTCGGGACAACCTGCAACAGTAAAAGCGTTGCAGCCAAAAATTTGTCAGAACCATTGGAATGAATCTGGCAAGTGATACTTATGGACTCATATTGGCAAACTCCTAGTAACTATATGCATATTTGGCTGGTGGAGTTCAAGGCTATTTTGCGTAAAGCCAACTTTATCCTATCTCTTCAAAACATTTGTTCATCATCTAATTATGAGACAAGTATGGCATGAAAATCATTGTCTCTTCTACTCTTGTTCATACTTCAAATTTTACTTGAGAAGTTGGAATGTTGAGATCCTCCATTGACATCCTTGTTCAGCTGCTCAGAATTGTCCGTAACCGGGGACACGGCTATGATCATAGTTTTACACTCTCGAGAGGTTGTGCATGTTCACCACTTGACTCAATCAACCCATTCTGTCCTTGACTCTCATTTAGTGAAAAGGAAAGGAGAAAATTGAGACGACACCTTTGGGAAACATTCCCCTGTTCCTCTGGGCAGACCCTTACAAGACAACATCCGCTGAGAACTGTTGGAACCGGGGCCTATAACTTACTTAGTCAAGGCAGAGCCATAATACCAAGTGGTTGCACTGGAAGCAATATTCACATGGAGCAACTTCAAATCTCGTTGATCCTGGGTGGCCATCCACAAGTGCACATACTTAGATAACCATGAAAATGGCCCTGAGTAGCCACTCAACTTTAAACAACCGGTAGAGCAAAACCAAATCCACCCAGATGATTCATTAACTTAGTGGAATTTTCATCCATTTACTTTTATAAAATGTTTTCAGCGTAGCAACGCTAATGTATGCTAAGTTATTATATAGGTACTAGACACTTGGAAATATTTAGAGTAATACTAAACAGATCTAGCATAGCATAGTAATAAAACCTGACATGCAATTCTACATACTCCCTCCGTCCCGGAAAAGATGTCGTAAGGGACTTTTTACGAAAACCCCCTCCTTCTTCACCTGACAAACCCCGCGGTCCTCTTCCCTTTCGTCCGCCACCCACCGCCGTGATCCACCGGCCGCCTGCTCCGTCGCCTCACCGCGCCTGCTCCGTCCGCCTCTCTTCCTGGGCTGCCTGCTCCGTCTTGCCGCGTGCCGGACACATGCTCCTCCTCATCTCGCCGCACCAACCAGAACCCAACGAGGAGCGGAGATCACGAGGAAATGGATCCCCTTTTCTGCGACCACATGCAAAGCGCGGGCCTTGCCGACTCCGGCGGTGGCGCTCATGTCCTGGAGCCCGGAGAAAGGAGTCGAGTTCTTCCTCCATCGAAGCGACCTTGGAGACGGCTGTCGCATCGACGTTGTCGATGGCGCCCAGCTCTGGCCCGGCTCCGCCACCTCCCTGCTGCCCGATGGCCTCACCGACATGCAATCAAGGCCACCCGTCGATGGAGCTGCTGCACGCCGGCCACAAGGACGCGAGCCACGGAGGGTAGATCCTACCAGCAGCTGCAGGCAGGAGGACAAGACGACTCCCCAGCGTTCGTCTTCAGAGGTACGGCTCGTGCGCCCAACCCCTGATCTGGATCCTCTTTCTCTCACTTCAAAATCGGAGCTTTGCATGGTCGTGCTGCTGCTTCATGTCCGTTTGTACTCAAATGTGTGCTCAAATGATCTTCCGGGTAGTACTACTTCTACAGGTTGTACTCCATCCGGCGCAGAGGATTTTTGTTAATGGAGTATCTGTCAGTTCTAGTGTTCAGACTAGTGTCACTGCTAATGTTCAGACTAGTGTCACTGCTAGTGTTTAGTAAGATTTTATCTTAGTTTCAGTGAAGCAGATGATGATTTCGTTTTCGCTATTTTGTGTCTGCCTGCATTTGGTTATAACAGTGCAGTACAATACTCTCTACCCAGTGGAGAGCTCAGCTACAATATCACTGTCAAACTGTTTTACATAAATATTTTGCACAAGTATACTCCTTGCACACAACATACACTTTTGAATATTTAGAACAAAACAGACACTTTTTTGGTGCAGCAGAACTGATGCAATTTCAATCAGACTTGTAGCTTTACACACTACAGTTTCAATCAAATTTAAATCACAACACTGTCAGCCTGTGTCAGATTGGGAAGTTGTTCTTATTCTTAACTGTTCTTATTCTTATTGCCAAGGAGAGGCCTTCGTGACAGGCTTGTATCTCAGATTCCAGAGCATCATCACATTGTCTGAAGTATTTACATGCCAAAACGATGATACTCCCATTTTCATCTCTTAGGCCATACCCGTAACAGCTACACCATCTTTGAAAGATCCGTCGATCGTGAGCTTCACCGAACCTGAAGGCGGTCTCGTCCACTGTCTCTCAGGCACCTGACCAGTAAGAGGAACAGTGACAGGCGTAGTGGAAACAAATATAGGTTGTTTAGAACTTGGGATGTTTGGAAATGGCTTATCATGCGTGACTTCATTGCGACCATGCCAGGCTCGCCAAGCAACCAATAATGTTGTATCAATTTCTAGACAACAAATCTTACACAAGCCAGTAACGTGCATGTTCCTCCTCCGCTTATTGCCTTCAGTTGCTAAGGCATCGGCAGCAGCTTTCCAAGCAAATATTTTCACCTTTGGTGGTACTCCCGAGCGCCATATTTTTAGCCAACAGTCATAGTTATTTCTGTAACTGTTTCAGAGCTGCCATTTCTGTACTTGTACAAGTGGTAGTATCAGTAAAACATATCAATACTCCTAAATTGCCAGATGCATTAAGTCAATCAGCAGATTATCATCACAGGTCTCTCCAGCACACACACACTCCATAAGGGAAAACTGAACCTGATGCAGTTAACTAAACCTGATGCAGAGTACACTAGGTACTCCGCTGGAGTAGATGAATTTTGTTCAGACTAGTGTCACTGCTAGTGCTAAGATACTGTCATGTTTGCAAAAATGGTGCTGTCAATAAAAAAATTTCATGCTGGGGAGGGTACTAATTTCAGGAGTATTTATTTTTTTTAATTAAAAAAAGGAGCAGCTCTTGTTTACTGAATTCAATGGATCATCTAGTCCCATCTAGTCGGTGACGTTGTTAATGGTATAGACTGGTTGGAGTAGCACTGTGAGTTGAGATGTGCCAATTCAGTTGCAAACACTGAAACCTGACAATTTAGTCTGACTATTTAGATAATTGCAAACCATTAGTACTGCCCAAACTAGGTAGTAACCCCCGGTGTGCAATTATTGCAAATTCAGTTGCAATTCATCTGGCAATGCAGTTGCAAATTAACTTGAAACTCTGAATTTTAGAAGCTATGAACCTGAACTCTGAATTTCAGTTGCAGAGGAAGCGGAGCGGCGGCGCGGAAACAGGCAACGCGGGTGTGGACGGCGCCGATGAGGTCAAGCTCCCTCCTGCGCGCGGAGGGCGGCAGCGAGGACGAGCTCCCACCTCCGCGCGGATGGCCACGGCGAGGACGAGCTCCTCCTGCGCGTGGACGGCTATGGCGAGATTGAGCTTCCTCCTGCGCGCGGACGTGGAGGAGCTGCGATGCGGGGGTGGAAGTAGGAAATCTCGTGGGCGCGGAAGCAGCTGAGGTTCGAACGGCGAGGTTGAGCTCCCTCTTGCGTGCGGACGGCAACGGCAAGGTCGAGCTTCCTCCCGCCCGCGGACGGCGACGGCGAGGACGAGCTCCCCCCTGCGCGTGGACGGCGACAGGTGATAGACTCCCTCCTGTGTGGCGGACGACGAGGTCTTGTTCCTTGAAGCGCAGGAACGGCAACGGCCGAAGGAGGACGGCGAGGTAGTGCGTGCGGACGGCGACGGACGGAGGACGACGATGACGTCCGCGTGGATCAGAGAGTTGATTGGCTACTAATTTGAACTGTTTGGACTAATTAGTCTGTACCATAAAAAAAATCTATCTTTTTTTCCTTTTCTAAAAAGAAAAATAAGTGCTTCTTTATTTTCTTTATTATAGACTTATCCACTTAGATGAATAAATCATACTCTATTTATATTATTAATGAATATATATCCCAATCCATTTCCAGGTATTTGTATCAATACCTATTCAGTAGATCTTTTTTTCTCTGCCAGGAACCAGATTTGAACTGGTGACACGAGGATTTTCAGTCCTCTGCTCTACCAACTGAGCTATCCTGACCTTTTCTTGTGCATCATCCTAGTAGAGTATTTGTATCTATGTCAATTAAAGGGACTAAAAAATCAATTAAATAAAGTATTTCAAATTCTAAATTTGAAAGTGGGGGGGGGTAGTCCTATGCATTGTACATGGTTTACTTAATACTAAAGAAATATATTCTAGGATAAGATCCATTGAGTTCTCTTCGCACTCTTTTGTGAATTAGTTTGTACTAGGCGCGTGACATCTTTTTTGGGACAGAGGGAGTTGAAAAAGTAAACTACAATGCATATCAAAATACTTAGGAAATTTATGCAGTGAGCATCACTTGCCTTTGAAAACTTTTCGTTGCTCACACACTCTTTTCAATGTAACTTGGAGCACTCCGTTCACTCTAAACAATATAAACAAACAACAATAAATATCAATACAACAAACAAAATAAAACAAACATAACAATCAAACAAGGAATACTACAAGGGCAACTATGTTGGTGGTCCAAGTTCATCACATAATTCAATATGCAAAAAGAATTATTATAATGAGGTCTAGGTTGGTCAAGATCCATGGTTCGCAATTTTGAAATTTGGTCAAATTGCAAACTAGGTCAAAGTTTGCAAAACAAGTCACTAAAAGACTTTAAACCAATTTCAACATTTCCATGATGAAATGGTTGAACTAAAATGGCTTTTGGGTCTGATGGACAAAGGACTTAATTTCAAAACTTTTTCCCAAAAGCAAAACTATGAAAACAACATTTTAAAACTCCCAAAAAGGCATAAACACAATTTTAAATAAAACAGTGAGTCAAAACATTTTTATAAAAATTTGGAAAAAGTCCAACTAAACAGAGAACAACTAAATAAAACTAATCCAATTGGATTTAGTGAAAAATCTATTTTTTAAAACTAAAATTATGCCAAAATTACTCAAATTACACATTTGAAATTTGAATGAATCTACCTTGGCAAAATAGAAAACTAACAGAGTCATAAAATTCTACAGATCCAGAGGATTTCAAAAAGATAAAATTTACTAAATTTGGCCAAATAGATAAAAAGTTAGGATGGTTCTAAGATCTAGGGTTTTTTCTGCAAAACTGTCAATTAATTCTAATTTGGGAAATTCACAGAAATTCCCAGTCCATGTGGATCTGACTGGGCATTGACGTGGCACTGACTAGATCTGATCCGGACCGTTGGATCTAGATCTAGGGGCTCACAACAGATGATACCGATTCACTTATTGAATCTAATCGTGGCTGTCGGTGATGGATCGGACGGCTCTAGATCTAGGGTTTACCTACGCGGCGGAGCTAGTCGTCGGAGAAGGCAGGGGCGGTGGTGACGGCTCGGTCGTGGACGAGTTCATCGCTCTGGCTGTCCTCTTGCTCCGGGAACTCCACGACGAGGCGCGTCTCGGCACGGCAGAGATGAAGGTGGCGTCGATGTCGAGCGATGCTTCTTGGAATGGCAAAGAACGGCGGCTGGAGTCGTGCGGCGCCAGCGAGCTTCGGGGCAAGCTCGGTCTACTCATTCTGCTTCGGAACAAAAACAAGAGAGCACAAGCACAAGTGCGTAAGGACATAGGAAAGAGGATAGGCGGAGTCTCGGGCTCGGGGCCGTACTCACCTCGTCGGAAACAAGGAAAAACGGCGACGGATAGTGGCAAACTCCGGCGATCGATTCCGGCGGCCTGGGGCACGATCCGAAGGGGGAAGAGAGGGTAAATGGAGAGGAGCACAGGAGCTTTTATAGGGAAGAATCGGGGCACTGTTTAAAGCTCTTAAACGCGAGAAATCATCGGGAGAAAATTTCGGGCCGAAACGGCCGTGGACGAGGTCATGAGGTTGAAGGCGATGACGTCAGCAAATATTTTCTTTTCTGTTTTTATTTTTATAGCTTTTGAATTAAGCCTCCAAATCAAGTCAAACAAATTTGTAAAAAAATTGTAAAATTCAAAATAATCATTTTGAACACTTTGCAACCTTTTCAAAAATATTTCAAAGTTTGAAAATTTCAAAAAAAATCATAAAGGCATATTTGACACCTTTATGTCCATTTATAAAATAGGGTTTTATATACTCAAATAAAATCCAGAAAAAATAATATGAGTAATATCATTCAATCAAAACCATGATACACTCATTCATAATAATTTAGGTCAAACCATTTTGTAACATATTGTTTGGTAAATCCATTAAATACAAACACCCATTTTAATTTGGGCTATAATATATTGGAAAACTTTACGAAAATGGTTTTTCAGAATATATTGACATCCCAAATTAAATATTTCATTACCAAAACTTTAAATCTTGAAATTTGATTAAAAGGAAAATTTAAAATAATAATCCTTTGAAGAAATCAAAATAATCTTCTGATAAAGGGTTTTATTTGATTTTTGGAGGCTTTCTTTATCTAATAATAAAAGTTTTAAATTTTTGTGATTTTCAACACATTCCGAAGTTATGGGATGTTACAGACTACCACCCTTAAAAGGAATCTCGTCCTGAGATTCGAAGAGGCTAGAAAGAAAGATGGGTTTGGGATCTCAAGGTTTAGGCAACTGGGTGGGCTACCACCCTTAAAAGAAAACTTTTGTATGTAGTCTTGAGCTCTTATCTTCGGACTAGGGTCCACATGGAAATGTTTAGATCCTTGAATCATAGGATTCAATTCCAATTGTTGGGTGTCTCTTCAAGTAATTTCGGACACTAAAGGTTTACTATTTGGGTCCACCAAAAGTCCAAGATGAGAGGATTTCACAACGTCGTGTCATCCATCTCTGTTTTTTTGGCACGTTGCTTCTCCTGGTTGACTTTCTTCAGTGCAAGGACTAGGTTTATCCTCACCGTATATCTTATGTGTTGGCAACACTTGCCTCACATAGGTTTATAATATCCAGGTGGTTGAGGCTCATCGTCGGCTCTATAATAGGTTTGTCACTCAGATTTACCATTCCTCATAACAAAGCGAATGAAATGAGTAGTCATCATGGTAGCTACTCCATGTCGCACTCAAATCATTACCTTGTACTTGGCTTGGTGCATCTCGCATCTAACACTCGGTCATCCTCACATTCCGACAGAATGTTTCCAATCTGTAAGACTACCTGGACTAAACTATCGATCCTTCAGAACTATTGGGTTGCGTAAACTCCTACACAAAGTTAGCTCACAAGCTATAGCTTCTTCTTTGATCCTTCTCCTTCGTGTAGTAGGCGTTCCATACTATGCTTGAGTTGTTGGCTCTCTTGTTGCATTCTTGCATGGAGGTGGCTATCGGTCGCTGCAATCCAAGAGGTAAGTCACTTCGGTTGGCATATCGGAGATGCATCTGGTTGGGTTTAGCAGAGATGAGTGGAGATGGAAAGAGTCTAAAAGAAATTATACCCATAACCAGCAGATCAAGGCAAATCATCTTACAAACAACATCAAGCAAACATGGTTCTAACACAACAAACAACCTAGTATTGTCATACCAACTAAGTTAGTATGATCAATACACTATCACGTTATCGTTGTTCTAACTAAGTGTCTATTTGGTGGTCCCAACTATCTATTTCTTGAGTGCTTCAAAGTACTCTTCAACTCCTTGATGTATTCCTGACTGTTATGTAGTCTAAGTATTTCTTCAGGATTTCTTCAATGACCTTCAATGTAGTGCCTCTTGTTGAATCAAAGACTATGCACTAAGTTGATGAAAATGTAAACTCCAATTGTCTTGTGGCGATCTTCATCTGTCTGACATCAGTTGAGTTGTATCCACCATGAAGGGTCATTTTAAATGAGGAAACATGTCTCAGAAAATGAATAGTAGATAAGAGTATGTGAAAAGGTAAAATGCAAATATTATTCTTTTTAAGAAAATTTGAATAAAATTAATTTTCAATTCTAGGTCTTTTCCTAGTTCTAATCCAAACTTAGGGCTTCGAACCTGCTCTGATACCATCTGTAGCGATCCTGCCTTTTAAAATAGGCAAAGATCCCTGTGTTATTGTGCTAGTCCCTGGATTGAATAGCTAGCACTACAATTTAAGATGAAGTATCATACATTGCATCAAAATTCTATTACAACGTATGATCCAGTAAAATAAACATTACAAGTTGCATAGCCAAAGGCTAGCATATTACAAAGTTCGCCAGCGGAAAACATAAAATAGCATGGAGCCCCATCATCTTCATGTGCCACAGGCAGACATGTTGGTTGCAGACTCGAAACCCTTATCTGTTCCTTACTCGTCATCGGGACAACCTGCAACAGTAAAGCGTTGCAACCAAAAATTGGTCAGAACCATTGGAATGGATCTGGCAAGTGATACTTGTGGACTCATATTGGCAAACTCCTAGTAACTATAGGCATATTTGGCTGGTGGAGTTCAAGGCAATTTTGCGTAAAGCCAACTCCTATCTCTTCAAAACATTTCTTCATCATCTAATTATGAGACAAGTATGGCATGAAAACCGTTGTCTTTCTACTCTTGTTCATACTTCAAATTTTACTTGAGAAGTTGGAATGTTGAGATCCTCCATTGACATCCTTGTTCAGCTGCTCAGAATTGTCCGTAACTAGGGACACAGCTATGATCATAGTTTTACACTCACGAGATGTTGTGCATGTTCACCACTTGACTCAATCAACCCATTCTATCCTTGAAACTCATTTAGTGAAAAGGAAAGGAGAAGATTGAGACGAGACCTTTGGGAAACATTCCCCTGTTCCTCTGGGCAGACCCTTACAAGACAACATCCGCTGAGAACTGCCGGAACCGGGGCCTATAACTTACCTAGTCAAGGCAGAGCCATAATACCAAGTGGCTGCACTGGAAGCAATCTTTACATGAAGCAACTTCAAATCTCTTTGATCCTGGGTGGCCATCCACAAGTGCACATACTTAGGTAACCATGGAAATGGCCCTGAGTAGCCACTCAACTTTAAACAACCAGTAGAGCAAAACCAAATCCACCCAGGTGATTCATTAACTTAGTGGAATTTTCATCCCTTTACTTTTATAAAACATTTTCAGCGTAGCAACGCTAATGTATACTAAGTTATTATATAGGTACTAGACACTTGGAAATATTTGGAGTAATACTAAACAGGTCTAGCATAGCATAGTAATAAAACCTGACATGCAATTCTACTTAGAAAAATTAAACTACAATACATATCAAAATACTTAGGAAATTTATGCAGTGAGCATCACTTGCTTTTGAAAACTTGTCGTTGCTCACACACTCTTTTCAACGTAACTTGGAGCAGTCCGTTCACTCTAAACAATATAAACAAACAACAATAAATATCAATACAACAAACAAAATAAAACAAACATAACAATCAAACAAGGAATACTACAAGGGAAACTATGTTGGTGGTCCAAGTTCATCACATAATTAAATATGCAAAAAGAATTATTATAATGAGGTCTAGGTTGGTCAAGATCCATGGTTTGCAATTTTGAAATTTGGTCAAATTACAAACTAGGTCAAAGTTTTCAAAACAAGTCACTAAAAGACTTTAAACCAATTTCAACATTTCCATGATGAAATGGTTCAACTAAAATGGCTTTTGGGTCTACTAGACAAAGGACTTAATTTCAAACCATTTTCCCAAAAGCAAAACAATAAAACAATAACAACAACATTTTAAAACTCCCAAAAAGGCAGAAACACAATTTTCAATAAAACGGTGACTCAAAACATTTTATAAAAATTTGCAAAAAGTCCTACTGGACAGAGAACAACTAAATAAAACTAATCCAATTGGATTTATTAAATCTATTTTTTAAACTAAAGTTATGCCAAATTACTCAAATTACACATTTGAAATTTGAATAAATCTACCTTGGCAAAACCGAAAACTAACAGAGTCATAAAATTCTATAGATCCAGAGGATTTCAAAAGGTAAAATTTACTAACTTTGGCCAAATAGATAAAAAGTTATGATGGTTCTAAGATCTAGGGGTTTTTCTGCAAAACTGTCAATTAATTCTAATTCGGGAAATTCACAGACCCAGACCATGTGGATCTGACTGGGCGCTGACTGGATCTGATCCGAACCATTGGATCTAGATCTAGGGGCTCACAACAGAAGATATCGATTCAATTATTGAATCTAATCGTGGTCGTCGGTGATGGATCGGACGGCTCTGGATGTAGAGTTTACCTACGCGGTGGAGCTAGTCGCCGGAGAAGGCAGGGGCGGTGGTGACGGCTCGGTCATGGACGAGTTCATCGCTCTGGTCGTCCTCGTGCTCCGGGAACTCCACGATGAGGCGCGTCTCGGCACGACGGAGACAAAGGCGGCATCGATGTCGAGCAATGCTTCCTGGAATGGCGAAGGACGGTGGCTGGAGTCATGCGGCGCCGGCGAGCTTCGCGGCGAGCTCGGTCTGCTCGTTCAGCTGCGGAACAAAAACAAGAGAGCACAAGCACAGGTGTGTAAGGACATGGGAAAGAGGATAGGTGGAGTATCGGGCTCGGGGCCGTACTCACCTCGTCAGAAACAAGGAAAAACAGCAGCGGATAGTGGCACACTCCGGTGATCTTTTTCGGCGGCCTGGGGGCACGATCCGAAGGGGGGAAGAGAGGGTAAATGGAGAGGAGCACATGGGCTTTTATAGGGAAGAATCGGGGCATGGTTTAAAGGTCTTAAACGCGAGAAATCATCGGGAGAAAATTTCGGGCCGAAACGGCCGTGGACGAGGTCGTGAGGTTGAAGGCGATGACGTCAGCAAATATTTTCTTTTCTGTTTTTATTTTATAACTTTTGAATTAGGCCTCCAAATCAAGTCAAACAAATTTGTAAAAAAAATTAAATTCAAAATAATCATTTTGAACACTTTGAAACCTTTTCCAAAATATTTCAAAGTTTGAAAATTTAAAAAAAAAATCATAAAGGCATATTTGACACCTTTATGTCCATTTATAAAATAGGGTTTTATATACTCAATTGAAATCCAGAAAAAAATAATATGAGTAATATCATTCAATAAAAACCATGATACACACATTTTCATAATAATTTAGGTCAAACCGTTTTGTAACATATTGTCTGGTAAATCCATTAAATACAAACACCCATTTTAATTTGGGGTATAATATATTGGAACTTTGCAAAAATGTTTTTCATATTGAAATCCCTAATTAAATATTTCATTACCAAAACTTAAAATCTTGAAAATTGATGAAAAGGAAAATTTAAAATAATAATCCTTTGAAGAAATCAAAATAATCTTTTGATAAAGGGTTTTATTTGATTTTTGGAGGCTTTCTTTATCTAATAATAAAAGTTTTAAAATTTTGTGATTTTCAACACATTCCGAAGTTATGGGATGTTACATCGGCTGATAATACCATATAGGAAAATAAATTTCCTATAGTACCCTTCTACTCCCAGGAATGCTTTAAGATCCTTGACTAACATAGGTGTTGGCCAATTATTTATAGCCTCATCTGTAGCTACTACTTCAGAGCTAATAATATGCCCCAAATATTCCAATTTGGATTGAGCAAACGAGCATTTTGACCTCTTGACATACAACTGATGATCAGATAGCAGTTTGAATACTGTGAGTAACAGTTCCTTATGTTGTTCCAGTGTAGAGGTGTACAAAAGTATGTCATCCATGAATATTAACACCCCCTTCCTTAAAAGTGAAGCAAATATCACATTCAAAGCCTCCTGAAAGGTCGCTACAGCATTAGTAAGCCCGAAAGGCAATACTTTAAATTCCCATGGCCATGATGAGTTTTGAATGCCGTTTTGTATTCCTCGCCCTTGGCTAATCGTATCTGATGATAGCCACTGCGTAAGTGCAATTTAGTGAAATATTGTGATCCTGCTAGCTCATCTAAAAGTTCATCAACCACTGGCATAGGATACTTGTTTTTCATTGTCAGGGCATTCAAGTATCTATAATCCACACACATTCTCCATCCCCCATCTTTTTTCTTCACTAGAATCACAGGAGATGCATAAGGGCTATTGCTAGGCTGGATAACTCCTCTTCTCAGCATATCTGTTATTTGTTGCTCAAGTTCATCTTTCTGTGTGGGAGCATACCTATAAGGGCATTTCTATACTGGCACAACACCTTGAATTAATGGGATTTGGTGATCAAACTCCCTAGCAGGTGGCAAACCTTCTGGTTCCTTGAAAAGGGCCTCATTCTGGAGAATGGTTTGCTGGATAATCAGTGGAATGGAAGAAGTAGTAGTCGGGCTAACTGGTGGTGTTGGGGCTAAGGTCACCAACTGTGCCACTGCACCTTGCTCAATCATCTGGTGCAGTTCCATACTTGAAATGGAAGGACAGTATGTGTTGTTGGAGCTGAGACCATGCAAGGTGATTCGTTGCCCTTCGTGGTGAAATCTCATCTTTTTGCGCTTCCAGTCCACAAACATTTTGCCATTGTTGCAAGTTTCCAACCATTCCATACCTAGTATCAGGTCATAACACTTGATTGGCAGAACCCGAACTGGAGTTTTGAATTTAGAATTCTGGACACCCCATGTTAAGGCTGGAATTCCCTCTGAACTCAGCATCTTGATACCATTTGCAATGGTAACTTGGATAGGTGCCAATTGCTGCACAGGAAATTGCAAATTTTTTGCTAATTCACTATTGATAAAGTTTCTTGAACTGCCTGAGTCAATGAGGAATAAAACTTGTCTCTTGCCAATATGGCCTAACAACCTCATAGTCCTTTTTCATGTTGTTCCTTCTGTGGCAGCAGCAGAAAGGCTCATGGCTTGCTCTTCTGTGTCAGAATCACCGCTGCTTGCTTCTGACTTGTCTTGCTCAGCATTGTCATTATCATTGTCAAGATCTAATGTTGCACAGACTTCATCCATGACTGCTAATGCAATCTGATTGGGGCACCGATGCCCAGGTCCATACTTCCCACCACATTTGAAGCATTCACCTCTGGCACGTCTTTGAGCTCGAAGAGTGTCCAATTTTGCTGGCAAGCCTGGAATTTGCGCCTTACCAATATCTGGAGTAATTTCAGCCGGGTGAGGACCCAATTTGCCTGGTCCAGCATTATTGTGCCACTTCCTGTATTCATAGTGTCCCTTTTTCTCATTATGTAACTAAGATTCATGTAAGAGAGCCAAGGAGATCGCAGCATCAACTGTTCTTGGCTTATGCAAAACTATAGCAGACCTAATCTCTTTCTTTAAACCCTTAAAGAATTTTGCTACAAAGAAGGTATCATCTAATGCATGATTATGAGCTAGAAGTTGATGCATGAGCTATTCAAATTCTCTCTGGTAAGTGTCAACATCACCAACTTGCCTAATGTTCAAAGTTTTACTCATGTTCGTATAATATAGATCTTTTGCAAATTTTTGGCATACAGCTACGCATAACTGCACCCAACTGGCTATATCATGTTGTGCTTCATAGGTTTGCAACCATAATGCAGCTGAACCATGGAATGCAAAGTAGCATAATCTACCTTGTACTCCTCAGGTACATGAAACATGTGGAAATATTTTTCTGCTTTTTCTTTCCACATTTTAGGATGGTTACCATCAAATTAGGAAAAATTGTCTTAGGCATGCGAAATTCTCTAGGATTATGATTATCTCTAGGCATTCTATTTTGTCTAATAGTAAGCTCATGACAAGTACTAGCTTCAAAGTGATTCTGAGTCATTGGAAACACACCATTGTCCAGAGCACGCAATGCCCTGGTTCTCAAATTCTTCATGACGCCCAACTGGGCTGGGTGTTTGTAGCAAGGCTGAAGAGATTGTTTCCTCCAAAGACGAAACTATTGACACCATCCCTTCAACATGAGATTCCACGACAGATACCTTGTTAAGGACCACTTCATGATTCTTCAAGAGGCACTCTCTAGTGACAGACAACGTATGGCAAGAGTCTGAATTCTTCGCAGTTGTCTCAGCCGCCTTGGTGAGATGTAGTACCAATTGACTCAGCTGAGTATTAATCTCTCCCATTGACACGTTGTTGTTGGCCAGACCTTGCTTCACTGCCACCATCCTGACTGTCAATGTCGAAGGTCGCGCCGTGATGTCGTCTTCTTCAATCTACCGCCGCCAGATCAACGAGTACTTGCAGGATGCGTTCCTCTGCAATTGATCACCCACGCCACCTGAACCACACGAAAACAATGGATCGACAGGGATTTTACCACTAGTTGAGTAATAGCCAAGCAACCTTCGATGCACCACTGAGTCTTTGGCCGAATTTTAATCCGCCGCCCGATCTGACTCCACCAGCACCGCCGTATAGGAAGCGGTCGCACACTACACCGCGAGAACCAACTCACTTGGGGATTTCACGGGGAGATCCCAACCAGGGGCGGAGCTGGAGCTCAAATGACCCCGATGCACCACTTTTAACATGTTATAAAATTTTCAACCAATAATCTACTATATATAAATGTGTTTTAAGTACTCCATTCTGTTTGACAATCACCACAAGTATCAAGAAAAAACTATGCTGTATCGCCACACGCTACCCGGCGCCCGCACCCATCGCCGCCAACCCATCCCTCATGACAAACCCTGTCTCGTTGCCCACCCCATGCTGCCCGTCAAGGTTCCCGGCCCGCGCTTCGCTGATGTGGACCTCGCCCTCGAGCTCTTCCCGCAAACTCGCCGACATTCCAGATTTGGGATAGACACTGCCGAGATCGAGCCGGTCTGGCTCCTCCTTCATCCCATATTCAATGGAGGCGACCGCGCGCAAGGAAGATGGTGCTTCGACGGGCAAGGTGTGGCTTATAACACACTGTTAAGCTCCTTCCTTTACAAATCTTTTGTCTAGTTTCAAAAAAAGTGTAATCACATACACGATGCATGTACACAGAGACTCTAGAAAAAAATTCACAACATTTCATCTACTAAATACAATTTTTGCAAAATAATTAGGAAAAGTACCGATGAAAGGAGTTGAATTGTGGTCGATTGAACTGAAACATGGGCACCGGTTGACCGACCACTAGGGCAAATACTTCATCTGCGGAGGCACGAACAAAGAAAAAAAAAAAGGTGAGGGGCCGAGTACCTGGCGCAGTCACTCTGGCCGGCGATCGAAGTTGTCCACCGCCCACGTCCGCATATCGGGTCGCCTGAGAGGCGGAGCCGCCATGAACCAAGTCTCTCCCTGCTTTGACCGGTTGCGGCTCGTTTGCGGCCAGGACAAGGCTTGTCGCACGTTGCTTTTTTCTCCTTTTTTTTTTGGAATTTCCATCAGATCTAAAGGCTCCTGATACCAATTGTGACGATCCTCACTAATGGCAACACACCAAATAGCTAGTAATCATCCAAATTTAGATACATATCTCAGAGTTCATAGGAATTCATGAGATCCAGATGTAGAGAGGGGAAGAGGGAGCAGGTAGAGGAAGGTAGCTCTTTTTTTTTTTGAGTCTAGAAAGGTAGCTCTGCTAAGTAACTGATCAATGCTGCTCCCCTCGGCACTCTCCTCTTTTTACATGGGCTACGCCCTGGTAACTGGATACAGCCAGACAGCTACTTTACTTCCTGGGCCTCCGTTGGGCTTGTACTGGGCTCCTCGTGTGTCGTGGTCGTCACATCTTCCTGTCCACAGATAAGGCAGGTGGCTTGCAACTCCATCTTTCTCTTACACATGTTGGCCTGAGTCGCTAGAGCATTACGAGCAAGTTTCCAAGCAAAGATCCTTACTTTGGGCGGTACAGGGCATTGCCAAATTAGCCTCCAGTCCGGGCTATCTCCATCTGGTCGACCACTAGTCGATTGGCTCCAATCATGGCGCAGATCTTCATCAAAGGCTAACTGGTATAAAGCACTACGAACAGAGAACAAACCGCGCTTATCCGGGTTCCATGCAATAAAATCCTCTTCGTTCCTCCTGGAGCATTTAATTTTTCGGATTTCTCGTATATCGATTGGCAAAAACATGCATTTATTGATTGGCTTGAGTACCGCATGCATCGAAGGCTTCTCGCACGTTGCCTTTTTCTCCTTTTTTCTCCTTTTGATCGATCTAGCTGAGGGCAGGTGGATTGGCTTGAGTACCGCATGCATCGAAGAAGAGTCCACGCGTGGACTATGATCCATGTGTTCAACACTTCAACTGCGGTACGGGCGTTCCTAGCGATAAATGCATGTGGTGGTCACGCGTGGACTCTTCGTTCCTCCTGTAGCAGCTGAATATTCCATGACCCATCAGGGTTTAAAAAATCAGCAACCCACCGATATCTACACCTCCCTTGCTTAGTGATTGGCTTGAGTAACAGGTTCCTTGGAATCCAGGGATCGCGCCAAGCACGAATACTTGCCCTGTTACCAACACGCCAGACAATGCCTTTCTTCAGTAGTTCTAGGCCATATTCAATCGCACGCCATGTCGACGAGGCATTCCCAGTGAATACCGTATCAGTTAACAGGCCACTGGGAAAGTACTTCGCTTTGAGGACCTGAGCACATAGCGTATCCGGATTCTGGAGTAGTCGCCAAGCTTGTCGCGCAAGGAGCGCCTGATTGAACATGCGCATGTCTCGAAATCCCACGCCGCCCTGTTCTTTTGGTCTCAACATGCTATCCCAAGCAACCCAGTGTGTTTTACGCTTGCCGTTTTCAGCCCACCACCAGAAATCCCGTATTAGCTTCTTAAGGTCATCGAGGAAGCCAAAAGGTAATTTAAAGACCCCCATAACGTAGACTGGAATGGCCTGCGCAACAGCCTTGATCAAGACTTCTTTGCCACCTTGTGATAATTAATTTTCCCCCACTGTAATAACTTCTTCACCAATTTCTCACGTAGACTTTGGAATTTTCCTTTGTTCATCCTTCCCTCAGCCCCAAATATTTTGTTTCAAAGGATCTTGTGTGACATGAAGAATTCCTTTCACCACATCTCTCCTCTCCTGCTCACACGAGGCGCCAAACATGATCGATCACTTGCTTGGGTTTATTAACTGTGTCCGGTGCTATTGGCATATATATGTCCAAGACAGTGCTGATCCTTGCTGCCTCTTCCGTCTCGGCCTTGAAGAACAGCAAACTATCATCAGCGAATAACAAGTGTGACACGCCAGGGGCACGGCCACACATGTTGGGATTCGTCCACGGATCGATCACATATACGAAGATCACGAACACACGAACACGAAACTAATAGTCAAGGGTGCATATCCTAAATTGTCCTATTTTTATTTCTACTTTTCTCACACGACCTTGTGCCTGTATATCTACACACACGCACCAGCCTAGACTAAAATCTAGTCGTACAAAAATTCTAAAACCACACGGACATCCACTTCCTATACGGACTAGTACTACTAGTATTATCCTGCTAACCCACACTTTAGGAAACTATGCAAACTAAGTCAAACTGACTCGTATCCAGCTACACTAATTAGGCAAGACTAGCAAAAATGCCCGTGCGTTGCTACGGTCAAACCAATTTACAGCTAGATATGCGGATAATAAATTTGTCTTTTAAAGTTGCACACAACAATTCAAGAAGTCGAGAAACTTACTAATCTCACACTTCAACATATATGGATTGTCATTATAAATGTGAAAGAATAATACATGACGAAAGCACCAGCTGTGTGCAGATTTGAAATATTGTCGGTATCAACACAGTGTAATATTTTCTCTTTGATGGAATTGATCATTCATTAATAAAGCAAAGAAATGAAACATCAGAGAAAGCAGAAAGGAAGTCGTGTGGAAACCATCTAGCCTTAAGCCAATCCAATCAACTCACCTCTGCCTCTTGGCTTCTTGGTGTGACAAATCACTGGCTCTCTAGGCGGGTACAGTTTTGGGTACAACAAACTATTCTCTTTATTGCAACCGAGCTCTCATCGTGAGGCGCTCCATCAAAATAATATAAGTACCCCTCACGTGGAAACTCTGAAACCAATTAGCTGAAAAACGATCGCTCCGAGCTATTCAACAAATCCTCGAAGCTCAAGCCATCGACACCGGCACACCCTCCTCCCTTCCAACGCAAGAAGACATGCCTGTCGCGCTCGCGCGGCCATCCCAACTATCAGAGCACGGCATGCATCCACCGCTGTTGTGCACCGTCGGGACAACACATGAACCTACATTAACATAAACTCACATGCGACGAATTGAATAGAACTAAAAAGGTTGTAAAAAAAGTATGAAAAAACAGAGGAGCAGCGCGACACAAAAATGACAAAATCTATGGCTGGAAGCTGATTAAGTTTTGTCAAGTGCTCGGTAGCATATATAACTGAATAATGCTTGAAAGAAAGAAGAGAGAAAACGTCAGGGGAAGAAATTGTACTTGCTTGCTTCTTGTGGCATAAAAGACCGGAAGCCCTCATGCCAGATTCTCCAATCTCCAACAACATCTTCTTGACTGTGCGCTTCCCGTACGTCCACACACGAATTAGGACCAAATAGAATGGAGTGGGAGAGGTGGGGAGAGCGATAGCGGACTACCCTCGTCCTTGATGGGCTCCTTCACCATGATCTGGAGCCGTCGAGTTGACGCGAGATAGAAAGGCACGGGCTCTGCACGCATACTGCACAATTGTGCGCGTCAGCGGCAACATCCGGCCTTCCTCCAGGCATGGATCTAGAGGTAGATGCCATTGGAGCGCTTGCGTGTACACCTGTTTTGGTCCATGGTCTCTCTCGATCCACCTATGTCCGTGGCCTCCGCCTCCCCTGTCCCTGTTGTCGCAGACTCGCATCGCTGCTGCAAGCCCAGTGACCATATCGAGGTCCTTCCACCGCCGCTCGGTGCCTCGACCAGCCACCTGACCATGGCGCGCTAGCTGATAGGGCGCTTTGGTTCCTATTCAAGACTTGGATACGCGAGACCATGGCCGCGAAAGAGCAAGGATTCTAGGGATCGCAATCGATCGCGTTGTACTGGGACAGATTTGGCAGGTATCTCCGAGGTGCCGGCGTCGCCTCTTTCACTGTCGACGAGTTGAACCATGGCTTCAATCTTGCTACGTGCTCTCCTATAGCCATCCACAGATGATATGGAGACCGTGGGGATTGAAAAGCGATCAAATCTTGATGGGGGATCGGATCGGATGCGTCTAGGATAACGCTTTACAATTTGAATACGGGTCCAAGACAGTCTGGATCGATTGTATCTAGAACATCTGGAATCTGGACGCAGAGCGATGGACGAAAACGTAAAGGCGCGGACGAAAACGTACTAATTAGGCAAGATTATTCCAACAATCTCTTCCTAATCTTGACTTGTCGTCTCCTCGTACTCCTCCTCGTCTTGACTCGTCATAGTCTAACGTGCCACAACTTGACTGTCATGTCCGTATATTAAGTATGACCACACAGGAAACATGCAGTGCACCTCTTTTGCTCTGCTATGTTGTGCCACCGCCATTGATCGGCCTCCCGCACTCGGTTCGCACATATGTGCCACCGCTATTGCGGTCCTCACACTCGGTTCGTACCATAATTTTCTATACTTGCTTGTGTTAGTCTCGCCTCCTACTACCCGCACACATCCTCGCTTTACGGTAGCTTCGCCGACCACCGTCCGCCTTCGGCATCGCACCGAACCCACGCTGGCCGCAACCAGGATGCTCCACGAGGACATGGACACAACTCACGGAACACTGTGCACACACCTTCGCTGTGGCGCGCTTCAACTGCAACTTATCATCATGCAGAAAAAGCACTTGGACACAACCACGACTCACTGACACGACTCCGACGACCACACGTGCAAACTTGCACACACTTGACTCCTTGACGCAAACTCTCCCGAAGACGAACTTGACGAGACTCCCGGCACCGCACCTCGGCACCCCCGCTCCATCAACAATCATTCACCTCCACCGGCTTGTCAACAACAGCTCCTTGCCGCCTGATACGTCTCAAACGTATCTATAATTTTTTAGTGATCCATGCTAATTTTGTGATATTGTCACATGTTTTTACTGTCATTTATATCATTTTTATGCATTTTGTCGGACTAACCTATTGACAAGATGCCAAGTGCCAGTTTCCTGTTTTTGCTGTCTTTTTGTTTCAAAAATTTACTTCTGGAAATATTCTCGGAATTGGACCAAAATTTACGGAGAATTTTTACTCGACGGAAGGGATCAGGAGACCAAAGGGCAGCCTGAGGGGCCACCCACAGGCCAGGGGCGGCCCCCTGCCGCGGCCCTAGGGCCACCCGCGGGTGGGACCCGCCCCTGCCCATGGGGCACCCCCTCGGCCCCCTCCGACGCCTATAAATTGCCTCATGACCTAAAAACGTGAGGGCGGGCATTATTTTCCAGAAACTCGACCCCGACGCGCCGTCACCGAAAACCCTAGTTCGGGGTCCAATCTGAAGCTAATCCCGGCACTCTGTCGGAGGGGAGATCGATCCCGGAGGGCTCTTCATCGCCATGCCTTCCTCCGGGATGAGTTGTGAGTAGTCTCACCTTGGACTACGGGTCCATGGCAGTAGCTAGTTGGTAGTCTCTCTCTCTTGTGCTTCATGTCTTATGATCTTGTGAGCTGACTAACATGATCAAGATCGATTATTATAATGCTATGTGATGTGTTTGCTGGGATCCGATGGATTATGAAGTTATGTTCATATTGTGCATGATTCTTATATGTTGATTTATGTTCTTGCATGCTCTTCGATGTGCGTAGTTACTTTGGCCAAGTGATTGTGTGTATCTCCAAGAGAGGGTATTTATGCTAGATAGTGGGTTCATGCCCCCTTTTGTTCCTGGGCACGAGTGACAGAAACGTCTAAGGGCGAGGGTGTGCTGTTGCTACTAAGGGTAAAACAGCGGTGTTAATGTCTCTTTTGATATTAGTATTGCTTACTTCATACACTTACTTAATGCAATTGTCTATTCCTTGCAACTTAATACCGTTGGGTAACAGGCTGGATAGCGATCTTACAGTGGACTTTTTAGACAAAGACCCAGTTTGACTCAACGGTTTTTGTTACTTGTCGTGATGCCTCCATAGCGATCATGTCCTTTTTGTCATAGCTAGATTGTGTTTGTGTCATGATCTTGTCAATTGCCTAGCTGTAATTCGTTCACCCATCACATGCATATTTTATTTACTTGAGAGACTCCACTAGTGAACCCATGGCCCCGGTCCATCTTTTTACATTGTTTACAACCTCATTTAGTTGCTTTTAATCATCATTACTCCCCTGGTCACTTTTTATTATTTCATCCATTTCATCATACAATTAACCGCTTTGTTTTCTGCGAGACTAGAAAGATTGACAACCTTTCCGCCGTTGGGGGCAAAGTATTTTGATTGAGTGTGTGCAGGTCCACATCTGTTGAAGGTCAAGCGCCAGAGATCTTCAACATTCACCTCGTTGTTGATTTCAAAGTCCTACTGGTTCAATAAACCTCGGTTCGTTAAATGAGGGAAAACTGCTACTAGCTGCAATTCCGCCTTCGCTTGGGGCACCACCCAACTCATTTTAATACAGCAGCAAGCTCTTTTCTGGCGCCGTTGCCGGGGACTTTGGAGCTACAGCAAGGGGAGTCTCACACCCTCAATCTCTTTACTTTGTTTTTGTCTTGCTTTCTTTATTTCTCGTTTAGTTTATTTTCCTGTTTCAAAATTTTAAAACCCAAAAAAATTAGTGTTGTCTTTTATCCTGTTTTATTAGTATGCTTAGTTCTTTGGTTGTTATCAATGGTTAACTTCTTTGAAACTAGATCTTATTGGCAAGGCGGATTCACGGAGAATCAACAAGAATATTATAAGGAATACCGCTTGTCACAAAAAGGGATACACTTATGGAAAATAATTAATACTCTGAACAATTATGCTAGAGACTTGTGTTTAAATTATGATATATCTTATTGCTGTGATGAGTCTAGTTGTAGCATGAATTTTAAACACCTTCCTTTTCAATGTGCTGGTAATGATAATGAAACCTTAGCATCTTATGCTAAGGGAAACTATGATTTTTATGATGTGGTTGAAGAATTTATTGCGTGGAATGGTGCTTATGAAATTTCTTCTTTGATTGAAAATGATGATGATGCTCCTTATAAATCTAAAAGTTTTGCTATACTTAATTATTGCATGGATAATTACAAAGATGAAAATTGTTATATTACTGAATATCTTAAGGGTTTATCTCCCCCATAAGAATAGACTAATGCCGTGCAGGAACCTATGGAAGAAGAAATTATTGAAACTGGAAGCTCGTTGGATGAAAATGAGGAGGACAGTGATGCACAAGAGGAGGAAGAATGGAGTAGCTACCCATCTCTACCTTCTAATGAGAGTAACTCTCTAACTCATACATTATTTGATTGTCCTCCTTCATTACAAAAAGAGAATGAATGCTATGATCCCATTGATTCATTTGAAACATTCCTTTTTGATAAAAATGATATTGTTATTTATGATAATCCATGCTATATTGATAAATCTTATGATAATACTTTATTTGCTACAACCAATGAGATGCATGATAATGAGGAGTTGTGTTTAGAAAGTTCATATGATAAAGCTCTTGATGATGGTCCTATATTACTTGATGATAAAAATTATAATGCTATTGAAAGCGGGTTTAATCCCACTATTTTTGTGATGGACCGAAATTATGTGCTTGTAGATCATGAAAAGCCTGTTTTAAGTGATAGATATATTGTTGAGATTGTTCATGATGTTACTGAAAATTATTATGAGAGAGAAAAATATGATTGTTGGAGTTCTCATGTTACTAAGACACCTCTCTTTTTGTTGCAAGTTTTGAAGTTGCACTTGCTTTGTCTTCCTGTGCTACTAGCTTTATGCTTCAATAAATTATTTTTGTACAAAATGCCTATGCATAGGAAGTGGGTTAGGCTTAAATATGTTTGGTATTTCTTTCTTTATGCTCTCTTTTGTCAACTCTTATTCTTATTAGAGCATCATTGAAATCATTGCGCCTAGCTAAAAGACGTTAAAGAAAAGCGCTTGTTGGGAGGCAACCCATCTTTTATTTTCAGTTCGCTTTTATCACTTTACATATTATGTGCTATGCTTGGAGCGTCTTTTTACTTTTAGTTTTGTTTGTTTGTTTGCTGGTCATATCTTCGTTGGATCCTAGCTTTATTTGTGTGGGAGAGAGACACGCTCCGTTTTTTCGTTTCAATACTCCTTTGCTTCGCTTATATCTTTTTGAGTATTCTTAGCTATTGTCTGTTTGCTAGTAAGCTCTCGCTTTTAGCTTTTATCCTGTTTAGGGCCGCTAGTAGTTGTTGTTAAACTCTCTTGTTCTTCACTTATACTTGTTGGAGAGTTGTTGTTAGTAAATTGCTTGAATTGTCAATGCGACAAAATGCTGTTTGTGTGATGATAGAATAAAATGAAAAGCCTGCATAGTTTTGTAGATCATGGTGTGGATACTTGATGCTTCTCAATTGTTTTGAGATGTTAAGTTGAATGCTTAAACTTGCTGGTTATTTGAGTGGAATTGATTAGTAAATAAATATGGTTGAAAGTTTAAAATTGTGTGGTTTTTCATAGTTGTTAATTCATAGAGCTAATCTTTCCATCAAAAAAACTGTTTGGTCAACAAGTGAGACGGTGTAGAGTTTTTATGGTTATGACTGGTATGTCTTATGTTGTTCTGTTACCGGTTATTGTTAGATATTTGCTTCAAACACCCTTTTTGCTAAGCCTAAAAATTCGTACTGAGTGTATGGTTCACTCGTGCATCCAATCTCCAAAGCCAAACTTTCTCGCCAGCTGAGTCCACCATATCTACCTATGCATGGTATTTCCTACCATTCCAAGTAAATTTGTCATGTGCTACCTTTAAAAAATCAAAATACTTCTTTTTGTGCCTCTGTTTTTAAGCTCGTGAGGGAGCAGTGGAGAGCTAGATATAACTTGTGACGAGCAAGGTCATTTCCCCCCTTTCACCCGGTGTCAATGGATTACGTTTTCACTTGAATCAAACCGAGAGCAGCTTAAGCAAAAATATAAATATAACTCACAAATTCTCCTCCGCGCAATGCAAAACTGAGAAATCAGCTCAAACATTGGACAGTGGTGAAACCAAGGAGAAAGAAGAGCGTACTCGCTCTTCTAAAAACCAGCTGCTCTCACAAGTCTAAAAAACCTTGCTTGTCATGAGGGACTAGATAGCTTCTCTGTTGTGAAGTCGTTGACAAAAGCATGCATACCTCAAAATCATTTTACTTTTGTTTTAAAAATCAAAAAGCTCTAGCACATGACTAATCCTTGCTTCCCTCTGCGAAGGGCCTTTCTTTTACTTTTAATGTTGAGTCAGTTTTCCCTTTTTCCTTCTATCTCCACAAAAGCAAACATCTAGTATTGACCCTGGGTATCGTTGAGCATATTACATTATCAAGATTAAACATGAATCTTTATATTGACTTTATCTATAAGATAAGCCGTTGAAAGTTGAAGCCTTTTGCCAATGCTTACATCTCCCTTTGTGTTGATTCTCAAACACTTTTGTCATGGAATTATTATCCTTATGAATTAGTCAAATATGTTGATCACATTGTTTTCATGTCTTTGACATACTATATATGAAAGGTTTTTTTGAATGATTCAACTTGTTTATTCATTGCTTTCTTGCTATCAATTATAGACAATTATTTTGTATCTCTTCATTTACATCCTTTGATTTGCATTACTATCTTGATCATGATTGTGTTGGTTGCATGTCTCATCAAAAATTATTTGTTATCACTTACCTACTCGAGGACGAGTAGGAGTTAAGCTTGGGGATGTTGATACGTCTCAAACGTATCTATAATTTTTGATTGATCCATGCTAGTTTTGTGATATTGTCACATGCTTTTACTGTCATTTATATCATTTTTATGCATTTTGTCGGACTAACCTATTGACAAGATGCCAAGTGTCAGTTCCCTGTTTTTGCTGTCTTTTTGTTTCAGAAATTTACTTCTGGAAATATTTTCGGAATTGGACCAAAATTTACGGAGATTTTTTACTCGACGGAAGGGACCAGGACACCAAAGGGCAGCCTGAGGGACCACCCATAGGCCAGGGGTGGCCCCCTGCCGCGGCCCTAGGGCCACCCGCGGCCATTATTTTTCAGAAACTCGACCCCGACGCGTCATCACCGAAAACTCTAGTTCGGGGTCCAATTTGAAGCTGATCCCGGCACTCTGCCGGAGGGGAGATCGATCCCGGAGGGCTCTTCATCGCCATGCCTTTCTCCGGGATGAGTTGTGAGTAGTCTCACCTTGGACTACGGGTCCATGGCAGTAGCTAGTTGGTAGTCTCTCTCTCTTGTGCTTCATGTCCTATGATCTTGTGAGCTGCCTAATATGATCAAGATCGATTATTGTAATGCTATGTGATGTGTTTGCTGGGATCCGATGGATTATGAAGTTATGTTCAGATTGTGCATGATTCTTATATGTTGATTTATGTTCTTGCATGCTCTCTGATGTGCGTAGTTACTTTGTCCAAGTGATTGTGTGTATCTCCAAGAAAGGGTATTTATGCTAGATAGTTGGACTCAACGGTCTTTGTTCCTTGTCGTGATGACTCCATAAATATAATCATGTCTTTTTTGTCATAGCCAGATTGGGTTTGTGTCATGATCTTGTCAATTGCCTAGCTGTAATTCGTTCATCCATCATATGCATATTTTATTTACTTGAGAGACTCCACTAGTGAACCCATGACCCCCGGTCCATCTTTTTACATTGTTTACAACCTCATTTACTTGCTTTTAATCATCATTATTCCTCTGGTCACTTTTTATTATTTCATCCATTTCATCATACAATTAACCGCTTTGTTTTCTGCGAGACCGGAAAGATTGACAACCTTTCCGCCGTTGGGGGCAAAGCATTTTGGTCGAGTGTGTGCAGGTCCACGTCTGTTGAAGGTCAAGCGTCAGAGATCTTCAATATTCACCTCGTTGTTGATTTCAAAGTCCTACTGATTCGATAAACCTCGGTTCGTTAAACGAGGGAAAACTACCACTATCTGCAATTCCGCCTTCGCTTGGGGCACCACCCAACTCATTTTAATACAGCAGCACCACCTCCTCCGTGTTGCTCCGCCGAACGACGATCGCCTGCCCCGAGGCGCTAGTACGGGTTGCCTCCTCGAGGCAAGCGTGGCTTAAAATCCTCGACCTTGCTCTGATACCAATTGTTGGGATTCATCCACGGATCGATCACATATACGAAGATCACGAACACACGAACACGAAACTGATAGCCAAGGGTGCGTATCGCACCCTCTAAATTGTCCTATTTTTATTTCTACTTTTCTCACGTTACAACTTACACGACCTTGTGCCTGTATATATACACGCACGACATCCTTTGCATCGCCTTCCGTAGAAAGCCCCAATCCACCCCGTCATAAGCTTTGGACAGGTCCAACAGATAAGCACAAAAATTGTTATTTGGATTAATATTAGGACGCGACTATGTGTAAGGCGCCCTATATTTAGCAAATCCGTAGGGCGATAAGACAATTCATGTTTTAATTAGCGATCCACACTCACGCGGTCTGGCTGGTTCTCTCTCCACATGCATGCACTAGAAAACGCAATTGATGATGTCATCTCGTATTAAATGTAAAATCCGAAAATTTAAAATGTTTTATAGGTTAACCCGTTTATCCGATTTAAGATCCGTTTTCATCGTTGGGCTAGTCGCGATGAGATCTTCAAAAGTAGATCTCATATTGATATGTTCCGACAATAATTCTTTTGATCCAAAAGTTACCAACCTACTAACACTTAAATTAACAGGCTGTAATATATAAGTTACCACCCCATGCAATGATTAATTTTTTTATGAAACTGTAGTGTACTTTTAATTGTGTCAATAATGGATGGATAACTCCATAAGTCTAGAGCGGGTAACTCTTTTAGTATAAGGTGGGTTACTATTTCAGTCTAGAGTGGTTAACTCCATCACTATTAGGTGGGCAGCTCCATCAGTTTAACGTGGATAATTTCATTACTAGTGGGTGGGTAACTCTATTAGTGTAGAGTGGATAACTCCATCAGTCTATAGTGGATAACATCATCCGTATCGGTGGGTAACTCCATCACTACAGCTAGTTAACTTACATGTTATAGCGTGGGTAACTTATTTGTTACGGGGTGGGTAACTTACTTATTATGAGGAGGGTAACTTTTGGATTCGAAAACTATTCATTGGAAGTCTCCACATAGATTTTTTTGGTGGGTAACTTACGTATTAAAGCCTAATAACTTACTAGTTGTGGGGTTGGTAACTTTTGGGTTCAAAAAAAATTCATCAGAACATATCAACATGGGATCTAGTTTCGAGAAGCTCGACGCGAGGACTCCAACAGTGAAAACGGATTGTAAATCGGATATACGGTTTGAGCTACAAAACATTTAGAAGTTTTGGATTTCGCATTTAATGCGGGATGATATCATCAATTTTGTTTTTTTCTGCATACATGCTGAATAGTCTCCACACATTTTTTGGGTGGTAACTTACGTATTGAAGGCTGGTAACTTACTTGTTATAGGATTGGTAAGTTTTAGGTCTGAAAAAAAATTCATCGAAACATATCAACATGGGATCTAGTTTCGAAGATCTCGACGCGAAGAATCCAATAGTAAAAACGGATCGTAAATCGGATAAGTGGTTTGAGCTAGAAAACATTTTAAATTTTTTGATTTTGCATTTAATGTGGATGACATCATCAATTTTGTTTTTTCCAAACAATCAAGACGTGGGCAATCAGAGTTGAATTGGTTTGCATACATCTCAACCGTAGATTCACTTATCAATGATGTACAGAGTGTTCTAGAGATTCGCTAAATATAGGACGCCCTACGATTAGATTTTTCTTAATATTATTCTCAATATAGTGGAGACACTCAAACGCAACCAAAGCATTGTCAGTAATAAGGCGCCCGGGTATGAAGGCGCTTTGATTGATGGATATAATATCACCCAGAATTGGTCGCAGCCGGTTTACCAAGCATTTCGCAATGATTTTGTAGAGCACCGAACAAAGACTTATAGGCGGGAAGTCTTTAAGCGATTCCGGGTGGTCTACTTTTGGTATTAAAACAATGGCCGTCTCATTAACACCATCCGGCATTTCTCCTGTGAGGAAGAAGAGTTTAACCGCATTAGTGACCTCAGCTTTCAGGTTGCGCTGATAAAAGCATGATGGAAATCCATCTATCGCGGGTGCTTTCAGAGGCCCTATTTGGAAAAGGGCGTCGCTAATCTCCTCGTCTGAGAACTCTTTACATAAATTGTTGTTCATATCCCCTGTCACATTTTCCTGAAAAAGATTAATCAGATCATCATAGTTGAGGTTAGGGTCACGTTGGAATAAATCCTTAAACTAGTCCGTGGCCATTCTCTCCATGTCGGGTGGTACTTCTTTCCATATACCATTCTCATCCTTCAGCCTTTTTATCTTGTTTTTACGTGCTCGCCACACCGCCTTCTGATGGAAATATTTTGTGTTGCGATCTCCCTCTTTCAACCAATTAATCGTCGACCTTTGCATCCAGAGCATTTCCTCACGGCACATCATTCATCTGATCAGAGACCCTTCGAATAGCATCCCGGTCCGCATTGTTCTGTATAAGCTCCTCAAGCTGCCCCCTGCACTTCTCAAGTTCTTTAACTATATTCCCAAATTTCTTCCGGCTCCAGTTTTGTAGAACATGCATGACTCGATCCAGACTCGCACGCACATCACCCAGGTTATCCTTCTCATGCTTCTCATGCAGTACATGGCTCCAGGTTTATTCAACATACACGCCCAACTCTGACTAAAAATGGACTCCAGATCTACTCCCTCCGTTCCACAATATAAGATGTTTTAGCATTTCTCTTTCCATCCGTATCTAGACATGTTTTAGTGTAAGATTCATTTGAACCTTACACTAAAACATATCTAGATACGAATGGAAAGAAAAATACTAAAACATCTTATATTTAGGAACGGAGGGAGTATCTCACTAGACCAGGTTTATCCATGGATGCGCGACCCAAGATTGACAGGACACTGAGTACAGCGATTGAGTGGCGCGATGCTTTCCTGGGAACTCAGAGTTGGGCGTGTATGTTGAATAAACCTCGTGCACTCTAGCCTTTCGTCGGTTAGTTTCAGGTTCAGTTTAACTGAATAACACTACACTATCTCCTGCCGTGCGTGTCAGAAATGCAGTTAGCTGTTAGAGTTTCAGTTAGCGTAGTGATAGATGCTGCCGTTTTCTTCGCTGCGACTGAATCAGTCATGGGATGGCAAGACAGTCGGATTGAGCGCGGCAAGACCGGGATACTGGTGTCCACTCGCTGCACGATCTGATCCGTCAGATGGCATGCGTCACGAGGATCATGGAGCGCGTTTAGCTCAAGTTGTGGGAACACGTTCTGCGTGTAATTCGAACTAAAAGGAACTGAGAAAATACAGAAACGTTATGTGATTGTACGCAGCGCAAAACCCTGTGTGTTCCTGTTTATTTTCTTCATACTACTCTCGTGCGTGTGTGCGTCTGATCCCGGAGCTCGGCTGGCAGTTTACAATAGCTGTGGATCTGTTGTGTTGAATCGTCATATCAACCGAGAGCCCCAGATTAACGGCAGGACCTGGGATGCTGCATTAGGTCTTAGGAATGTTGTGTGACCACCAGAGCCAAATAGATCACTCATATATGTTTATTCTTGTGTTTTATTATGTTCCACGAAGATTTGATGGAAATGGTACAATGGCAGGGAGATGCCTTGGTTCCTTGATGGCAGCAAGATTGAAGAAAGTCCTATGCTGGTTTTATGGAAATTAGGGCAACTCCAGCCGGTCCCCCGAGAGCCCCCTCAGGACCCCTTTTCTTACCCCCCCCCCCCCCCCCCCCCCCGGCGGAAGCTTTTCTTCCATTCGGCCCTCCAAGGTCTCGTTTTCCGCCGGTTTTGGTCCAAAAGTCATCCGACATTCTCAGGCTGACCCCATCGCACCGGGGTCCGTCTGCAGGCACCACGGAATGAAAAAGCCGTGTGGGCCAGCTCTGTCGGCGAGACAACGCAGATTCCCCACCCAGATTTGTCCCTCTTCTAATTTTTTCCCACCGCCGCCGACACCACCTCCCTCCCCTCTGCCGCGAACGCGCCGCTAGAAAGGGCTCCCTCCGCCGCAAAGGCACGGGGCACCAAATCCTCCACCTCCATCTCCCTGCTGCCCGAGTTTTTGCGTTGAATCGGCATCGCGATCAAGCTTCGCGCCCACCCTACCCATGAGGTGTTCGGCGTTTTGCTTGTGATGGACTACGACGACGAGGAGATGCTCTCCGCTCTAATGGAAGAGGAAGCCGACGCCGCCGCCGACGACGAAGAGCACTTGCTCATCCTTGCCTGTCTGGTCGGTATGTACGCCGCTGACGATGCAAAGACACGGCGCGGTGACTCGGCACCAGGCCGCCGCAAGAGCAAGCCAAGGCAGCGGGCAGACGGTTATTGCGTTCTATACGCCGACTACTTCGCCGATGATCCGTTACACGGCGAGAAGGTATTTCGGTGTCGTTTCAGGATAAACCGGAATCTCTTTCTCAGGATTGTGCATGGGGTCCGAGAGTTCGACAACTACTTTGTTTGCAAGAAGGATTGCACCGGCACCGTAGGATTTTCCTCGCTTTAGAAGTGCACGACCACTTTGAGAATGCTTGCATACGGAGCTCCCGCTGATACACAGGATGACTATGTACGCATGGTCGAGTCCACTGGAGTGTTTTTACAAGTTCTGCAGAGCCGTGGTGGCAGTGTTTGGACCAGAATACTTGCGATCACTCACTGTGGAAGACACTGCTCGGATCCTAGCCGAAAATGAAGCAAGAGAATTTTCTGGAATGCTTGGAAGCATCGATTGCATGCATTGGCAATGGAAAAACTGTCCATTTATTTGGCATGGGATTACAAAGGCCACAAATGAGTTTGTAGTGTGATAGTTGAGGCAGTGGCTACGCAGGATACCTGCATTTGACATTCCTTCTTTGGCATGGCAGGATCTAACAACGACATCAACGTCCTGCGGTGCTCCATTATCTTCGCCAAGTTTGTTGAAGGTCATGCTCCCCCGGTGAACTAAGAGATCAATAGTCACCACTACAACAAGAGATACTACCTGGCAGATGGCATCTATCCAAAATGGTCCATATTTATGAAGACTATCTCAAACCCTGTGTCTCAGACGGCTCAAGCTTGGTTTTCTAAATGCCAGGAGGCTTGCAGGAAGAATGTCGAGGGCATTTGGTGGGCTCCAAACTCGCTTTGCTGTTGTCAGTTACCCCACTATGACCTGGTCAAAAGATCAGATGTCGGAGGTGATGAATTGTTGTGTGATCTTGCACAGCATGATCATTGAGAGCGAGCAGGAGGATCGAGTGGATGAGACCGAGCGGAAACAACCATACTATAGACAAGGTCCTCTTGCTACTATTTTTTACGAGAACAACGAGAGCCAACGGATCACTGTGCCGGCATCATGGGTTGCCTACGCACATTACTATGCGTCAGGAGATCCAAGACCCACATATTCATCAACAATTACAGAAAGATCTGATGGAGCACTGGAGGCGAGGTTTAGGTTAATGTAATTTGTGTTGAAAAATTTATTAAATTATGAGTTGTGTTGATTTGTTGAACTATTTGTATTAATTTTATGTCTGAAATATGTGATAAAAATGATGAAGTTGCTAATTATGTTGTATGTTATTTTTTTTATTTTTTTTTACCAAAAGTCGCCCAGCCTGGGCGACGCGGCTAAGAACCGGCGCATCCCGGGCCGAAATAATCCGCGGGAGGCCCCCCGAGCGGCTGGAGGGCAACGAGCAAGTTTCATCCTGGACATCAATCACATAAGTGCAGACATCCAGTCCCCATTATTTATTCAAGAACATCACGTTGACATCATTAGTAGTAAGGCAAGCAACAGCTCCGCTCAGCTTCAGCTCAAAACAAGTGCTGCGACGGCGAGCAGAGCAACGGCCACGCCTAGAGAGGAGTACCCTGCACTAGCGACCCCAGCCGCGCCATTGCTGGGGGAGCTGCCGTACTGGGCGTCCGCACCCTTGAGATGGATTGCTAGGCTGACGACTAGCAGCACGACGAGAGAACGTAGGTCCATCTTGATGATATTGCTGGGCTTCTTTAGCTTGATCGTTGGTGTGCTGCCGTTTTGGGGGCCTAGGAAGGTTTATATAGAGGAAAAGCTGTGGCAAAATGGACATGATATGCTATAGAATGTTCGTAGCTGCTAGCTGGCACAAAAAAAATGAAGGAATTTGACTAGTTCTCAGAGGCTGGAGGCTGGAGCGTTGGTTCAACCGCCAATTGAGATGGTTTTTGTCGTTGTGCTTTGCCGCATTGAGCTGAGCTGAACCAAGCTGGGCAATTTGCATATATTCTTCCGACAAACCCTACAGGATGCCGTGTTTCTGGCTGCATCAACAGACCCGTCAGATTTGGTCCACTTTCATTGCTAGTGCCGCCCGTGACCGAGTAGCTCGTTGACAAGGTCTGTTGAAGCTAGTGTTGTTCCAAGACAAGGCAAGATAGCTCACTGGCAGGGTAAGTCTTTTGCAAAACGCAAACGCACCATGTGTTTCGATGCATTGATAGAGTAGAAAAAACATAAACCCAAAAACCACGAAAATCATACCATACAACACAACCCATCGGAACTAAGCATCGAGAGGATCGAGGCACGGACGCCGATCGCTCCAGCATTAGCTCACGAACAAACTCGGGGGATAAAAGTGCTAGGCTAAAAGTTGAAGACAACCAAGTTATGATGCTTCTACGAGGTCCCCTTGCGCAACAGACAAGGTAAGCTGCAACTGGAAAAATTTACCACCCTCAAGAGGCATACTAAGGCTAGACGACCGGGCATTCTGTGCTTTCATCAGAAGGAAAATCTACTTCAAGAACTCGTCTCCAGGCAATACCCTCGCAAAATACATATCAACAACACAAAAATGTAATGCTATATTTAACAGGGTGCTCCCTCCACTTTTATCCGGGCTTGGGACCGGCATTGGCAGTGTTACGCACCCCAACCCCCCATACACGCGCAGACATATAAAGAAACAAGACACATAAAAATAGCAGAGCAACTACCATAAAATACGCAAATGCAGCCACCGAAGGATCATTCTGACGTACATGTCAATAGGGCAAATCGCAATCATAAATGGAGGAGCAATCAACACACAGGAAGACAACAACTCACATCCAAAGTAGAGGCCTATAATAAACAGCTAACTGCAAACATATATAACCATCTTGTATGCAAGGGAAAAAGAAATCACACAAAGAGCGTAGATGAAATGTACCAAATACTATTAACAATCAAAGAAATACCAAAAGAACAGAACATAACAAATCAGTTTACTTTCGTTGTTCTTAAATAATAAGGCCACACATGTTGATTCTTTTGAAGCGTCATTCTGCGCACAAATAATGCATATATAGCAGAAGTACACACAAATCAACAACAGAACATAACAACTATTTATTCAGGAAATCAAGGTAAAGATTATTTCCGGGTGTATAAGCCTAAGAAACCTACTGGCTGAAATGTGGACTCAGTAAATGCCATAATACTGATAACATTGCAAGAACATCATGTAAACATATGCAAGATAAAGATTATTAATGTCGACATAAGCAATTCGAAACAGTCATAGAAATACAAAAAACAAACCAACAATAAAACAACAGAACCAAATGAGATTGAAACAATACACTACTCCTTAATAGCTAGCACTCCTATGTTAGGGCACAACTATATAGTTACATGACATCCACTAGAGTCAACATAAATAAATAGCCGTCACTTTAAACAAATCAAGATGCAGTAAAATCCTCAAAAGGAAGCCTACTCTACAGGTCTCACAAATGAAGTCAGCATACACAAAATAGCACGTTGCATCTACATATCACGCAGGAAAACAGGAAATTCAGACCTTATACTGAAATTGAGACAATATCTTTAAAAAAAATAGTGCACAACATATATCTAACAAAGGGACAGCCATATTCACCACAACACTCAAATGATTGAACACTATGAACATAAAGAATGGTATCATGGAGTCGAATTTTTTCCCCTAGTGATATGTGCGATGCAACAAGAATAAACTGGAAAAAGAGATATATGCAAGTAATATGCATTTGAGATGTAGCATGGTACTAATGACTGGAAATCGTGAGATGTCATAACTATGAATTTAAGATGAACCCTAGTTCTAATGACCATACCAAAGATATTGAAAGACCTGAAGTGGTAATTAACTTGTAATTATGAGCAAACATGCACCAAACCATTTTGAGCAACAGTAATTCACATCTATATCTATACCAAAACAAAGGAAACAAAAACTCTGATGTAAGGAACCAATAACATAACACAGTTCTCGTTTATAGTCAACTCACAGTCAATAAGGATTAGCACAATTTGAATGAACAGAAAAATCAATTAATAGCTTTAGGCATAGATAAAAGAAAAACCTATTGACTGCAACAGAAAAATCAATTAATAGCTTTAGGCATAGATAAAAGAAAAACCTATCGACTGCTAAGAGGACTTGGAGAATTGCATATGAAATGAAATACAGATAACATTGCAAGAAATTAATGGTTCAGCAGTCTAAGTAAAGTTTTACAGCCCAAATCTATGTGTACCAAGGCCACTCATATATACCCTAGATGTTATAGAATAACTAGACACACAAGTTAGGTTACCGGTAAACATTATATATCTTGTTCAAAGGAAATCACAACGGGTCAACACATATATGGATTTGGATCGAGCCACGGAGTAGCAAATAACTAGTCAAAAAGGGTCAAAACACACCATCTAAATGTCTTCTACCAAATTGTCAAAACACAAAACTAAATGTCTTCAACCAATTTGTCAAAACACACCACCAAATGCTGCCTTCTACCAATCCTCCAAAGAACAAAAAAAGTGAGATTGATAAATAATTCAGCTCTACATGCACACATCTGCTACACAGTAGAAACATAGCCCAAGTTGTAAAGCAGAAAAATCAATAGAGATAAACTGATTGGTATGGTTTCTCCATTTGACCAATACGGGACAACCATGGATTCACCCTATCACTAAGATAAATATATTCAGACATAAACATCTATGATGACGCACGAAACATTCGACAAGAGACAAAAAAAATACTAATAAAGCTACCACGGCAAGTTAAGGATTGTTAAAGGTTAAAGTTTCACACAGAGAGTGAGATGATTAAGAACTATGATTATTAAACAAAAAGATTGCATAGCAAAATCTACAGATAACAAGAGAAAGTGACATCAGCACACCATAACTTGACATTTACAGTCTGGTAAGAAAAAAGGGGGCAAAGTGCACATAAGCCATAGGTCCAGTGACTGAAATTAGTTAGAATAGGATACAAATTGAATAATAACAATTATAATAAAATTAGTACTTGTCTGATCAAACCAATATAATAATATGAACAATTATATGACATGAAAACATAACCATATCACAAGGTTATTCAAAATGTTCACAAGGATGGACTCGAGTGAGCAAAACTTAATTAGTATTAGTGACTCACTCCATATACACATGATAGTATTGCAGTACTCTTCAGTTCTCATTTATTATCCAAACTAGCAAAATCAACTGCAACAACAGTAGAAGACAAAGAATGAAAATTATGTTGTTCAAGAAGAAACTAAATTTCAATACTACAGATACTTGTAAGAACTCGAGTGAGCAACTCAACTTAGTATTAGTGACTAACTAAACCCGTATACACCTGATAGTATTGCAGTAATTTTTTATTTTCATTTCTTATCCAAACTAGCAAAATAAATTGCAACAACGGTAGCCCTGGAAGGAAAAAATATGTAGTTCGAGAAGAATCCGGTTAGGAGTCAACTCACCAGGAGTGTTAGAGCTTTCACGTAAAAGAAGCTACAGACCACAAGTAATTAGCAAAAGAAAGTGGAGTGCATAATTGGACTTCTGTAACATTATAAATTCACAACAAACCTGAATAGTCATGGAAATGCACAGAACTGTGAATGGAAGGAAACTAAATAATACTCGTACGTCAAGTCAAAGTAAATATCTTTAAATCAACTTTACACGGTGAATGAAACATGCAAACAAGACATCTATCAATCAATTGCACAATAACAAATCAAATACGAAGTATATAGAAGTACAAAATTATTAGATCACCCACCCAATTCTCAACAGATTAGTCCCAAGACATGGAACATGGTCAAGGTGTTCATCGTGCAGGTTTAATTGGTTGTAAAATAGATAAACACATTCACATGATAAGATTAAATAACAACACAACATGTATATGGCACGAAACTACTACAAACACCAGAATGTTTAAGAAAAATGGAACAGAATAATATCAATGACTAACCGAATTTCTATATTATAAAAAAACTGGAAATTATGGTACCAACAATAAATAGCTGAGATAGTGTTCAATAATAAGCTTGTAATATAAATATCAAATAAGAAGAGGATAAGGCAAGCAAAACAACATTACATCAACACAGAATCACTTCTCTACAACAAGCAAAAAATTATTAGAATTAGAACTTGTGAACTGACAAACACGTAAACGTAATACCTTTATTGACAGTACTCAAACAAACAAAGAAGCAAAACTAGATCACGCAGAATGAACATCCGCAAGCATAAAAAAGTTAGGCACAATCAATTAGTAAAATAAAAGTTGGGTTACGAGAGTTCCTAATTGGTCAGGAGAATAAGCCTCAAATTTATGCATTTGTACAATATTTAACAGTGCTATCTAACAACGTAGTGCAGTCCAAAAACATAGAAATTATTTAAAAAAAACTATTATACAAATAGTTCAATTCCAAATGTCACCTTTCCTCTGGAAGGGACATAATTAATTATTCAAGTTGACAAAACAATTAATGCCCAAAAACAATTAAAGGTTTTAATTTTGAGAATAATAAAGCACCTTATTTATAGTACATTGTTTAATACATAATAATCATCAGTAAATATCAGAAATTAGAATTACTCACAAGTAATAGTTTCACACCACTACCATACATTAATTAGGTAACTTCTAACAAATTGACTTGGAACAATACAAGCATAGAACAAAACTGAGTTACTAACTTCTACTTGGCTTGTTACATTGCCCTAACAGGTCCATGTGAACAATGGTCATTGAATGAGATGATTAAGCTACAAATTGTTAATAAGTAATTTCAACACACAGGACCGCAGTTCTACACACCAAGAACAATTGAAACTTGTGAACATTATACAATGCATAATAATCATGTCATCAAATTATGTAATATGCTTACAATCTCAACTAGATAAGGGGCAGAAGGCAAGCTAAACCACATGTGAAGAAATCTTAAAGATATACTTCAAATCTACGTAAGTACTTGAACAAGTTAAATCATTGATCATATTGGGAAACTGTAAGAGGGATTCAACAGATTCTCAAACAAACAATAGAACACCAAAAAGGGCAACACCTACTTAAAGCTCTATGTACCTAAAATGGTTATGGAATGAACTCATGAACACGGGATGAACATGCAACGAAACCACTCAAATTTAGGTTGAATGTGCTCATCAGTAACTTGGTGTGAGAAAAATTACAACAACAAGATGGTCCCGAAAATATACTAAATAAACTTGCACAAAGAGGCTCCCAACAATATTGATGGTGTCGTTCCCAGCTATGTCATTTAGGACATAAGAGTTAGCTTTAATCCACGCATGCCGAAAAAAATCAAGCAATATTTTGTTACAGCTTCAATTTGCACCATAAGGAAAAAACAAGCCAACGATGGTAACAACTCATTTGGGACAAAGTCAGGATATCCATATATCATTTAACAATTACATTCAAACATCAGACAGGATGGCAACAATTATGTGGAACATAAATTACAATGATAAATACTAATTAACAAGTCTAGCTAATAATTAGTTAAAGTAAAACTGTTTTGGGCACATAAACCAGCAGAAGCAAAACCAAATGAGTATTCCATGGAATGAAAACTGGAACCGGCTAACTAGTGATGATTAAGAAAAAAGGGGCAAGGTGAAGCTAAGCCTAGATAACATAGAAACCCGAGAAAACCGTCAAGCTTTGCTAAACCCTCCGCCGAAACTTACCTTAAGACACATCAAAATAAAATTAAGTTCCACACATGTGAAAGCTAGATTTATGGACCTGCAAACATAAAATTGAGAACTAAAACTGCATACTGTGATGACCCAAAGAATTAGGAACTGTCAGAAGATAAATCTAAAAATGAAGTTTATGCAACTTAGCTCTGGCACTAACTTCAAGTTGGACACATTTGAGGTAAAACTTTAGTGACCTACGGCAGTACACAAGATATCGGGTACATAGATTTTTATTAGGTGCTGCAAACACAGTATGTCAAACTAGGACTCTAAGCGCCTATTTGATTCTTCAGAATAAACTACATAACTCATGCTTGAAATGGGTTGAAATAGATACATAATAGATCAACACAATGAAAAAATAATTAAGAATTATATTATCATCTCTGAGGTTGATCAAAATGTCAGGCAAGTATGGACAAAACCCAATCTACCTAGTAAAAATGCAAACTTAAAAACTCTGGTAAGTACTCAATTTAATTAGTACAAGTGACTAAAACCATATACACCTTAAAGGACTGGCAGGACTTCTCATATTTCACTTATCACAAACTAGTCCAAATAAACTGTCAGTGATGGCAGCACAAGCAAGGAACGAAGAATATACTATTTCGATAATAATAGTAACATCAAGCTTGACACATTATGAGGTATAAACTGTAGGTGAATATAATATCAGATACTTTGATTTTTAACAAGGTCCTAAACACATAAAGTCAAACCAGTAAATGGACTCTAACCGGACCTTTAATTGCAGAATGGACTACAGAACTTGTGCCTGAAATAAATGCAGACATACATATACTACTATAATAAATGACATGAACATATTTGGAACTTGAAGGATTAGATGACCATATCAAAAGGTTATTCAACTTGAAGGATTAGATGACCATATCAAAAGGTTATTCAAAATGTAGGCAAGGGTGGACAAAACAAAATTATACATGCTTAGAAAGAAACCAAATATACGAACCTGGTGAACCAACTCAGTCAATTAGTGTCAGCTACTACTCTTTAGTTTCAAAAAATATTTGGCAAAGGTTATTCAAAATTATACATGAGGAACTAGTATTCAAGAAGAAAATGGTTATAAGTCAACTCGACAACCGCAGATTTCATGTAAAGAAGAGCTACAGATGACGAGTAGAATTAGCAAAAAGACAACAAAATGTTAAGGAATGCATCACTTGATTTCTTTAACATTACAAATTCACAGCATAGTCATGGAAATGCATAGAACTAGGATCAGGTCAGCAAATATCTCTAACTCGACTATACATGGTCAATGAAACATGCAAACAAAACATCTATCAATTCTTGATACAGGATTGATTGGTCGTACAAATACATCAACACTATGGAACAAAGCTAAAACAAATACCAGAAATTAACAAAATAATAAATTTAAGCGTATACAGAATTTTTCAGAAATATAGAACAGTGGGACTAACCGAATTTCTATTAGCGCAGAAAGCTGAAAATATGGTACCACCAACAAATACCCATGATAGTGTGCAATAAAAGCTTTTAATTTAAATTTCCAAAACAACGTAAAGACAAACAAAATTAGACAAAATATGTATACATACATGTTACAGACGGATATCACAAAGTTCTGAATCAGAGAATAAAATTATTTGATAAATAACACTGAGTTCTACCTAAAACCATCTGAAATGGAAAGTACTCATGAGTAAAAGTTCACACCCCTAATGTTCATTATTCAGGTTGACTTCCAAACTTTGTCTTATCTTAAACAACACTAACAAATTCGATCTGGTTGATGTGAATAACGGCCATAGAATAAGATGTTCAGATACCGACTTCTACTAAAGCTCTAATAGTATTTTAAATATTCATGTGCACAAAGGTCACTGAATAAAATGATGAAGATGCCAAATATTTATACAAATAATTGCAACACCAAGCAAACAAATTACTATTTAGTAACTGAAATATTGACAGTACTTAATAAGTAAGCATAAAAGGAAACGAATATCATGCAGAATGAATATTCCCTGCAAACAGAGGCAAAACTAGGACCATGCAGAACACAAATATTTCCAGGAAACATAAAAAGCTAGGCACAAACAATTGTTAAAATGGAAGTTACATTAAGACAGTTCCTATAATTGGACAAAGAGAATAAGAGTCAGAGTAAGATTCAATTCAGGACAGACTTGACAAAAGCAGAAGTTATGGAACAACTACTACACTGTTTAACACCTTCCATGTTACCTTTTCTACCACAAAGGAAAAGAGAATGCACAAAGAATTAGGGACATTAAATATTTTTTCCAATTTTACAACAGAACTAAGACCAAAGAAAGGTTTTAATATTGAGAATGGAACACCTTAAATTTACAATACTCATCATGTCAGACAATTATGTTGCTTGAAGGCAAGCTAAATCACATGCGCAGAGATCTACCCCAGCTGAACCTTCTTCTATATGTAGTACAAAGAAAGCACGAGGTTCAAAATCAAAAAATAAGTTATTCAGAACAATTAAGCTATAAATCTTATGTAGCTAATTCATTGATTCGGTTGGAGAACTCAAAGAGGGACTCAACAAATATAATAATGAAACAAATGGATGAAAGTCCAAAACACCTCCTTATCTCATAGTATTATACTATTATGTTTCGGAAATGGTCTCATAACGATACAAAACAGAGAATACATGCCTAGCCAACATACAATATGACAGTTAGAAGGTGATCTTGTGCATGACTTCAAGAACGCAGCAAAACAGATAGTTGTAATTTATTTATTATCAATTAAATTGTTCTAAGAAGAGAAGGACGAGATCACAGAAATAAGTACTCAACGCCATGATGCTCCCAACAATCTACTAGATAAACTTGCACAAAGATGAAGCCGAATATTGATGTTGCCGTCCTCTGCTATGTTATTTGGAAGACAAAAATTACTTCTAATCCATGCACACCAAAAAAGATCAAGCTAAACTGTATTACAGCTTTAACACACCCAATCATCAATGGTAACAACTCTTTGATAACTCTTTCAGCACTAAATCTGGGTATCCATATATCACTTAGCATTTACAGTTTCCAACATCAGGACAGGATGCCACTTATGTACAATATAAATTACAATCAGAGATACTAATTAAAAATCTAGCTAATTAGCTACTAATCCGACAGTGCACTGAGCAGTGATACCAGCAAAAGCCAAACCAATTGAGTGTCCATGAAATGAAAATTCAGACCCACAAACTAGTGAAGGACATGTCATCACAAAGGATCAGTAGATTCCAAACAGCAGTACCAACATCCAAATAAGACCTTGAGGTAACAAGAGCAGCAGTACACTTTAGTTCAGCAGACAGAACCATATAATTATTCACAGCTTGTTGCACTTGAAAGAACCTTCAAACGGGTAACTTCATAGGCACACCACACCACTACTACCTTTAACAAACTCTCCAAATTACTCCTCCTAGAAAGCAAAACAGAGCAAGCCCCTTCAATTTTCTTAGTTTAAATCTTGAAACTAAACTGACCAAAAAGTACCAAATATCACCACTGAAGAATAACCTCGGTCATGAGCACGGTTCAGCAAAAACATTTCCCCTACACCGTCCTCGCCTCTAACTTTATAACACGGACCATAATATAGCACAACCACCTTCAGATAATCTGACATGCATAGCTTACTCGGGGAAAGCAAATAATTCCGGATAAATCTAGGAAACCTTTTCCAACTTTGTCTAAATCTGATCTGAGAGACTGACTAAGCCATGTAAGTAACAGGATCAAAAGCAAAACATGCAGAAATTGGACTGTCCATTCATCGCAACTAGCATTTGTAAGCAGAACTTGAATATAATCCAGACCACAACCTTCAATTTCTTAATCCGATCATGTGAAATATCTCCACGGAATCAACTAGACCGACCTGGCCAATCCATCCACCACAACGAACAGAAATCAAAGCAAACAAACTGCACACATCTACATGGATCATTATTCTGCCAAAATATAGATCACGTGAGCAATTAGGATACAATTAATATACAAGCCACGACCCTAAATCAGTCAGCGATCAGAACATAGCAGATTAGCCACGACCCTAAAAAAACGAGGAGTCAAACAAAAATAGATTAGCCGCGATCCTAAATCGAAGCAGCATGGTTCAGAATACAATACCCACGAGGACGGAACAAGGTAGAGAATCACCGGACCTAGACCTCGAGATCAACGGACCAAGCACACCGGAAACCCGACAGATCGCTCGCTCGCTCGCCTGGAAGAACATCAAACGAAGAATAGCGGGGTAGGGAACGCTAGATCCGGACCGATTGCGCATACCTGCGACTTACCCGACGAGAGGTAGAGGAGAGGAGAAGAGATCCTCCGGCACGATGAAAACCACGGGAGTATCGGGTGGTATTTATAGATGGGGGTGGGTTTCCGGGAAGGAGTCGGTGCGGTGGTGGCGGCTCGACCTTTTCCAAGTCGTGGTCGGAGACGATGGGCGACGCGGGTTTGGTGGGAAATGGGGCGGTAGGCGTTGGGCGGTTTGCGGCTATCGATTATCTTTCCGTGCCAGGAGCCGCGTTCTTATCCGTTGACGACGGGCACGCCATACACGCGTGATGACGTGGGTCCGTATAGTCGTAGGCTCGTAGGCTCGTAGCGAAACCGTGAACGGCCGCTGCACCCACAGTGTTACTCCCTCCATAGCAAATTAGTTGTCTTACAAAAGAAAGTGGATGTATCTAGATATATTATAAGTATAGATACATCCACTTTTGTATAAATGGAAGACAACTAATTTAGAACGAATGGAATACTTGCATTGCTCACTTCTTGGCACAGCTTTTTATTTTTGGGAAAAGCTAAGCAAAACCTCCGCACCAAAAGGCTTACTGCGGTCAGAATTTGCATGCATTTTTTTAGGGGCGTCGTATCTTATGCATCCGCCTCTTTCATGTATCCCTGCATCCGAAGCGTTCCAATCGTCAGATCTAAATCCTGCGTGTCTCCTTGCTCCTAACCAATTATGCACTAAAGCTCCCGCATCCGGTCTCTTTATTTGGCAAATTAACCCCTGAACATCTTAAAACATCACAATCTGAATCACATCCCAAATCCTCGTCTTCTCCCAATGGCGACGGCGACTAGCTCGACACCGACCCTGCGCGACGAGACCCCACAGAAAATCCATCCGCACTCACAGTCGCCGGAACTGAGATGCCATTCAACGGCCATGCGCGACTGCCGTGCAGATCCGTGGCCACCTCAACGCACGTTCTCCTTCTCGCCGGAACTGAGATGCCAAGCCCGCTGGCGTCCTCAACCTCCGCACGGCTGGCTTAAGGGGTGTTTGGTTAGTCTTTGGCTTTGGCTTTTGGCTTTGGCTTATAAGCCCAAAAAGCAACTAAATAGGTGCTTTTGGCTTTTGGCTTTTGGCTTTTGGCTTATACCATAGTAAAACATAAGTTAAAAGCCAAAAGCAAAAAGCACCTATTTAGGTGCTTTTTGGGTTTATAAGCCAAAGCCAAAAGCCAAAACCAAAGCCTAACCAAACACCCCCTTACTCTGCGCCGGTCCGCCCTCGTCCTGTGGGATCCCGTCTAGACCTACCACGGCTGGCTGCAGACTCGACAGACTCACGTGGGCTGAGAGCACAACAGGGGATTCATTGCAGAGGAACGATGATCATATTTCTGAATTTCATTGCTCTTATTTGATGTATCTAGTACTTTCTTGGAAGCAGTGTATCAATTGTTGTGCCTGTAGCTAGAGAGTTTATAATGCGAATAGACATCATTGGTGAATATTGGTTTCTCCAGGGTGAATTGTATATGTTGCTGTGAATGAAGATTCAGGAAGAAACAATTTTTTGTTGTCATGTTCGTAATTGCAACTTGAGCTGTTATTATGTGACTTATCATTTAATATAACTGAATCTGGCAATAGATACATTCTGATATGTTTTCACAGAGAAATGATCGCTACAAGGAACATTGCAAACATGAAAGAGATACATTTTGCAATGTGTCAGCACGAGTAAGATCTGATATAACTTTTTTTTTTTTTTTTGCCTCGCAAATGCAGTGGCGATCAAGACTCTACTCTATGGTGACATGATTTCAGTATACTTGTATAAGTACTTAGATAAAGGGCATTCAGAAACATTAAGATCTGAAAACTAAGCTGAAATCAATTATTCATGTCAGTTTACAAAAGTCTTGCAGAAGCATGCTGTTGCTGAAAGCTTTCAAACGTGATAGAAAAATTATACTTCCTCTGTCCCAAAAAGGATGTCACAGCTTTATCCAAATTTAAATGTATCTATATACTATTTAGTGTCTATATACATCCAAATTTGAACAAATCTGTGACATAATTTTTAGGACGGAGGGAGTACTTCATTCAATCTTCACACAACGAGCCAAAATTGCCTCCGGAACAGATTTCCCACAGGTTACAGAACTGGCAGTCGAATAACCGAATGACTAATTCTGCATGCAGAGAAGATAACTGTACGCATGTACAGTATACATAATCCATCATTTGGCCATCCACGCCAATTCTGCATGCGACTGCGTGCTGTGAGTTGATGAGTTCGTAGCAAGCTCTAGCTACCTTTTGGTAGTCCCGACGTGAGGCACCTTAGCAGCACCATGAGATCTCTCGGCAACTTTGCATCTGGAGAAAATCGATTCATGAGTAGCTTGCCGTGCGTACCTCACTAGTCACTAGGATTACACGGCCGCCGCGTGACGAGATCGAGATAACTGCGATCGGTTGGGATCCTATGCCGTAGAAGTTTCTCAGCCTTAGGCAGCGGGTCGCCGTACTGATCGGAAATCTGCAACTGCAATCAATCGCGGGGAGGAAGGTGGTGTTCGACAGGGGTGCCCGTGAAAATTTGCAGGGCTAACTTACACAGGATGCGGGCATGTTTTTGGAAAAATACGACGGAATCAGTTCTAACCTTACGATTTAGATCGGCTGATCAGAAACGCTTCGGATGCAGGGATACAGGAAAGAGGCGGATGCATAAGATACGACGCCTTTTTTAGGTATAGTGCTGAGCGTTCCCTGGGGATAATTTTCGCCGATCCCCCGGGTGGACAGGCCGACATGTATCCATGGACCACCCAGGCACATGCAACAAGCACACGGAACGGCTCACGCACGTGGAAAAAAATGAAAGGACCGCCACGCTACAGGAAAAGTGAAACGCCATCCCGGTCGATCACTCTTTCATGAGCCCCGTCTGTCGCCGCCCGTCGCCGGAGAAAGACGTCGGCCCAGTGCTGTGCGCCGTCGGGAGCATCGGCGGCTACCGTCGGTAGCTTCGGCGTGCACCGTTGGTAGCAATGCCGCCCGCCGTCGGGAGCCGGAGAAGGACGCCGCTGGAGTGCCGCGTGCTGTCGGGAGCATCGTGCTCTCCCATGGTAGCACCGCCACTCTTCTTCTGCAGCACCGGCGTCCTCCTATGGTAGCACCACCGCTCTTCTTCGGCAGCATCAACACCCTCCCATGGTAGCACCGCCGCGGTTCTTCCATAGTACCGCCGCCTCCATTGGAAGCACGTTCGATGAGCACTTGTAGCACCACCGCCTGCCGTGCACCTCTGCCCTCGTATGGGAGCATCACCGCTCTTCTTCGGCAGCACCTACCCATGGGAGCACCGCCACCCTCCAGTGGGAGCACTGCCACTCTCCTTCGGCAGCACCGGCGACCTCCCATTGGGGCAATGTCGTGCTCCTTTGGCAGCCAGCTTGTAGCAGGACCGTACACCCCTGGTAGTAGGGAACGACACCGTTGGTAGCACCTCCGTACACCTATGACAGCATTACTGCATGCTCCTTGCAGTGCTCCTCGATTGAAGAAGAAACGATCCCGTGACGGTGACCACGACCGGTCACCGGCGGGAGGCACGCATGCACACGAGGGCGCCGACCGTGGTCGTGGTGGAGCCGGACCTTCCGAAGCTCTTAGAGGAGGATGGGCCTGAGGAGCCTCCTCGGCGGCGAGTGGTCGTCGAAGCAAAGGACGCCGGTGAGGCCGTGGGCGGCTGTGCCATGGAGGCGTGCCGGTGCGGCTGCGGTGTGCTCGGGGCCGAGGGCGACGCAGGTGTCTCGGGCGCCCCCGCCGATGAGGCGCGTGGCGGCCTTTCCGTCGAGGCGGGCGGGGACGGCGAACTCGACAAGGAGGTGCGCGGCGGCGGCCGGGCCGGGGAGGCGCGCGGGTTGGCGGGTGTGTCGTGGAGGTGTGCAGGGGTGGCGACCTCGCCGGTGAGGCATGCGGCAGCGGCCGGGACGTGGATGGCGGCGTGCTTCTCCATGGCCATGATGGGGAAAAGAAGAGACGGGAAAAGGAGAGGATGAGGTGTGGATGCAGGATGTGTGGCTGGGAGGAGATAAGAGGTGAGCTGTCGCACATGGGACCCATGATGGACGCGTGTCGAAAGGAGGAGGCGGAGGATGCGGACGCTGCACAAGCTTTTCCCTTTTTTATATAGGAGAGAGACATGTTTGCACGCAGGAATCTGCCACCTCATCGTGACATCATCCTATTAAATACAAAATTCGAAAATTTAAATTGATTTTTCTCCTATGTCGATTAGCGATTCGTTTAAACGGTTAAATTCGTCTTTCGAAGGGCTTCAAAATTAGATCCATTGTTATATGTTTTGACGAACTTCTTTTTTTCCGTACCAGCTACCAGATTACTGTACTATATGGATATCAAATTAGCACCAAAGAGTTATCCAGAATATTTTACATGGCTACCCTATATTTTTTTAGATGTTTCTAGACATTTGCAACACATCTACATATCTAGTGTGACGAACTTTTTCTGTCACACCAGTTACCAGATTAAAACACTATGGTTACCGGATTATCATTGAACAGTTATCATGATAATTATATATGGTTATCAAATGATTTTTAAAACTTTTTTTTACATTGCAATGAGATATACATCTAGAGAGTAAGAGTTTAACTATTTTCTAGAACTAAGAGATGCTATTGTTTCACATAAAGTAGTATCATGGAGCCTTATATTTATGTAGAATCGTGTACAGAAACCTAATAGTTAAGTTTTTATAATCTGATAGGTTAGTTATAATAATTTGGTAGTTGGCGACGAAAAAAAAATTTGTCAAAACATATCAACATAGGATCTAGTTTCGAAGATTTCATCGCGACTAAGCCGACAGTGAAAACAGATTTTCAATCGGATTAACCATTTGAGAGATAAAACATTTTTTATTTAATTGTGAGAGAGAATCTTTTGTGATGTCATATGTGACGTCATGCTATGCATGCATTGAGAGGAGCCGCTGCACCGAGGGCTTTTTTTTTGTGTCCGCTAGTTAGTCTGATTCTTTATTCTTTTGTTTTTCTTTTGTTTTTATTACTACTTCCTTCATCCCGGTTTATTAGACACAATACTGAAATCAGATTTTATCAAGAGTTAGAATCGGTTAGCATTAATGATCTCTTAGAAATGTTTCTAGTTACTTCATCTTTCCAGTCTACATACGATTTAACTAATGACCTATTTAATTAGTTCAATGCATGCGTTTCTAATAGGATCTTATTGATCTTTTCTAATTAATGTCTGATTTAGAAGTAATTAACTCGACCAATCCTTATTTGTCTAGGTCGCAAAGAAACTCCAAAAGTGACGTAATAAATCAAGATGGAGTGAGTATGAAACTTTCAGCGAAATGTCCTTTGGTCATAACGTTCTCGCCAACTTTAGGATCGAAAAAAGCGGGCAAGGCACAAAATCCAGGCTCACCAATCAGTAACAAGGCATGCAGCTGTTGATCACAATTACACAGAACTCAACTACAGTACAACACATCACTGGAACTTCTCGGGACACAGCTCCCCATGAGAGGATGTAAACTTTGATGGCTGCCGGTACAAAATTCACCTGACCCAGGCATTGGCACCGCAAAAGAATCATCATCAGGAACAGACCGACGAGCCAAGTTGAAAAGAAGAGGATTATGTAGGTCAATGATCATTCTCCTGTTCGTCTGTTTTGATGACAACCAGGTCAATCATCTTTCGTGAACATCTTTTCCATAGTTTTGAGCCAGCCCGTGTACTGCACGCGCTCCTTCTGAAGCAAGTGTTCGCGAAGTGAGCTTGCCAGTTTGGAGTCAACGCCTCTTGCCAGGAGATATTCTTTCAGTGCGGTCTGTAGCTTAGGATCCAAATCTCTGCACAATGATGGGGAAAAACACTGTCACTTACTGCAGCCGGTAAGGAATAGCTCATGCTTCTTGAGCGGTCGAAGAATCAATTGCTTCTTAACGATTTGGTAAATGAAATGTGACTTTTTTGTCTATGGTGGAACAACATGATCATATTTCATTTAACCAACTGGTACAATGAAAGGAAAATCCCATGAATGAGTTTCAGACAGAACTAGCTTCAAAATACATATACCACATCCAAAAAAAACTGTTTCGCATCTGGCCTAAAATCGGAACCATTAACAGCAATGTAGGGCAGAGTAGCATATGCATGTTCTCTATTTCGTTTGCACTTTGAGCACATTGCATTAGCCATCTTAAGCCCAGGTCTGGCCCCAGCTTAAGACGCATCAGGTGGATTACAGCCCAGAGGTGCTCAAACGAATGGTGCAAATTACAAATAGATGAATCAGATTTTCTACATCTTTCGTAATTTATAGAGCAATCTCTCACCATAGCATTTGATTTATCCTAATCATTTACTCCCTCCATATCAAAATATAAGATGTTTTAGCATTTCTCTTTCCATCCGTATGTAGACATGTTTTAGTGTAAGATTCATTTGAACCTTTCACTAAAACATGTCTAGATACGGATGGAAAGAGAAATACTAAAACATCTTATATTTTGATACGGAGGGAGTACATCAAAATAACACAGCTACTTTTGAGTGATTCGACACCTATTTCGATCCTCAAACAAATGATGCTTAAATGCACTCAGTGCAGTCAATGCTTTAGTTAATAACTGTTCATGCTTTCAAACCATTACCTTTTGTTCCTTCCCAGAAATCTCTATCTGTATCTTATGCCTCGAACTTCACAATGGAAAGAGGTAACAGTTAAAAGTGGTAGCACAGGTTATATGCCAGGTACTACGGTACTACACATGACTTGGGTAGTCAGGCGCTACACTACATTCGTGCTGAACTTTTTATGTAACCTTACCTCCAATTTTCGATTTACCAAAGGCACAATCTAATGATTTGATTCAATATTTAACCGCGAACAGCAATCTTGAGAAATTAGGTAATGAGTAATCTTTGACTGTGAAGCGTAACCTACACTTTCAACTTGAACACCCTTCATATAGATCTACTTTGGGGGGATTGTCATTTAATTTGGTGCGCAGATCAAAGCAATATCTGAACTACTTCCAGCTTTGCTGGCACCAGCCCACACCTCTGGTCATGAAGGGGTTCGGCGGCGCACTTTGTATCGACTGCGTGTAGATTTTCATTTCCCTCTTGCTCGACAGCTGGTGCAAGATGTTGTTCGAGATTGTCAGACTTGTCAACGTAACAAAATAGAGCAATCTACATCCCGCCAGACTTCTCCAGTCGTTGTCTGTGCCGAAGCAGGTGTGGGATGATATTTCAATGAATTTAGTGAAGGACTTCTGTGCGACAACAGAAAATCCGTGATTCTTACAGTGGTGGATCTTCTATCTAAGTATGCACATTTTATCCTGGTAGGCCATCCTTACACAGCAAGTTCGGTTGCATGACGAAGTGGTTCGACTACATGGAACCCCTTCGTCCCTTGTGAGTGATCGTGAATCGGTATTTACAAGCAACTTTTGAAAAAACTATTCAAGCTCTGTAATGTTCAACTGAATATGACTTTGGCCTTTCACCCTCAATCTGACGGACAGTCGGAAGCGGCTAATAAAGTCATCACTATGTATTTGAGGTGTCTCACGGGAGATCGTCCCGTCAATGGTTGCGCTGGTTGCCATGGGCAAAATACTGTTTCAATACAGCTTATCATACGGCACTGAAAGATGCACCATTTAAGTTGGTGCCCCCCCCCCCACACACACGCACGCACGCACATCTCCTTGCGGTCGTAGGAGAGAGGAGATGTGCGGAGCAGGATCCTTTTTTTTGCATGAGGTCTGGGAACAGCTATTGCAGTCGCAGGAACACGCAAATTATATTATGACAACAATCATAGAGAAGTAGTGTTTGGTGAAGGTGACTGGGTTTGGGGGAGACTGTTTCTGCTTTAGATTTTGGCTTGCTTATACCATCATGCAACAATGTCTAGTCAAAAGCCAAAGCCAATCGCACATATTTAGGTACTTTTGTGGCTTATAAGCCAAAAATATAAAAGTAAAAAATAAACCCAACCAAACAGGGCCTTGGGAGCCCAAGAGGTATTTGATTCGTATCCTGTTAGATAGGCGTACTATATAAACACAGGGATTCGACGAGATTGCGTACTCCATTGCGGCCGGATGATAGAGAATAAGTGCCATGTGGAGCTCCCTGAGTGAAGGAGATCAATCCATATATCATGAAGAAGAAGCAATCAAGATTGGCGAACTAAAACGTCGAGGAAGATGTGACTTTGTGCTATGCGTGGATGAATGCCTCTCTTGAGGCCACCGTTGGTTCCGATCAAACCAAGGAAACTTTTGGAAGAGGATAGATGAATACTATGCAAGTCATGTGAAGGTTCCTTCCAACCGAACACGAGATTCTCTCGCCCATTGTTGAAGTGTGATTCAAGAATGTTGCAACTAGTGATCGGCTTATGTTGATAATGTGAACAACGTGTCTCCAAGTGGAGTGCCAATTGGAGAGTACGGCATCTACATCCAATAGCTATACAAGGGAAAGAACAAGAGAAATGGGAACAAGTGCTTCACTTTGAACCATCTCAAATGAAATGAGAACAAGGTGAGGATAAATTGTGAAATAACACCAAGGAGTTCAAGATTGAGCATCCCATCTTCCTTGATTCTCGAGGAGGATGATGAGAGTGTAGGAACAATCCTCTCCTATAGGTTGTGCCTTGTGCCACCCACAGACACCTCATCTGCACACTCCACAGATATTGAACTCTATATGTTTTCAAATATCACACAGCTTGCTTACATGGAGGGGTGATACTTTACAGACCCTTTAGATTGTTGCCATGTGGCACAATCCAAACCCTACACCATACTTCTAGAATACTCTACAAACTCTAGATATTTTATACTACTCCTACATATCTTACTCTAGAACATTCCTAATTCTAGAGTTCACCCTACATACCCTGGATACTTCATGACCTACCAGAAACTTCATGCACCTACCAAAAGCTTCATGCATAGATATGACAAGATTACTTCTAACAATCTCCCCCTTAATCTTGTCATATCAACTAGAGCTACTAAGCCAGATCACCTGGACCATGTGCTTCATCTTGTGACGGCCTCGCACCGCCTCACGCCTAGCAACGACATCACACCTTGCTTCTCAGCATCACACTGAACTGATGTCGGTCTCACACCGACCTTCCAAGTACCAGTGGCATCACACCACAGTCAGTCGGCCTCACACCGACTCTTCCACATGACAATGGCATCACACCACCGTCATTGGCTTCACACCGGCTCTTCCACTTGACGATGGCATCACACCACCATCATTGGCTTCACACCAACCTTTTTAGTGACTATGGCATCACACCATAGTGGTCGGCCTCACACCGACGCACACGCTCCAACGGTATCACACCGTCGGGCGTGCACTTTCACCACCCCTCTCACAGGAGTGCCGGCTCATCATCTGAGAACCCTCGCAAAGAATGCTTTGTTTTTCTTTTCTGGACACTCGTAGGCATAATGTCCAAAATTAGGACAGTTGTAGCACTTCACCCCAGACTTATCCCGAACCCGTTCGCCCACCACGCCCTCGTCCTCGCGACGAGCTCTCAGCCTCATATCTTGCCTTCCACTCTGCACGGGTCAGCAGCAAGTGCTCCTCATCAACATCACCTCCTCCTCGTAGACGCTCCTCGTGCGCCTTCAGTCGCCCAATGACCTCTTCCATCGTCATGGTCTTGAGATCGCCAAGGTCGAAGCAATCTGGAGAAACTTGTTGGGGACAGCGCGAAGGAACTTCTTGACGGCGTACGCCTCCTCAAACTCCTCACCAAGTGCTCGGATCTGGTTGACGATGGTCGTCAACCGGGAGGCGAAATTATCAACAGATTCTGGCTCCTTCATGCGCAGCCCCTCGAACTCCGTCTTGAGAGTTTGTACCTTGGCGTCCTTCACACGCTCAGCACCCATGTGCATAATCTTTAGGGCCTCCCAAGTCTCCTTGGCTGTCTCCTTTCCATACACCAGGAAGAGCATGTCCTCAGGTATCCCTTGGTAAATGGCAGCCAACGCCATCTGATCCTTACTCTCCTCGGGGGGCACCTTCGGATCTTTTGGCTCAACAGCGTCCCACAGCCTTTGGGCACGCATTAACACCTTCATCTTGATGGACCATGCCAAGTAGTTGCTCTTTGTGAGCATAGGGTATCGAATGGAAACAATCTCTCCATCCTTCTCCATAACTCACTCGAGCTAACACAACGTGGCTCTGATACCAATTGTAGGGAGCTAAATCACTTAGCTTCCTTCTAATAAGGTTGTGTTTCACACACACTAACACATATGCATATATGACAGACCACATATATGCTCTGTATATTCATACATATGCTTGAGGCTACATCTTGGCTTACAAGCTTGGTTACATGGGAGGGGTGGTACCCCTATTTATACTTGTACATGACCCTTTAGATTGTTGCCATGTGGCACAATCCAAACCCTACACCATACTTCTAGAATACTCTACAAACTCTAGATATTTATACTACTCCCTACATATTTACTCTAGAACATTCCTAATTCTAGAGTTCACCCTACATACCCTGGATACTTCATGACCTACCAGAAACTTCATGCACCTACCAAAAGCTTCATGCATAGATATGACAAGATTACTTCTAACAGAGAGAAGCCCTACTCCTAGCTCAAGACCGGATGGGAGAAAGCAATAGAAGGGGAGGAAAAAGAATGGTGGAGTTGGTGCATACAAGGCACAATTCAAATAAATGATAAGAGAAAAAGAGGGAGTTGGCTCTCGGACGCAAGCAAGGGAAGATGGTGAGGTGGATCCATGGATGGATCTTACAAAGATTGAGGCCGAGAGGTTGAGGGTGAAGGCTAGTGTCGAGGCACGCTTGATTGAGACTGAGGAGAGGAGGGTGGAGATGGAGGAGCGTAGGCTTGCTATGGACGAGGAAATGTTGAGGGTGAAGGCCGAGAAAGAAAGAAAGAAAGAAATAAATAAGAGGAAGGAACAAGAGCAAAGGATCATTTTTTATGATGCTAGTGTGATGGATGCGACGGCAAAGAAATCATTGCAACCTCACTCGTGCACAAATCATGTCTTTTAAAAGGTCACCGTTTGATCTTGGTGGTAGTGGCAATAGGGGTGTGTGGTTTACGTTGCATATGGTTTTCTGATAAACTATGTTGCTTGTGGTGGCTTTTGGGTGTGCTATGTTGTGAGCTTGTGACTATAAAATAGAAATGTTGTTAAATTTATGAATTTGAAATGTTGTTGAAATGTGTGCATTAGTAATATCACGGTTTGAATAGATATGCTGGGCAAATGTAGTTTATGAATGCAAAAGGATACAAGAAATAGCAAGGGAAAAAATTATTGTGAGTTAAGTTTAAGGGAAGAGCTAGGTTCAAGCCTCTCTAACCCCTCCAATTATTAGGAGTTACGTTTAGGGAGGTGATATAAGGAATTAAATTTTAGGTGAAGGGCTGCAGATGCTCTAAGACTAGTCGTCTCCACAAACTGCAATAAGAGTTTCAGACCTACAATTATCATTTATCAATAGCAGAGGTGCTGCGACAGAAAATTATATGAGTCAATACTGCTCTATTTACATCCTAGTATCCTACATCCAGATATTGAGAAATTTTCACCAACGACAGGCACAAGCTCTCCTCGGATCATTTATGAGAATTTGTGCCGTGAGAATACCAATAAAATAACATCCTAAAAAGGCCCCCATAGGATTTTTATTTTAATTGAACGCAGGTTCTCCTCAGTTTGTGGGATTTTGCAGGATACCAATCATTGAGCTTTTGGGTATGTAAATGCACTTTGAAGTTTGAATCAAAGAAATGGTGCTGCCAGATCCTAATGGACTAATTTTCTATTCGCTAACTCCGTAGGAATTTCAAAATCCAGTAAAAATCTCTTCTCTACAATCCTAGCGTAAAATCGAGGCAATTTTCCTGCTACTTACTGCTTATTTTGCAAACAATAGTCTGTTCTTTGCAGTAAACCCCACTATATCAGTTCAGGTCACCCATTATATACGATAACAAATCCACAGAATTAACAACCAAGCAATGTAAGGAATTACCTGAAGTCCGGCCCTTCAAACTTGCGGTCTCCACCATCGCCAGGAAACTCGTGATACGAAATGGCAGTTATATCATAGCCAGCAGCAGCGTCGCCGTCGCCCGCAACCGCGCGGCAGTCGAAGCGCAGCAGCGGCTCCACCCCTGGCTTGCTGACGAACACCTTCATGAGCGCGTCCCTGGGCAGCGACTCCTCGCCTTCGAACCGCAGCGGGGCGAGCAGCGCGGACACGAGGACCTCCTCCGCGTCTCCGCGGCGGCGCAGGAGCACGTCCTGCGCGCGCGGCGCGTCCGACACAGCGGCGAAGTCGTTGATCTCCTGCGAATGGGGAGGCAGGCGTGAGGGCTTCTGGATTGGGGCTGGGGGTCAGTGCCTAAGTGGTGGGTACCTGAGAGTTTAGGGAAGGGGGAGAAGAGGAGGGGGACGAGGAGAGCTCGTGGGCGATCTCTGCGCGCAGGGCGGGTAGGAGACCGTCGTCCTTGGCGACGCGACGGCGCCGGCGGAGGGCCGCGGAGGCGGATGTGCTCAGGCGCCGCAGGAACATCGCGCCGGGTTGGAGAGGGAGGCAGATCGGTCGCAGCCAAATCGGTTGCGGTTCGAGACCGATGAAAACTTCGGGCCATAGCCTGGTTCGGCGCGGTTCGTTCGCAAACCGAGATGGACCACAGTCAGATTCGATGCGAGCGACTGAGAGCACCTCCACCGGGTCCTATAATTCCTGAAGGAGTCTAAAGCTCCTCGGACACAAAAATCGATCACACCAGGGTTTTAAATGTTTTGTCCGGTCCAAATTCTGTTTGGCACTATCAACTGGGCCTTCAACTCTGGGGTGGCTTGGCGGTGCCGGATACTGTCCGGGCTTGTCTACTGACAGGTCTGACCCGCTTGTCATCCTAACACCGCTCCCGTCGAAGGTTTAATGGCGGAGCAGCCTTCCGAAGCGGCACTGCAGCCGACGCGGCGGAGATGTATCGCTGGCATTAAACCGGCATGTCGCCTCACCACGCACCAGTCGCTTTCCGCGCGCGCCACTGTTTCCCGCCTTAGCTTCCCGCCGCTTCCCGTCTTGCTTTCCCGCCGAGCCCACCGGCTATAAAAAGAATCCCATTGCTTCGTCACCATGCTCACTTCTCGCCGTAGACAACATAAGCACACCGCCGTCCACCCACCAACATGAGACGCCTCCTCCTATGGGCCACCCTCACCCAGCCACGCGCCGTCGTTTCCTGGTGGAGGGGGAAAATCCTCCGCCGGGTAACGACGACCACGACGAGGATGTCGATTGGCCAAAGGAGGGTGAGGAGGATCCGATGGAGGAGCAGGTGCCGGAGGAGGAGCTGGTGTCGGAGGAGGAGAAGGTGCCGGAGCAGGAGCCGGTGCTGGCAGAGTCGCGACAGCCGATCTGGCCGGAGCAGCACGCAGCCTACTACAACTTCACTGTGCGCGAGGAGAGCGGGTGCCGCAAGTTCCGGGACTTCTTCATGGCCACGCACGACGCGGCGGAGGCGCACGCCGTGGAGTGATACGTCGCAAGCGTATCTACCTTTTCAAACGCTTTTGCTATTGTTTTGCCTCTAATTTGCATGATTTGATTGGAACTAATCCGGACTGACGTTGTTTTCAGCAGAATTGCATTTGGTGTCTTGTTTTTGTGCAGGAATAAAAAGTTCAAAGAACATTCCCGAAAAGTTGGAAAAAAGGACTTTCGAAGTAAATAAGCCACGGAGCCAGGAGGGCTCGTGGAGGGGCCACCCCAGGAACAGGGGCAGTCCCCAGCCGCGGGTGGGCCCAGAGCCGCGCCCAGGGGTCGCCCCTGCCCCTGGTGCGCCGCCTCTGGCCCCCCTTTGGCATATAACCTCCTCCTGACCTAAAACGAGAAAACCCACGACCACTTTTCCAACAAGCGATACGGAGCTCCGCCGCCACCTCGAAACCTAAATTCGAGGTCCAGGATCGCTGTTCCGGCACCCTGCCGGAGTGGAGATCGCCGCATTGTCATCGCAAACACCTCTCCATCAATCATCCATGATTTCTCCATCCATGTGTGAGTAGTTCTCTGTTGTAGGTAAGGGGATGGAAGGGATTGAATAAGATTTCTCATGTAATTCGATGTCAAATTGTTAGGGCATGATGCCTAGTATTCTCTATTTGTGTTAATCGTCGTTGTTGCAACTAGTTGTGCTTAATGCTTGACACAGGGGCCCGTGTGCCATGATTTCAGATCTGAACATGCCATGTTTTCATGAGTATAATTGATGGTTTGGATCATATCTACTAGTTGTATGCACCCGTTGTTGTCCGGAACCGGAGACCCCAAAGTGACAGATTGGGGTATCAAAGGGGAAGGGTAGCAAATTGAGGATTACATGTATTCACTGTGTGTTAATGCTTTGCTCCGATGTTCTATTAAAAGGAACGCCTTAATTTCCATTAGTTCCTTTATTGGCAGGACAAAAGATGTCATTCAAGTTCTTATTGCAAGCACGTACGGCTAAATTAGGAATATATGCCTATGATTGATTGATACTTGATATATTGTTATTATTTGTTCGCATTGTGCCATGTTATGATTATTACATGTGCTATCTTATTCATGCAACGCTCTTCTATCCGTCCCTATGCCTGCGGTGTTTTAATCCTGCTGCTTACGATCGTTGTTTTTGTTGTCACAATTGCTACTTTAATTTTACTATTGTACTGATGTAACCACATTACCGTTACTACTGATAAATTGTGTCAAGTGAGTTTCTTTTCAGGTGTGGTTGAATTGACAACTCAACTGCTAAGGCTTATAAATATTCTTTGGCTCCCCTTATGTCGAATCAATAAATTTGGGTTTTACTTCCCTCGAAGACTGTTGCGATCCCCTACACTTATGGGTCATTATGGAGCTGTCGCTCAAGTCGGTGCAGGAGGACGAGTATGCCCGCTCCTTTGCCGAAGCCCAGCGGCAGGCGCACGATGAGCTGAACACCGCGAGGGCGATCGCTCACAGCCACCTGGTGAAAGACGTCTTACGTCGGGCCACTGAAGCGCGAGAGTTGGAGAGCTTCCGTCGGGAGGCCGCGGTGCAGGACGGGCGGAGTTCGCAGAGAGGGGGCTGCAGGCAGGAGTAGACGGCGGAGGTGGAGAGTGAGCAGATGGCGGAGCAGGACATCCGCACAACGGAGAGCTTGGGGCACGCGCAGAGATGTCGACGTACGCGGACGCGCACCCAAGCGACAGAGGTGCACCGCAGATGGTGCAGGCCAGGTCGGAGAGGCGCTGGCATGCACATGCTGCCGGCCTCAACATGCCTGGCTCCCCCTCTTTCATCGAGGGGGCGAACGACGATGAGGCTGGCCCTAGCGTGCCACCTCCGCCCGACATGTTCTAGACTAGTTGTAGTTTAAGTTTAGCTAGTTTTAGTTTAAATTTCAGTTGTAATTTTGTCCAAATGCAATGAAATCGGCTCTTTTGCAAATGCTGATCAATTGGGGAGATTTCCTTTGGGGGGTGCCGGTGTGGGAGGCCGAAAAAAAAGCGTCGGACAAGTGTCCGGCAGCCCCCAAAGGGGCCCGATACGTGTCAAACGTATCTATAATTTTTGATTGATCCATGCTTGTTTATTATCATTGTCACATGTTTTTATCATCTTATTATATCATTTTTTGACATTTTTATTGGACTAGCAAAAAATGCCCATGCGTTGCTACGGGTTAATTTTTATTGAATCTAGCTATTTGAAAACCCCACCCTAAAACGACGCCCGAGCCGACCTAATCGAACCATCCCACCCACCTGAAGAAAACCCTGTCGGCTTATTCCCTTCGTCCTCCTCACCAACCACCGAGAGAACTTCCACAACGTACTACACGTTCCACGCATACGCCGCTTCCCCGCCCTCCATCTTCCACCAGTGCACAACTCCGCCCATGTTCCTACTCGTCGGATCCTGGCTCGACCCCTTTTTCTTGCTTAGTTGTGACGCCCTCTCGTCCCCTTCCGCGATTCCTTGCATGTCACCCACCTCGAGGACCCATCGACGCCTCTTTTTCTGCAACAATCCTATTTATGTTTTGATGGACTGTGTAATTTGTTGCGACACCTTTTCCGAGCGGGAGTATTGCATCATGTATGTTATTTGGATTCCACCTATGTAATGTAAGGGCTTAGACCGATTAATAACGCCTCACATACTATAAACATTAGCAACACTATTAACATTTAATCTGTACTGTATGATTCATTAATAAAAATATCGAAGTGAATTAATCCAACTTGGGTAACTCATACTTGTTTGTGTTTCTGTAGAGTAGCACGGGCATCATACAGAGCAAGATCGTGCCTGTGACGCTAGAACACATGTTATTATGCAACTCACATTAGGAAAAACATTCAGCTAAGTAACCCGCGGTGGCGTTTACCTCTAGGCTTCAACACACAAGTCAGTTGATACTTTTTACAAGAGTGGCATAGCTATTACAATGGTCGATAGGTACTAAGACTTACTAAATCATCAGGAAACAAAAGGCTGAAAAGAAACAGTAGTTTGAAAATACATAATATTAGCTATTTCAATGGAAAGGATTCAAGAATAACCATTTAGCTTAAGATGAAACCGTTTCATCCATACCAACCATGGTATGATCGAAGTGTCAAACACAAGATTGGAAGCCGAAGCAGCGGAACATGGGGCGGAGGAGATGGAGATTGTCGGCCGGAGCAGCGAAATTTGGGGCGGAGGAGCTTTGAGACGGGGAGGATGACACCGCCGGTCTGAGCAGCTTCAACACGTGCGGCGTCGGAACTCCATGGTAGGGCGGTGACGGTAGGCGACGTCTGGAGGAGGGGCGACACAGTGAGGAGGTACGGCGACATCATGCTGTGGCGGCGTACAGAGGAGGTGCTGCAAACGGAAATTCAGAAGAAAAAGGAGAGGATGAATCGATGGATCTAGATCCAGGAGGAACATCTTCCACCTGCATCGCCTCCCTGATCCCCTCCCACCATGAGCACGTCGGGACGGGGACTCGACCGTGGAGGAGCTGGATCTCGGGGGCGGAAAAGTTAGGGGCCGTACCGGTCCCGTTTCACCGGATGGAAGAGATGGAGGGTGCCGGTGGCCGGAGATCGATGTGGTGGCCGCCAGATGTGGGTGGTAGTACCCGTCGTGGCCAGGGAGAAGAAAATAAACATACCAAACGAACGGGTACAGTGGCATCTGGGCGTAATATGGATTTTGGTGGGAGGACAAAACGGTAAAAAGCCTGACGGACCGGAAGAAGGCTTAGTGCTTTTATTATTAGGTATAGACTAACGTATTGACAAGATGCCCAGTGCCAGTTTACCGTTTTTGTTGTTTTCTATTTCAGAAAATCCACTTCTCGAAATATTCTCGGAATTGCACGAAAATTTACAGGTAATTTTTATACGCCAAGCCAAAGCCACAGACGAAAGGGAGACCTGGGGGCCACCCAGGGGCCAGGGGTGACCCTGGCCGCGATCCCACCTAGACCCGTGGGTGGGGCCTGCCCTGTCCCCTGGGCACCTCCTCGGCCCCCCTTGACGACTATAAAAACATAATTGACCTAAAAACATCGAGGCGGTGATTATTTTCCACGAAATCCACCCGAAGCCGCCGCCATCTCGAAACCTAATTCGGGGAGATTCAGAAGTCAATCCCGGCACCCTGTCGGAGGGGAGATCGATCCCGGAGGGTGATACGTCTAAGACGTATCTATAATTTTTTATGTCCCATGCTTCATTATATATCAGTGCCACATGTTTTTATAATGTTTTATATCATTTTAGCATAATTTATGAAACTAACCTATTAACAAGATGCCTGTGCCAGTTCTATTTTCTGCTGTATTTTTGTTTCAGAAAAGTTGTTCGAGGAAGTTTCTCGGAATCAGCTGCAAATTTATAGGATTTATTTTTATCAGGAAACAAAGAAGGAGCCCGGAGGGCGCCTGCAGGGGGGCCCACAGGGGCCAGATGCCCCCTGGCGCGGCCCACCCCTTGGCCGTGCGTGGGCCCCACCTGGCCGGCTCCTTCATCGACTCGAGCAGCCCTTTCGCCTATAAATCGTCTTTGTCCCGAAAACCCTAAGTACCCGATCATATTCTCCAGAAAACATCCGAGGCTGCCGCCGTCGCCAACCCTAGATCGGGAGCATTCTGCAGCTCTTGCCGACACCCTGCCGGAGGGGGAGATCATCACCGGAGGCATCTACACCACCATGCCTGCCTCCGGAGTGATGCGTGAGTAGTCCACCACGGGACTACGGGTCCATGGCAGTAGCTAGATGGTTGTCTCTCCTCCTTGTACTCCATTGCTTAGATCTTGTGAGCTGCCTATGATGATCAATATCATATTATCTGTAACTGCTACATGATGTTTTTGCTTGGATTTGATAAATTGTGTAAATCATTACTCTTGTTCATCTCTATATTATGTTTTATCTATGATCTTGCATTCTCTCCAATGCTAGTGGATGCTTTGTCCAAGTAATTGTTAGTGTTGTATGAGAGAGTATTTATGCTATATAGTGGGTTCATGCCTTCTTGCGCAGAGTACGACTGACAGAAACGCTCATGCCAATGAATGTGCTGTTGCCACTAGGGAGAAAATAACGGTGTTATTTCCTTGTGTTATTTACATTACTTACATTATGCACAATGCTTATTGCAATGATCTGCTGCTTGCAACTTAATACTTCTGGGAGACATGCTGGATAGCGATCTTGGGGGTGGATTGTTAGTTATAGATGCAGTTGGATAACGGTCTATGTATTTTGACGTAATGCCCATATTAAATGAAATGGTGAACTATATTGTTTTGTGATAGAATTGTTATGCGCCCACAATTTTGTCAATTGACTTGCTGTAATTTGTTTACCCATCATGCATATCGTCTGGAGAGACACCACTAGTTATCTGTGGACCCTGGTCCTATTTTCCTACACTGTTTACAACCGTTTTAATAGCTTTTCGTACTCATTTGCTCGCTGGTCATATTTCACTCTCATCATACTTTGCACTTGCACATTTAATTCTTTGTGTTCAGCAAGCCGGAGAGATTGACAACCTCTCTGTTTCGTTGGGGCAAAGTAGTTTGTTTGTGATTATGTGTAGGTCCACGTCAATTATTGTAAACAGCGCCGTTGAAACCTTGGTAAGCCTTCTCCAAGTTCAACTGGATCTGACAATCTTCGTTTTGTAATCAAGGGAAAACTGCTGCTACGCTGCATCATACCTTCCTCTTGGGGTTCCCCAACAAACGCGTGATCCATGCCATCAGAGGGCTCTACATCGACATGCCTTCCACCGGGATCATGCTTGAGTAGTTCCACCTTGGACTACGTGTCCATGGTAGTAGTTAGATGGTTGTCTCTCTCCCTTGTGCCTTCATGTTTATGATCTTGTGAGATATCTAACATGATCAAGATCGATTATTGTCATGCTATTTGATGTGTTTGCTGGGATCCGATGGATTATGAAGTTATGATCAGATTGTGCATGGTTCTTATATATTTGATTTATGTTCTTGCATGTTCTCCGATGTGTGTTGTTACTTTGGCCAAGTGATTTCCTGTATCTACAAGAGAGAGTATTTATGCTAGAATATAGTAGGTTCATACCCCCTCTTGTGCCTGGGCACGAGTGACAGAAACATCTAAGGACGAGGGTGTGCTGTTGCTACTAAGGGTAAAAAAGCGGTGTTTATGTCCACGTGATTATAAAAATTGCTTACATCATGCACTTTACTTAATGCAATTGCCTATTGCCTGCAACTTAATACCGACGGGTGACAGGCTGGATAGCGATCCCTAGGTGGACTTTTTAGACAAAGATGCAATTGGACTCAATGGTCTTTGTTATTTGTCGTGACGCCTACATGAATATTACCATGAACTCTTTGATTTGGCTAGATTAAGTTTGTGTCATAATCTTGTCAATTGCCTAGCTGTAATTTGTTTACCCATCATATGAGTATTTTATCTTATGGAGAGACACCACTAATGAACCCATGGCCCCCGGTCCATCTTTTTCCATTGATTACAACACCGTTTACTTGCTTCTCATAATCACTAGCTTGCTGGCTTGTTCTCTTATTTTCATACACTACACTATACATTTAACCACTTTGTTTTCAGCAGACCGGGAAGATTGACAACCTTCCTGCCGTTGGGGGGCAAAGTAATTGTTTGAGTGTGTGCAGGTCCATGTTCGTTGACGGTTAAGCGCCAGAGATCATCGACGGACACCTTGTTGTTGATTTCAAAGTCCTACTGGTTCGAATAAACCTTGTTTTTTCAATGAGGGAAAACTACTACTCGCTACATCCACACTTTCGCTTGGGGTACCACCAACGTTGTTAACTACGCCATCAAGTTTTCTAGCACCAACTCTCCACCAAACAAGCAGTTTTCTGGCGCCGTTGCTGGGGACTTTGGAGCTGCAGCAAGGGGAGTCTCATACTCTCAATCCCTTTACTTTGCTTTTGTATTGCTTAGTTTATTTCTTGTTTTGCTTGTTTGCTTGCTTGAAAATTTCAAAACCCAATAAAATTAGTGTAGTCTTTATTCCTGTTTTGCTTAGTTTATCTTCTACTTATTAGCTATGTTTTCTCCTAAGTTTGGCATGAATAAGGTTACAGTTGTAAGTGGGGATGTTATTGGTAAAGATAATATTGAAGACTTCCTCACTTTTGCTAGCAAGCTCTTTGCTAATGAGAAAAGATCTACAGTTGAGCTCGCCCATAATTATGATTCTACAATATCTTGTTTGGTGACTCGGCTTGACCATAGATTTGTTAATCTCAACCCAATATTATAGCAAATGTTCCTTAAACTTTATAGCATGGAGAGAGGGGAAGAAAAATATTATGTGCTAGATATTCTTCTCCATGAATTTGATGACATTGTTGTAGAGGCTCGAAAAATATTTGCTTATTATGGTCATCTTGAAACATATCCTAACGTTCATTATTCATTGGATGTTAGGGATGCAAACTTGAGGAATTATACTCGTACTACAGAAAAGAAGGATGATGCTCGTATTGATATTCCCTTTAAACTTTTAGGGATATCCAAAGCTTTGATGGACAATTTTGCTTGGATCTCCCCCGAAAATCTTTTTGATGAAGCAAGTAAACCCAAAATGGAGAATAAAGATGACTCTCAACCTTACATATCAGAGATTGATTGCTTATGTGAGAATCCTACTAATGATGGTAAGAAAGGTAATACTATTCATGAACATGACGATGATATCGATTTTGGAAAAACTTAATATTTGGCAATGTGCCTAGCTAAAAGGCGTTAAAGAAAAGCGCTTGTTGGGAGTTAACCCAATTTTTATTTTTGCTTTATTGAGTCATGGAGTTGTTGCTTCTGTAGCAACTTCATTGCATCTTTTCTTTTGGTTTTTGTGCCAAGAATTAGCCTCTAATGCATTGAATGTGCGAGGTGTTGATTTGTTGTCCAGAAGCAGATTTTGTGCTCCTGTTACAGAAAATCTTGAAAAATCCCAGAACGTGATCTGTTTCTGGATTTTTTTAATGAAAGCCCGATATTTTTTCTATCTTTTATTAGTTTTAAGTTTTCTTATTTGAGCTACGTAAGTGCGTCTGAAAATTCGATATTTACAGACTGTTCTGTTTTTGACAGATTATGCCTTTATTTGCATTCGCCTCTTTACTAAGGTTATTTGCGGTACTTTTTGGAAAGAGTGCCACAATGAGGCTTACTAAGTAGTAGCTAATGTCAAATCAAGATTGTGCAATGTGTCTTGGTGGAACCCAAGTGGATTTTATTTTATTAGTACTAACACTCTAATCGGTTTATGAGAAGTTTTGTGTGAAGCAAGTTTTTAAGTTCATGAGAGAGGATGATGAATGAAGCTGGCGGATGGACAAAAGCACAAGCTTGGGGATTCCTCCATGGCATCCCCCTGGACATTCAAGATACTCAAGCGTCTAAGCTTGGGGATGCCCAAGGCATCCCCTCTTCTTCATCGACAACCATCAGGTCGTTGATACGTCTCCGACGTATCTATAATTTTTTATGTTCCATGCTTGATTATATATCAGCACCACATGTTTTTATAATGTTTTCATATCATTTTGGCATGATTTATGGAACTAACCTATTAACAAGATGCCCAGTGCTAGTTCCTGTTTTCTGCTGTCTTTTTGTTTCAGAAAAGTTGTTCGGGGAAGTTTCTCGGAATCAGCTGGAAATTTACGTGAATTATTTTCACGAGGAAACAAGGACAGAGCCAGGAGGACGCCTATAGTGGGGCCCATAGGGACCAGACGCCCCCTAGGCGTGGCTTGATGATGTGGATCAAACGTTCGCTGGGGAACCCCAAGAGGAAGGTATGATGCAGCAAGGCAGCAGTTTCCCTTGATTACAAAACCAAGGTTGTCAGATCTAGTAGGGCTTGGAGAAGGATTACCGAGGTGTCAATCTACTCTGGCGCTTATAGATTAACGCAGACCTGCACACAGTCACAAACAAGTACTTTGTCCCAACAAAACAAAGAGGTTGTTAATCTCTCCGGCTTGCCGAACACAAAGGATTAATTGTGCAGATGTAAAATATGATGAGAGTGAAATATGACTAGCGAGCAAATGATAATGAAAAGCTATTAAAACGGTTGTAAGCAATGTAGGAAAATAGGACCGGGATCCACAGTTCACTAGAGGTGTCTCTCCAAAAGATATACATGATGGGTAAACAAATTACAGCACGGCAATTGACAGAATTGTGGGTGCACAACAATGCTATCATAAAACAATATGGTTCACCACTTCATCTAATATGGGCATTACGTCAAAATAAATAGACCGTTATCCAACCGCGTGTATGATTAATAATCCACCCCGGGATCGCTATCCAGCATGTCACCCAGAAGTATTAAGTTGCACGCAACAGATCATTGCAATAAGAAAAGTGCATGATGTAAGCAATGTAAATAACACAAGAAAATCACACCGCTATTTTCTCCCTAGTGGCAATAGCACATCTCTAGTGTTGATCGTTTCTGTCAACCCGAGCTCAGACAAAAAGAGGCATGAACCCACTATCTAGCATAAATACTCTCTTTGAAGACACTAACAATTACTTGGCCAAAGCATCCACTAGCATCGGAGAGCATGCAAGATCATAGATAAAACATAACACATAGATGAATAGAAGTAATGATTTCCACAATTCATCGGATCCATGCAAACACAATCATGTAGCAGTTACAGATAATATGATCTTGATCATGATAAGCAGCTGACAAGATCTAAGCAATGGAGTACAAGGAGGAGAGACAACCATTTAGCTACTGCTATGGACCCGTAGTCCCGTGGTGGACTACTCATGCATCACTCCGTAGGCAGGCATGATGGTGTAGCTGCCTCCGGTGATGATTCCCCTCTCCGGAAGGGTGCCGGGAAGAGCTACAGAACCCTCCCGAACTAGGGTTGGAGATGGTGGCGGCCTCGGACATCTTCTGGAAAATATGATCTGGTATTTTGGGTTTTCGGGTCGAAGACGAATTTATAGGCGAAGGGGCAAATCGAGACGGCGCCGGAGGGCACCCGGTGGTGCCCAGGCGCGGCCAAGGTGTGGGCCGCGCCTGGGGGGCGTCTGGGGGAGCCCCCATCATGTGTCCTCCTGGCTCTGGACTTGTTACTTTGTGAAAATAATTCACGTAAATTTCCAGCTAATTCCGAGAAACTTCCCCGAACAACTTTCTGAAACAAAAAGACAGCAGAAAACAAGAACAGACACTAGGCATCTTGTTAATAGGTTAGTTCCATAAATCATGCCAAAATGATAAAAAACATTATAAAAACATGTGGCACTGATATATAATCAAGCATGGAACATCAAAAATTCTAGATACATTAGAGACGTATCACGGCCCACACCTTGGCCATGCCTGGGCCCCACCTGGTGCCCTCCGGCGTCGTCTCGAGTTGCCACTTCGCCTATAAATTCGTCTTCGATCCAAAAACCCTAAGTACCTAATCATATTTTTTCCAGAAGACGTCCGAGGCCGCCGCCATCGCCCATCCTAGTTCGGGAGGGTTCTGCAGCTCTTCCCAACACCCTGTCGGAGAGGGGAATCGTCACCGGAGGCATCTACACCACCATGCCTTCCTCCGGAGTGATGCGTGAGTAGTCCACCATGGGACTACGGGTCCATGGCAGTAGCTAGATGGTTGTCTCTCCTCCTTGTACTCCATTGCTTAGATCGTGAGCTCCCTATCATGATCAAGATCATATTATCTGTAACTGCTACATGATTGTGTTTGCATGGATCCGATGAATTGTGGAAATCATTACTTTTGTTTATCTATGTGTTATGTTTTATCTATGATCTTGCATGCTCTCCGATGCTAGTGGATGCTTTGGCCAAGTAATTGTTAGTGTCTTCAGAGAGGGTATTTATGCTAGATAGTGAGTTCATGCCTCTCTTTGTCTGAGCTCGGGTTGACAGAAACGATCAAGACTAGAGATGTGCTGTTGCCACTAGGGAGAAAACAGCGGTGTGATTTCCTTGTGTTATTTACATTGCTTACATTATGCACTTTGCTTATTGCAATGATCTGTTGCTTGCAACTTAATACTTCTGGGTGACATGTTGGATAGCGATCCCAGGGTGGATTATTAGTCATAGACGCAGTTGGATAACGGTCTATGTATTTTGACGTAATGCCCATATTAGATGAAGCGGTGAACTATATTGTTTTATGATAGCATTGTTATGCGCCCACAATTCTGTCAATTGCCATGCTGTAATTTATTTATCCATCATGTATATCTTTTGGAGAGACACCACTAGTGATCTATGGACCCCGGTCCTATTTTCCTACATTGTTTACAACCGTTCTAATAGCTTTTCATCATCATTTGCTCGCTGGTCATATTTCACTCTCATCATATTTTACATCTGCACAATTAATCCTTTGTGTTCGAAAAGCCGGAGAGATTGGCAACCTCTCTGTTTCGTTGGGGCAAAGTACTTGTTTGTGATTGTGTGTAGGTCCGCGTTAATCTATAAGCGCCAGAGTAGATTGACACCTCGCTAAGCCTTCTCCAAGTCCTATTGGATCTGACAACCTTGGTTTGTAATCAATGGAAACTGCTGCTGTGCTTCATCATGCCTTCCTCTTGGGGTTCCCCAGCGAACGTGTGATCCACGTCATCAAGCAACTTTTTCTGGCGCCGCCGGGGATCGAAGTAACATTTAGTCCCATCAACTATGCCATCAAACTTTTTCTGGCACCGTTGTCGGGGACTTGGAAGCTTCAGCTAGGTGTGTTTCACACATCCTTTCACTTTACTTTGTTATTGTCTTGCTTCGTATATTTTTTGTTAGTCTTGTTTTTTGCCTTTCGTTTTCTCTAAAACTGAAAAACACAAAAAAAAATCCAGCAATTTGTCTCTTTTCGGTTTGTGTGATTTTATTGCTTGTTTTTAGTCATGGGGTTTTTACCTGAATTTGCTATGAAAGACATTAAGGTAGGAAGTGGTTCCATCATTCGTAAAGACAATATTGAATAATTCCTTAATCACATTAATAGTCTTTATGATCTGAATGAAAAATCCTTGGTGGAACTTACACATGACTATGAGGGTGCTGTAGTTTCTTTGGTGGAAAAGTTAGAAGCTAGGTTTATTAACCGTCATCCTACAATACAACAATTATTCTTTACACTTGAAAGTATGGATAAGGGGGAAGATAAAGATTTCTAGCTTAAAACCTTGCTTATTGAATTTGATGATATTGCCAGACAAGCTAGAAAGATTTTTGCTCATTATAATATGTTGGGATGTAGCCTTAATATTAAGCATACCCTTAAAACCTTTAAAATTAAAAGGATGGAATATGAAGGTAAAACTGAATGTGAAAAGGAACTAAGAATACCCATACCATTTAAGCTCATAGCAATGCATGAAGCTCTAGAAAAGAATTTTGATTGGTTGTTCCTAAAAATCCTTTTGATGAAAGAAGTCAACCAAAAGGTAGTGAGAGGGGAGATCCTGAACCATGCATAAGTAGAATACAATTTGTCTATGAAAAAATTTCCAACCTTTCTTTGGATGGTACTATTGATCAAACTTGAATTTGCCCTTTTGCCTAGCTAAAAGACGTTAAAGAAAAGCGCTTATGGGAGACAACCCATTTTATTTTTACCTTCTGTTTCTTTTTGGTTTCTTTGAGTTTGGGTGATTTTACCACTGTAACAACTCCCTTGTATCTTTTTGTTTTGGTTTTTGGTACCAAGAATAGCCTCTAAAGAGAGGAAGACTAATTGGTGAGTTTGCTATCCAGAAACAGATTTCAGTTCTTCACTGTTCGAAAATCCAAACAATGATATGTGCTTTGGACCTGAAGGAAGATATCGTTTTTGTCGACTATCCCCTCTAATAAAGTTGCTATAAGTTTTGCGTGAAGGAAGTTTTCAATTATCCAAGTGCGAGGTGATGAAGGAAGATCAAGAATGGATAAAAGCTTAAGCTTGGGGAGGCTTCCCATGGACCCTCCTCTGAAATATTCAATAAGCCACAAGCGTCTAAGCTTGGGGATGCCCAAGGCATCCCCTTCTTCATCGACAATCATCGGTTTCTCTCATGGTACTATATTTTCATTCCTTTACACATTATGTGTTGTTTTGGGAGCGTCAATTTGTTTTTACCTTCAGTTTGTTTGTGTTTTGTTCTCTGGTCTTTGCAATAAATTGGATTCATGCATGCTTGTTTGGGAGAGAGACACGCTCCGCTTTTTCGTAAACACTCCTGTTTTTCACTTATTTGTGTTATGTGTTTAGCCCTTGTTATTTTTGCTTCTAGCTCTTGTTCAGAGGTGTTAGCTTTTGTAGTTAGGAAGTATGCCCTTGTTGTTTCACCCTTATAGTTTTGTTTCAAATAATTTGATTGGTGTTTGGTTGAGTGGAAATTATCGTGTAGGAAGTGTGAAAAGTGCTGCTTAATCTTGTAGATCATTGTCTTGAATCTTTGATACTTGTCAATTGTTTAGAGATATGAAGTCATTCATTGAACCAAGTCTAGTGGTTATGCATAATGTATATCTTTAGTCATTCATTGAACCAAGTTGATGTTATGTGTTTGCTTGATATCCTACTAAGCCCAAAAATTCCGTACTGAGAGGGAATACTTCTCGTGCATCCAAATCCCTGAGCCAAATATCTTTGCCATTTGTGTCCATGATACGTCTTCGATGTATCTATAATTTTTTATGTTCCATGCTTAATTATATATCAGTGCCACATATTTTTATAATGTTTTTATATCATTTTGGCATGATTTATGGAACTAACCTATTAACAAGATGCCCAGTGCCAGTTCCTGTTTTCTGCTGTCTTTTTGTTTCAGAAAAGTTGTTCTGGGAAGTTTCTCGGATTGCGCTGATAATTTACAGAAATTATTTCCAATATGAAACAAAGACGGAACCCGAAGGACGCCCGGAGGGGAGCCCTAGGGGCTCCAGACGCCACCTGGCCGCGGCCCCCCCAGGCCGCGCCGGGGTGCCACCTGGACAGGTGGCCCACCTCCTCGCGTCGCCTCTTCGCCTATAAATTCTCCCTCGACGCAAAAACCCTAAGCACCCGATCATATTTTCCAGAAGACGTCCGAGGCCGCCGCCATCTCAAGCCCTAGTTCGGGAGGGTTCTGCAGCTCTTCTCGACACCCTGCCAGAGAGGGGAATCGACACCGGAGGCATCTACACCACCATGTCTGCCTCCGGAGTGATGCGTGAGTAGTCCACCACGGGAATACGGATCCATAGCAGTAGCTAGATGGTTGTATCTCCTCCTTATACTCCATTGTTTAGATCTTGTGAGCTGCCTATCATGATCAAGATCATATTACCTGTAACTGCTACATGATTGTATTTGCATGGATCCAATGAATTGTGGAAGTCATTGCTTTTGTTCATCTATATGTTGTGTTTTATCTATGATCTTGCATGCTCTCCAATGCTAGTGGATGGTTTGGCCAAGTAATTATTACTGTTGTATGAGGGAGTATTTATGCTAGATAGTGGGTTCATGCCTCTCTTGTCTGAGCTCGGGCTGACAGAAACGATTGAGATGAGAGATGTGATGTTGCCACTAGGGAGAAAACAGCGGTGTGATTTCCTTGTGTTATTTAAATTGCTTACATTATGCACTTTTCTTATTGCAATGATCTGTTGCTTGCAACGGTGTGACATCCTGGATAGCGATCCCAAGGTGGATTATTAGTCATAGATGCAGTTGGAAGTAATGCCCATATTAGATGAAACAGCGAACTATATTGTTTTATGATAGCCTTGTTGTGCGCCCATAATTCTGTCAATTTCCATGTTGTAATTTGTTTACCCATCATGTATATCTTTTGGAGAGACACCTCTAGTGAACTGCGGATCCCGGTCCTATTTTCCTACATTGCTTACAACCGTTTTAATAGCTTTTCATCATTATTTGCTCGCTGGTCATATTTTACTCTCATCATATTTTACATCCACACATTTAATCCTTTGTGTTCAACAAGCCGGAGAGATTGACAACTTCTCTGTTTCGTTTGGGCAAAGTAGTTTGTTTGTGATTGTGTGCAGGTCCACGTTAATTATCGTTAATGGTGCCGTTGACACCTTGCTAAGCATTCTCCAAGTCCTACTGGATTGATAACCTTGGTTTTGTAATCAAGGGAAACTGCTGCTTTGCTGCATCATACCTTCCTCTTGGGTCTCCCAGCGAACGTGTCATCCACGTCATCAAGCTCTTTTTCTGGCACCGTTGCCGAGAACTTGAAGCTTCAGCTAGGGGAGTTTCACATATCCTTTCACTTTACTTTCTTATTGTCTTTGCTTAGTATATTCTTTGTTAGTCTTTTTTTGCCTTTTGTTTGCTCGAAAACTGAAAAACACAAAAAAATTAAAAATTCCAGCAACTAGTCTCTTTTTGTTTTGCTTAGTTTCTTGCTGTTTTATTGTGGAAATGGGTTCAGCTGAGAACACCAAGTTGTGTGACTTCACTAGCACAAATAATGATGACTTTATATGCACACCTATTGCTCCACCGGCTTCCACAGCCGAATTTTATGAGATAAAGCCTGCTTTATTAAATCTTGTCATGAAAGAGCAATTTTCTGGTGCTAGTGGTGATGATGCCGCCTCTCATTAAATAACTTTGTTGAGTTATGTCATATGCAAAAATATAAAGAAGTAGAGGGAGACGTCATAAAACTGAAACTTTTTTCCTTTTTCCTTAAGAGGACGTGCTAAAGATTGGTTATTGTCTTTGCCTAGGAATAGTATTGATTCTTGGACTAAATGCAAAGATGCCTTTATTGGGAAATATTATCCACCTGCAAAAATTATACAATTGAGGAGTAACATTATGAACTTTAAACAATTTGATAATGAACATGTTGCTCAAGCTTGGGAAAGAATGAAATCTCTAGTTAAAAACTGTCCCACTCATGGACTGACTACTTGGATGGTCATCCAAACTTTTTATGCAGGATTAAATTTTTCTTCAAGGAACCTGTTGGACTCGGCCGCGGGAGGTACCTTCATGTCCACCACATTAGGTGCTGCAACAAAACTCTTGGATGAAATGATGGAAAATTATTCGCAATGGCACACCGAGAGAGCTGCTAGTGGTAAGAAGGTAAATTATGTTGAGGAAATCTCCTCTTTGAGTGATAAGGTTGATATGATTATGTCTATGCTTGCTAGCAAACAAGTTCCTATTGATCCAAATAATGTTCCTTTAGCTTCTTTGGTTGCTCAAGAGGAGCAAGTTGATGTTAATTTTGTTAAAAATAATTTCAACAACAAGCTTATAGGCATAACTTTGGTAGTAATAATTATAAACCTTATCCTTCAACTAATGGTAATCCTTTTTGCAATTCTTATGGTAATTCTTACAACAATAATAGAGGTGTGTCCTCTGATCTTGAAAGCATTCTTAAAGATTTTATCACTTCGCAAAAGTCTTTCAATAAATTGTTGAAGAAAAACTTGAGAAACTAGATAATTCTCTGAGGATCGCCTAGAGGCGACTCCTCTGATGAAGGATAGGTGCTCAGAGGCCGCCCGGCCGAAGGTGGAGTCTTTGATCATCCGAGTTCAGGCACTTCTGTCTCACAACTTGGAAAACATGGACCTCGTACGCTGTTGGACAACCTGGAGAATTCAGCCGCTGAGTCCTAGGACTCGGCTTATCTGTCAGTACACCCGCTGCGTGACCGATGACCTCCGCACAACAGATAAATTATCAGATGGACCTGAACTGGGTCGGCTAATCAAAAAGCTGACTGGGAAGCCAGTGAAGGACCAGGCGCATTTTGGGCTCCAGCCCTTCTGCTCCACCAACCCAGCTCCTGATGTAAGCATTTTACTTTGTTGCATTTTCAACTTGCTTTTCTCTGTCTCATTTGCTAACTCATTCTCTCTGACTCTTTTGCAGCTCACTGACTCCTTCTGGAAGCCAGCCTCTGAAGCTGGAACTAGAGCTGAAGTTGAAGCTGAAGCTGAAACTGAGGTTGAGGAGGAGACTCCTGTCACAGAGCAAACCACTGTGGCAGAAGATGTTGATGATGACACTAACGAGGAGTCCTCTCAAGAGGATCCTGTTGAGAATGATGGTGATGATGATGAGGATGAGGAGTCCTCTCCAGAGGCTCCTGTTGAAGGTGATACTAATGAGGGTGAGTCCTCCCCGGAGGCTCCTGTTGCTGAGCAGGTTCACATGACTTCTAGCACTGCCGCTGCTCAGCCAACCTCATCTGAAGAGTCCTCAGCCGCGAAGAGTCGCTCCTCTTCATCCCCAGCTTCCAATAACAATGGGTCTCGAGAGGCTGTTCCCAAGGTACCCCTTTCACGAGTCCTTGGATCAACCTGTTCGACTGCTAAGCCTGAAGAATGTATGCAGAGTGTGATTGCTGCTAGGAAGAGAAAGTTGCAATCTGATGGGCCTGCGGATACACCTGATCCCTTGCCAGTTTCACATCAACGGAAGTCGACTTCTCCTCCTAGCAAGGATGACTCCTACCATTCTGGCATGTCCATGCCATCTTCTGATTCTTAGGCCTCCTTGGACCTTGAGACCAACACTGGGTGCGACTTCTCCGCTTATTTATATTCATATGAATTTTGCATTTCTCTTTCGTTAGATTACTGATGACTTCTGTCTTTATCTATTTCAGGGCTCGGCCTTATCTGAAGGTCACTAAGCTTCAAAACATGGCTGATGTCACAGCATCTCATGGGTCTGTCCCTCCGTCGACTTCCCAGACGACGAGCACTAGGACGGGTCCCTCCACACCTGCATCTGCAGGTGTTAACATTACTATAGCTCCCACTATTCCCGAGTCCCCTTAAAGGACTCGGGTGGCGACTCCACTGGTGGCCCAGCCCTCCTCTGAGACTAGGATCCCTACTGCCATTCCTCAAGGTCCTCCGTCTCCTCAGAAGGCGGCTCCTGCAGCTCAACTGAACGACGAGCCGGCCAAGTCTTCTATTGACTACAGTCGACTTCGAGTGGCTGATAACTTGTCCTTCTCTGAGGCTTGGGCAGAGGCTGTCGACTTAAATGATCAATCAGCCAGGCTAAAGGATGACGAACAAGCGGCCCTTAGGTCTCTTCATATGATCCATAACGTAAGCTTTATGACTTCTACCCTTTATGCTTTCTGGTAGCCTCCTGTTGCAGTAGCCCCCAAGCACCTGTCTGCGGTGACTTGTGACTAAGATAGGTGCTTTGCACTGAACTTGAACTCAATTGCTGTGTAGAAAAAACTTGCACACTGTAGCCCCCAAGCACTGAGTCCTTAGCTCTACTAGGACTCGGGGCTGTTGATTTACTGACTGTAAGGTTCTTGGACCAAAAACTTTTCCACGAGTAGCCCCCAAGCGCCGAGTTGTCAGCCTGCGACGACTTGGAGCTACAAATCAATGTAATTAACTGGTACTTAGCTTGTAGAAAAAATTTCTGCTCTGCGAGTAGCCCCCAAGCGCCAAGTTGTTAACTTGTGACGACTTGGAGCTGCTAACTTTCTGACTAGGACTCATGCCCTCTGGTGATAAAGAAAATTCCGACTCCTGAGTAGCCCCCAAGCGCCAAGTTGTTAACTTGTGACGACTTGGAGCTCATGAGTTCTCTATGTGTCTTGCAATTCTTGACTTGTAAAATCTGACTTGTCAATTGTGACTTGTAATATCTGACTTGTCAATTGTGACTTGTAATATCTGACTTGTATCCTAATTCTGACTTGTCAATTCTGACTTGTAATATCTGTCTTGTGCCTGTAGAACCTTGTTGCCAAGATGAAGAGGGATATGAAAGAGCTGGAGGACCAGGCAGCTGCTAGCGCCAGGTCTGCCCAAGCTGAAAAAGAGCACTCTCTTCAACTTGAAAAGGATCTGAAGATTCTATCTGCTCAGCTGGAGCAGGTGAAAAAAGAGTCTGAGATTGCCAAAAAGACTGCACTGAAAGCTCACAATGAGCTAAAAGCAGTTTATGACACCTGTCGCAAGGGCATTGGAGCCATGTGCCAACATATATTTGGTAAGTTTGTGTCTTTGCTTACTCCTTCTTTGCACTTTTCTGAACTACTTCTCAACTTGTATTCACTGATTTCTTTCTGCAGGGTCTGACTCCCCAAAACTCAAGCTGTCTGTTAGCAAGCAACTCCATGAGATGCTAGACCACTGCCATGGACTACAAGAGGGAGCTCGAGCTGTGGTGAAGTACTTGAATGCCAAGGGCAAGTGCCCAAAGATCCTGAACGTCTGGTGGATGAGTTGTCCAGGGCACCAGGATACATGCGTCTTTGGAAGCAATCCTCCTTGAGGAGAGCCTCCATTAGGATCCTTGCCTTAGCCCACAGCTATTACCCTACTGTCTTGGAGCTAGCCTTGCTTACTATGGGGAAACCAGAGCAGCATGAAGATGGCAAACGCTTTACTCAGGATGACTTCAAGGCTGAGGAGAAGTTGGTGCGCCCCTATGCTTGTGAAATTTCCAACAAGATGGACCCTGAGGTATGGGTTCATCATTATGACTTGGAGAACAAAAGGGTTGCTCCAGAGACTCCATCGATTGTAAATTTTGGCCACCCCTCACAGGACTTAGCTGGTGCCCCTTCTTTTGTCGCACCGAGTTCTTCTACCCCGGCGGCTCCTGTGCTTAGCAACCCAACTGGTGCAGAGCCTGTATTGAAGACTCCTGCTGCGCCCACTCCTTCAAGAGCTATCTCTGGTGACGCCCAGCAACAAGAAGAGCTAGCTAAGCACATGAAGAGTCCCAAAGGTACCGGTTTTCAAACGAAGAAAGTCGCCACCAAGCCTCCTGTGAAGCCGGCTCATGCCTCAGCTGCTCAAGTTAAGGACAAATCTCCAGCCAAGGACTCCTCAGCTCCAGCCAAGAAGTCGACTCCTGCAAAGGATAATTCCCTTGATGATTATTAATCATTGTGTAATGATGTACTACTGGTGTTTAAACTTTTAGCTTTTTAGCTATTCTTAATTTGTGCCAATCGGCTTGTAATGACTTGCTTAACTTACTGTGACATTGATATGTCTTATCTATGCAAGTCATTGGTTGGTTCTTATAACCCGTCTAATTTTCCACTGATGAATAAGTAGGCCCTGCATGACTTCTCTTACAGCTTGTGCTGACAAGATCCTAACGTCTTATGTCCTTTAGGATTCATAAGAGCCGGAGACGAGTCATGCCTGTAGATTAGCCATATTGTGCAGGATGCATCTGACTTACCAGCGAGAAAATTAGGAAAAGTTCGGCTACTGAGCCGGGTTCAAAGGTCTAAGCTTGACTTTTTTCCTGAAAAGCAAGCCCCCAAGAACCTTGATGATCAAATTTAAAGAATAAAGTGCACTCACTGGGTGACTCGACTAAAGAACTCATATTCATTGAAGCCATCTTTATTTCCTTTGATCATAATAATTTGATTACATCTAGGCATGGCTCACTGGGCTCTTTGCCTTTCAACTCATGAAACTATTACAATTTAGGTATAGTAAGGACGTAACTGAGCTATGTTCCATGGCCTCTTTGCCTCTGCATAGGGATCTAGCGTATGAGCTATGTCAGCTCCTTTACTTTCACTTGCCGGCTCTCGTACATCCATTAGATAGTACGACCCATTGTGCAAATTCTTGCTTATGACGAACGGTCCTTCCCATGGTGGAGATAACTTGTGCATCCCTTCCTTATTTTGGACTAGGCGAAGCACTAAGTCACCTTCCTGGAAAGTCCGAGTCCTGATTCTGCGTGCGTGATACCGCCGCAAGTCCTGCTGATAAACTGCTGACCTTTCAAGGGCTAATTCTCTTGCTTCTTCGAGTGCGTCCACCGAGTCCTGACGAGCGAGTTCATTCTCTGTCTCTACGTAATTGGCGGCGCGTGGCGAGTCATGCAGCAATTCGCTAGGCAGGACGACTTCTGCTCCATACACCATGAAGAAAGGTGTGAAACCAGTAGATCTGTTAGGAGTCGTTCTTATGCTCCAAAGTACTGCTGGCAACTCCTCAACCCAACTTCCAGCGGCTCTTAACAAGGGGACTCGGAGCCGAGGCTTAATTCCCTTCAGCAACTCCTGATTTGCCCTCTCTGCCTGTCCATTGGACTGTGGATGTGCTACTGAAGCTAGGTCGAGTCTGATATTGTTCTCACCGCAGAACTTGGCCATCTCCCCAACTGATAAGTTGGTCCCATTATCTGTAATGATGTTGTGAGGATATCCAAAGCGTGTTGCTATCTTCTTGAAAAATCTCACTGCTGATGCTCCGTCGACTCTGCTGACGGGTTCGACTTCCACCCACTTTTGGTGAACTTGTCAACTGCTACTAGCAGATGGGTCTTGTGGCAGGGCGACTTTGAGAAAGGACCCACCATGTCAAGCCCCCAAACTGCAAACGGCCAAGTGATAGGAATAGTTCTGAGTTCTTGGGCTGGCACGTGGTCTTGCCTTGCGTACCTTTGGCATCCGTCACAGACTCGCACTATCTTTTCTGCGTCCAGATGTGTTGTTAACCAAAAGAACCCGTGCCTGAAAGCTTTTGACACCAAGGATCTAGTGGATGCATGATGACCACAATCACCTGCATGAATCTCTTGCAGTATTTGCCTGCCCTCCTCTGGAGACACACATCTCTGGTATACTCCAGTGACACTCCTTCTGTACAACTCGCCATTAATGACTGTGTAGGACTTGCATCTTCTGATGAGCTGTCTCTGTTTGACTTCATCCTGTGGGAGTTCACCCTTGAGGAGATATGCAAGGTAGGGCTCTGTCCATGCTGGTATTGCTCCCATGCTGCTGCCACAAGTGCCGACTCTGGATCTGGGAGGGCTAACTCCTCCTCTGAAGGCAACATTGACTGATGGGTGGTGAAGTTCATCCACGAATACGTTTGGGGGTACTTTCTCCCTTCGAGAGCCAAGTCGTGATAACGCATCTGCGGCCTCGTTTTTGCGTCTGTCAATGTGCTCCACTTGATAACCAGAAAAGAACCCAGCTATCTGTTCGACTACTCTTCTGTAAGCCGCCATGTTTGCATCCTTCGAGTCCCAGGTTCCAGATACTTTCTGAGCTACAAGGTCCGAGTCTCCAAAGCACCTGATACGCTTGATATTCATCTCCTTGGCAAGGCGGAGTCCATGTAGCAAAGCCTCATACTCTGCCATATTGTTTGTACAATCAAAGTGCAACTGAAGGACATATTCCAACTTAACTCCTTTAGGTGAAGTCAAAACCACGCCGGCTCCTGAGCCTTCTAACTGCCTGGATCCATCGAAGTGCATTATCCAATGCTTAGTGCATGGTGAGCTTGGTGAGGATGTAAAATCTGTCTAAGTCATTGACGAAGTCGACCAAAGCTTGAGACTTGATTGCTGTCCTAGGCTCATATGTGATATGGTAGGTACTCAACTCGATTGCCCACTTGGCAACTCGACCTGTTGCATCTCTGTTACGTATAATGTCAGCTAGCGGTGCTGAACTTACCACTTTGATTGGATGCTCTTGAAAATAATGCTTAAGATTCCTACTTGCAAGGAAAACTCCATAAACTAGCTTCTGCCATTGAGGGTACCTTTGCTTTGAATCTGTGAGGACTTCACTGATGTAGTAAACAGGCCTCTGTACTGGGTACTCTTTACCTTCCTCTGCACGCTCCACAACTACTACTGCGCTGACAACTCTCTCATTGGCAGCCACATATAATAGCATGGGCTCCTTATCTGTAGGAGCTGCAAGTACTGGTGCTGATGATAGGGTTTTCTTCAAGCCCTCAAAAGCATCGTCGGCTTCTTTGTCCCATAGGAATTTGTCTGACTTCTTCAGGAGTCGGTAGAGAGGACCCGCCTTCTCTCCGAGTCTTGAGATGAATCTGCTTAAAGTTGCTACACAACCCGTGAGTTTCTGAACGTCCTTTAGACAAGTCGGCTTCTGCAAGTTTTGAATGGCCTTGATTTTCTCTGGGTTTGCTTCAATGCCTCTCTCTGAAACAATGAAGCCTAGGAGTTTGCCTGCAGGAACTCCAAAAACACACTTGGCTGGGTTGAGCTTCATCTTGTACTTGCGCAAATTATTAAAGGTTTCTGTCAGGTCTGCTATCAAAGAGTCGGCTTTCTGAGACTTGACAACCACATCATCCACATAAGCGTGAACGTTCCTCCCAATCTGTTCCTTGAAACAGTTCTGGATGCATCTCTGATATGTAGCTCCTGCATTCTTGAGCCCAAAAGGCATTGTTGTATAACAAAATGCTCCAAAGGGCGTAATGAAAGATGTCTTCAGCTCATCCTCTATCTTGAGTCTGATCTGGTGGTACCTTGAATAGGCATCCAGGAAACAAAGTAACTCTGACCCCGCTGTGGAGTCGATGATCTGGTCGATACGAGGCAAAGCAAACGGGTCCTTAGGGCAATGCTTGTTAAGACCCGTGAAGTCGATGCACATCCGCAGCTCTCCTGTTTTCTTTGGCACTAGTACTGGATTGGCTACCCACTCTGGGTGAAAAACTTTCTTGATGAACTCAGCTGCAAGAAGCCGAGCCACCTCTTCTCCAATGGCTTTTCTCCTGTCATCGTGAAACTTGCGCAGACCTTCCTTAACTGGTCTTGCATTAGGGTTAACATGTAAGCTGTGCTCGGCGAGTTCTCTCGGGACACCTAGCATGTCAGATGGCTTCCATGCAAAGACGTCCCGGTTCTCACGGATGAACTCGACGAGCGCGCTTTCCTATTTGTCAGATAGATGCGTCCCAATGACGAACTGCTTGGAGGAGTCGCTTGGGGTAAAATCTACTGACTTGGTATCCTGAGCTGATTTAAACTTCATCTTCTCCTCTGTGGCCGGCTTCTTGAGAACTGAGTTGTCCTCCGGGTCCACAATTGCTTTATAAAATTTGAGCTCCTCTTGGGCACAAGCTGTCTCGGCCATAGCTGCATCTCCTATTTCACACTCCAATGCCATTTGTCTGCTGCCATTAACTGTAATGACTCCTGCTGGACCTGGCATCTTGAGCTTCAAGTAAACATAACATGGTCTGGCCATAAACTTAAAGTATGCTGGTCGACCAAAGAGAGCATGGTATGGACTCTTGAGGTCCACTACCTCAAAAGGCATAATCTCTGAACGAAAGTTCTCCACTGTGTCGAAAGCAACCTCAAGATAAATCTTACCGATGGGCTTGGCTGACTTCCCTGGTACGATTCCATGAAAAACTGTCTCAGTGAGTATTAACTGCCTATCTTGCAGCTGCATCCTCTTGAATGTGTCATAATATAAGATGTTGATACTGCTTCCACCATCCATGAGCACTTTGTTCAATGTGTAGCCCCCAACTTGAGGTGCTACCACCAAGGCTAGCTGCCCTGGGTCGTCGACTCTTGGTGGATGATCTGCCCGACTCCATGTGATGGTTTGCTCTGACCACCTGAGCCACTGTGGGATTGCTGGCTCCACTGCATTAACAGCTCTAACTATTAATTTCTTGGCACGTTTGGACATGCTTGTTGTAAAGACATGATAACTGCCACGACTCGGGTTCTGTGGCCGAGTTGTGACATAATATTGCCCATTGCCATCGTGAAGCTGCTTCGGGTTCTGCAGGAACCCGCCCTGTTGGTTGCCTCCTCCTTGAGGTAGGTTAGGATTATTGCCAGCTCCTCCACCTTGGTTGCCGGGTCCTCCATCACCATTATTTCCTCTATATCCATTGTTGTTGCCTCTATTTCCTGGTCCTGGGAACCTGCCATGTTGTAGATCCACACACTGTCCCAAGGTATGACCACACTTCCCGTTTCTGGCGTGTTTAGGGCAGGGACTCGCCAAACCTCCTCTGTGGTTGGCCTACGCCCTTGATATCCTTGAGAATTGTTGTCCTTGCGTCTGACCCCAGTATTTGTGTTAGCTACCAGGTCAGAGTTGTCTCCATATGGCCGTTTGTTACCTCCCTGGTTCTGACTCTGATTTTGGTTCTGGTTTTGATTGTTGCCACCATGTCCTTTATTCCCCTCCTCCTGATCCTTTGTTTTATCTGTGGCAGCGTGCTTATTAGCACCCGCCATGATTTCGCCAATCGTAAGGGGAATACCTTGATTCAGGCTCTCATTCATACGGCCCAGCTTCCAACTCAAAGGATTGTAGCTACAATTTCTCTCCTTTGCTATTAGCACTGAAATTGGTGGGAGTCCTTGCGAGGAGTTGATGATCTCCGACACCCGCTTCATCCAATGCCTTGCGGACTCGCCCTTTCTCTGGACACACCGCTCCAAGTCCTCTATGGTACTGAGCTTTTTGCATGTTCCCTGGAAGTTCTGTATAAAAGCCGCCTTCAACTGTTCCCAAGAATTGATTGATCTAGGAGGCAAGTTACGCATCCAAACTTTGGCTGCTCCTTCCATCATAAGGTACATGAACTTGGCGCACAAACTACCTGTGGTATTGCGAATACTCATCGCCATCTCATATGTGCCTAACCAAGAGGTCGGGTCCATGTTGGGCTCGTAATTGGGAACTTTGCGCGGCTCCTTGAAGTCGCTGGGGAAGGACTCGGACCTGATGGCATCTGACAGGCACTCTGGTCCTGTTAGTGAAGGAGAAGCACCAGGAAAAGTCACCTCTGTGTGCACCCGGGTTGGCTGAGGCTGGTTAACTGCACCAGCTAGGGCTCTGTCCCTCTCAGCCTCCCGAGCCCTGGCTGCCTCCCTCTCTCGTCGTTGTCTCGCTTCATCAACCACCATCTGAGCTCGTGAGGCAGTTGGTATGTTTGCCCTGTTCCTCTCTTGCTCACGACGCCTTGCGCTTGTGGAGTTGGCCGGGTGAGACTCGTCGTGTCGACTCCTTGTACCAGAGTTGAACGGTGTCGAGTGCAGCCTACTAGCATCTGGAAACGTTGGATAAAGAGCTTGCTGAGTCATTGCTGTCTTCAGCATCTCAATAGCACGGCGGGTCTCCTGTCCCGCTGGTCCTTCTGGTATCTCGATGTTCTCTAGTCTCATAGTTGCCGCATGAACGTTGTCCATTGGATTAGAGTAATGTCCCTCTAGAGTACGAAACCTGCCAGGTGGAGGTCCCATACCACCTGTTGATCCTCCTCCGACTCCTCCCTCAGGTGGTGGTCTGTTGCCGCCGGGTCCTTCTGGAGGTGGTGGTGGTGGTGGTGGTGGCGGTGGTGCTCCTCCTCCTGCGGCGCCTCCTGCAGCTGCTGAACTCCCTCGCCCGGCTCCGGTGCCTGAACCATTGGGTGTGCTGAACAAAGCGGTTGGGTTTACAATGACTCCATCACGCAGGCGACTCCTGGATCTGCGATGCTGAATTGAGGTGAGTTCTTCTTGGCGACTTCGCGCTATCTGGGCCTCAACTTGAACCCGGGCCCGTTCTTCCGCCAATCTGCGATTTGCCTCTGTGATTTCTGCTAGCTGTCTTTCTAATGCAGCACGAGCACTGGCTAACTCAGCCGCCCGTTCAGCTGCGTTGCTTGCATTGATTTCCTTTGTCAGTAAAGCTGGATCAAACTGATTTCCACCGTTTCCAGACATATAGACTCCAACGACGCGGGCACGTACTGGTGACTCCACATAATCTTCCTCCTCAATACCATACCCAAGCCGATCTTCGAACAAGGGCAAGATAGATTCTGAATCGGCGTCGTAATCTGGCTCCATACATGGCTCTGCCAGCGACTCCTCTTCATTGTTGATGACAAGTTGTTCCTCTGGTTCAGCGATGATGCCGACTTCTGACGTGCCGACCGACTCCTCGCCGTCGGACTCGACAATGGCTGTAGGCTCTGATACTGATTCCGCCGAGTTAGCACGAAGTCCTGACGTGCAAACCATGCCGACGAACACGTTGATTCCTCCAAAGACAAGCTGATAACCCTCGTCGACTTCCTCCATCTCTGGAGTCCAACCGGAGTCATCGATCTCGGTTTCCCTGTGCTCATCAGTGTAGACTCGCCCGATGGCGAGTTTCTCCATGGCCCGGTGAGCTGCTCCCACGATCTCAACTCCTTTCATCATAGGCCCCACGGTGGGCGCCAACTGTCGTGGGGTTGTCATGGCAAGTTCTTCCTCAGGGAAGATGAGTTCTGGGGCCATTGATGATCGAAGTTCGTAGGAGTTGTTAATCTCACCAAGGGACAAGGATTTACCCAGGTTCGGCCCCTCTTGATCGAGGTAAAGACCTACTTCCTGCTTCGGCTTTATTGCTTGGACTAGTTCTTGATTACAAGGGTTCCGGCTCCTATCTGGGGAGTCGGCGACTATGGATCTCTCGATTCCTTGATTGCTTATCTATCTAAGGTCCAGGACCCCGCTTATAAAGGTGGCTGGGTCCCTGGATTTACAAATTACACCGAGTCACACTTGGACACGGAGTCCTACTCTAGGTCTTGGCCTTCCAAGTTAGAACTCCGGGTTGTACTTGGACTCCTTCCTAGCGGGTTCCTTCTTCGTCATGGGCCCTGGTCGGCTTGTCTCCAGCCCAGCCTATGTGACTTGATGCGTGACTCGGCTTTGGCCTTCTTTGATCTTGGCGGGTCTACTTTCCGGGTCCATGGGCCTACCTATAAAGTATCCCCCCATCACTTGGGTTACTCACTTAAGAGAAATTTGCCGCTGTCCTAGAAACCTCTGCGCTTGGAGGCCCAACAAGTCACAAGAATAGAAGTGTGTAGTAGACATCAGGGGTTGTTTGGCGAAAGTCAATATACCAATTCCCAAGAAGCGCAAGCTTGGACCAAAAACCGTGGATTGTGTTCTTCTCGGCTATGCTTTTCATAGCATTGGTTATAGATTTTTTTTGTAAAATCTGAGGTATCCGACGTTCATGTTGGTACGATTTTGGAGTAGAAGGATGCGACTTTCTTTGAAGATATCTTTCCCATGAAGGATATTCCTAGCTCATCAAATCAGGAGATACCTAATACATCTATTCAGGAACTGGATGACATTCTTGATCCAACCATTTCCTGAGGAGGAAGACAATGAAATTCCTATTAGGAGCAAGAGACAGAGGACTGCAAAGTCCTTTGGTGATGGTTTCATTGTGTACCTTGTGGATGAGACCCCCAGGACCATTTCAGAAGCCTATGCATCACTTGATGCTGACTACTGGAAGGAAGCTGTCTGTAGTGAGATGGATTCCATCTTGTCTAACGGAACCTGAAAAGTCACTGATCGTCCTTATGGGTGTAAACCCGTAGGATGTAAGTGGGTGTTCAAGAAAAAGCCTAGACCTGATGGTACTATTGAGAAGTACAAGGCGCTACTTGTGGCCAAGGGTTATATCCAGAAAGAAGGCGGAGACTTCTTTGATACTTACTCACCTGTGGCTAGACCTGACCATGATTTGAGTGCTACTTTCGTTGGCTGCCTCGCATGGTCTTCTCGTTCATCAAATGGACGTTAAGATGGCTTTCCTGAATGGAGAGTTAGACGAGGAAATTTACATGGATCAGTCCGATGGTTTCGTAGTACCTAGTCAGGAAGCAAATGTGTGCAATTTGTTGAAGTCCTTATATGGCCTTAAACAAGCTCCTAAGCAATGGCATGAAAAGTTTGAAAGGACTTTAACTGTTGCAGGATTCATTGTAAATGAATCTGACAAGTGTGTGTACTATCGCTATGGTGGGGGCGAGGGAGTTATTCTCTGTCTATATGTCGATGACATACTGATCTTTGGAACCAGCCTTGATTTAATTAAGGAGGTTAAGGATTTCTTATCTCGTTGTTTTGAGATGAAGGATCTAGGAGTAGCTGATGTTATCTTGAACATCAAGCTGCGGGATTACACTGTTTCAGTCTCACTATGTGGAAAAGGTCTTGAGTCGCTTCGGGTATGATGACTGCAAACCTTCACCGACACCATATGATCCTAGTGTGATGCTCCGAAAGAATAATCGGATTGCTAGAGATCAACTGAGATATTCTCAGGTTATTGGCTCGCTTATGTACTTGGCTTGTGCCATGAGGCCTGACATCTATTTTGCTGTGAGCAAGTTGAGCCGGTTTGTTTCTAATATGGGAGATGATCATTGGCATGCTCTTGAGAGAGTTATGCGTTATTTAAAAGGCACTGCGAGCTATGGAATTCACTACTCCGGGTATCCGAGTGTATTGGAGGGTTATAGTGATTCAAACTGGATATCTGATGCTAATGAGATTAAGGCCATGAGTGACTATGTGTTTACACTCGGTGGTGGCGCTGTTTCCTGTAAGTCTTGCAAGCAGACCATCTTAACGAGGTCAACTATGGAAGCAGAAATCACAGCGTTAGACACATCCACTGTTGAAGCAGAGTGGCTTCGTGAGTTTTTGATGGACTTGCCTATGGTTGAAAAACTAATACCCGCTATTCTTATGAACTGCGGCAATTAAACTGTGATAGTTAAGGTTAAAGGTTCTAAGGATAATTTGAAGTCATCAAGGCATGTGAAAAGGAGATTGAAATCTGTCAGAAAATTGAGAAACTCCGAAGTTATTGCGTTCGATTATATCCAAACATCTAAGAACTTGGCAGATCATTTCACAAAGGGTTTATCACGTAATGTGATAGATAGTGCATCGAGGGAGATGGGTTTGAGACCCACGGTATGAGTTGACCACAGTGGTAAACCACTCTATGTGATCGGAGATCTCGTGAATTAGAAGTGGGAGACAAGCTGTTGGTCAGCTGGGAGGAGAGTAACCTTAAATTATTTTCCGACTCTGTGAAGATGCAATACTCTCCTGATCTGCATGGCAGGTTGATATTTATCTTAATGTGTTCCAAGCGGCTTACTTTTATAAGCGAAGATGTTGTCCTGCAAAGCATCTCTTGAGGAATACACATATATGAGTCTGACTATTAAAGTCGCAGTCCGTGAGAGTTGGGCGCTCTTTAATAAACTCATGTAAGGTCTTGGAGTATGACGCATAAGCTCCACCCGCGGGGAAACCTTGCGGCAGCCCAGTATTGGTCAAGGGCTTGTATGAAACTAAGTCGCAAGCAAACTTGTAGTTGACGGCATAGTCCACTATCCAAGTTGTGATCTAGTGTAGCACAAGTTTTTTATGTGGAAGTTCAACTTAACAGTCTTCACTAAGTACCGGTATATAAAAAATGTTTTGGAACTGAATGATGAGATATGTGCCAATGAGACTTTGTGGGGGATTGTTGGAATTTACTAGTATTTACTAGCCCAAGATAAATTCAGAAATTCTCATTGGCACATTATTATATTTTGTTAATTGGGAAAATTAATGAGTCATTAATTAATTAGTAACTGGTCACGTTTATTACGGCCGTTTCTAATTCATTAACATACGCGGTTAATACAGCCGTTTCTGATTCATTAACAAACACGTTTATTGTGACCATTTTTAATTCATAAACGGACGTGTTTAATACGGCAGTTTCTAAATCATAAACGGACGCGTTTATGAGGGCTGCTTTGACTCCCAACCTGCACTATATAAAACCGAACCAAGCCAATTTTGGCTGATGTACGCAACACATGGTCTCTCGTCGTTCCAGTTCCAAACCCTTGCGCCGCCGTCTTCCAAGTCTTCTCCATCCCGTCTTCCGGCGTGCACCGGTTGAAGGGACAGTAGGCCTCCGGAACCCCGCCTCTTATGATCCTGTACGGGAGAGGGGCGATCAGGTTTTTGGGGAGCAAACTCGCGCGACTACTGGCATCGAGTTCTTCCCCGACGACCACTTCTTCCCCGACATTGGCAGCCTCTTCATCAACAACATGGGTGACAACGTGAACGCCAATTCTTCCGCTGCTGCCACACTGTATGAACTCATAATCTTTCTGTTTGAGATATTCCTAGAGTTTCTGCTTATAGTAGTTTCTCTAGATTCGTTTGATTTATCTACTGTTTTAGTAGATCACATGATTAGTTTAATTCTTGTTATTCTAGTCATAATATGTTTACTGTTTTTGTGGATTAAATCATATGCAAAATTGATTATATTTTCAACAGATGTAGACGTCCTCCGGCCGCAGCTGGTTCACGGCGCACTCGCGCTCGCTCCTCATGACGAGCTCCACCTTCGCTGCCCTGAGCAGCCGCCGTAGCAGACCCCCGATGCAGCGTGTCCCGTCTCGACTCGGCCACGGGACTCCAGATGCAGGCCAGGCACTTGCGCCCCTCCGGCATGGACCCCATGGCCCGGAGCACGCAGACAGCGCAGTACCGTGCGCCGCAGGCGAGGCATGCCTCCTCGCCCCCGCGGCCCAGAAGCCGCCCGCCGCAAAGGGGACAGGAGAGAAGACAAATGCGGCCCGCCCGCCGCAAACAGAAGCAAAGAGGCAGATCTCCACAAGCAAATAACCAATCAATCGAATACACGTCAGTTCGCTCCGCTTGCATCTGATGACGCGTCGTACAACAATTGGTGAAGGAGAACTTGGCGACGTGCAATAGTTGTTGATCCAATAAACTCACACCCTTTAGGATAGTAGGGTATTAGTTGATTTGCAGACCTTAGATTAGTGTTGTGATCCCTACTTGGTCCCGTACTAGTCAAGACCCGCCGTTCCTCAGAGGTGCTCATATGGATGGTTGAAAAGGGATTGTAAATAGACGCTTTGTCATTTTCGTTTCTGCTTGACTCGCCGGAATCGGAAACGAAAGTGAAAGCCCCAAAAACATACGAAAGCAGAAAATCATCAAAAATGAATGCAGAACATATACGATACGAAAACGAGCATTTGTCGGAACACATTAGCGGTATAATACGGTGGTCCGTACACCAAAAGACACACATAAAGAAGTATCTAACAAGACAAATAATTGTTCACAACCTCGACCAATGAAGTTGAATATAAAGTACCACACATATAGTTCATAGTTTAACAGTTTGACAAGCACGAAAGTTAACAAAAATAGTTTCTATGTATGCGGAAACTTTTCGTATTCGTTTTTCCGGATTTTCATTTCGTTTCCGTTTTCGACTGAATATGCTCTCTTCCGTATTTTTTTTGTCTTCGTTTCCTTTTTTCTACGAAAACGATCAGAAAGTTTCCTTACGGTTCTTAACCATGTGCGTGTGTTCATAGCCATGAGTATGATCATCTAATCTTGAAAAATTCTGACAAGAAATTCAAATTTTCGGATCTCATATGCTGTCAGAAATTTGTCATTTTCGCCCAGGACGTATACGATGACATTTCGGTGCGAAATTTTTCACGACGATGCGGACCATGGTCAGGTACGTGCATGATTTGTTTCGCATTTTTTTGAAAAGTTTTTTATTTTTTACATTTTTTCAAAAATACCGGGAGCTGGTGAGCCCGGGAGCATAGCTGGCCAAACGTGCCGGCCCGGCCCGGCACAGCCCGGCACGGTTGCGGCACGGCCCATTAGGCACGCGAGCGATTCGTGCCGTGCCGGGCCGGCCCGCGTGCCGCGGCGCGAGGTCGGGCACGGCACTGCGGCCCGACAACGGCCCGGTCGGCACGTTTGGCCCGCCAGGCACGGCTGGCACGTTTTGGCCCGTTTTTTTTTTTTGGTTTTTTTTCTTACAAAAAGGGCTGTCCACCCCCTCTAATTTGCATCCCTCTCATTTGTATCACACAACTACACAAGCATGGCTGAACAACCACTCAACCAAGGTCCTCCACCACCCAACGAAGGTCCTCCAAGGCGTCGATCAAAGGTGTGGGAGTTTTTCGACGAAGTAGTGGTCGTTCAAGATGGTGTCGAGGTGCTCAAAGCGAAGTGCAAATGGTCTGGATGCAGCAGTCATCTGTCCATTGGTTGGGGAGGAGTCGGCCACTTGATTAGGCACCACCACAATCACAAAAGAGTACTTGCCCAAAACCAAGCAGAAGACGGCGGAGGAAGTGATATCGACGACTTCTAATTTAGCGTTTTAGAATAAAGTTGTACTCTTTTTCCTTCTTAGAGTAAGAAGGTTTTTTAATGAGGCAGCTATCAATAAAGTTATTTATCTTTCCTTAGAGTAAGAAAATGTAAGACAAAGTTTGATATGATCTTAATAATTTTTATTTAGCTAGCAAGCCGCCTCATTAAAACCTTCCAGTCCCCTCAGGTACCCTGGTAAGGAAAAAGAGTGCGTTTGAAACTTGCTGCTCTCCTACTTAATTGTTCATATTACAGACCGAGTTCAAATTACAAAAATAAAAAAGAAAAATACAAAAAGGATAAGAAAATTATTCTTCATCGCCGATATCAAGATACTCCAGTGCAGCAAACAACTCGGGATCCTCCGGCATGTGTTGGGTTCTACGCCTCGCCCGATCGCGATCTTTTACCGTCATTAAACTCTTCACCATTGAAGGGTGGAGACTTGCTCTTCTTGGCTCGAGTACTCTTCCACTTAGACTAAAAGTTCCCTCCGACGATGTTGTTGATGCGGGGACAGTTAACACATCCCTTGCTAGTATGGAAAGCACCAGATATGTACTTTTATGATCATGCCACCACTGCAATATGTTGAACTCGACTTTATCATCGTGGGGAATCAACTGGTCATTGAGGTAAACACCTAACTCACTTCGTCGAGGAGCGGTGGAGCTGCTCAAACTTGAGCTGGAGCTGCTGCCGAAGAGTTTGAAGATGGTTTTCTTCTTTCCGATTTGTGTATTTGGTGGAGGACGGGGCGGCTGAACTGCTCTGCAAACCTAGTCTCATACTTCATGTACAGATCAGTGAGTTTGCCCTTAACAATATATTGATATTGAGCATAGTCTACTCCTAAGGCGGCTGTTAATAAAGATAGAGCATCGCCGAACCCTTCAAGTTTAGCCCTTGGGTCCAAAATAAATGCAAATGCATACAAATCAGGAATTTCTTTCCAATATTTTAAAAACTTTTCTTTCATTTTTTTAACACCTTCTTTTAAAATTTCGTCATGTTCATACTCTTTTAAGTGATTAGCAATAATTACAATCTGATGCACTAGTAGAGGAGATGTGGGATAATAAACCCCAGATAAAATGTTAGTTGCATCGTAAAGAACTTCTAGAAATTGCATTACCATTTGTGCCATAACCCAGTCATTAGGGGTAATATAGATTGCTCCGTTGGAATTTGAATTAACAAACGTGGTAAACTGCCGTTGATCACGGATCAAATCTCTAATCATTATATATGTAGAGTTCCATCTAATATCCATGTCTATATTATAGACATGAGAGGGCCGCTTGAGCTGCCTTACACCAATTCTTATAGTCGGGGATTAGAAGCATTTAAAAAAACTATGCCACTTATTTTCTCAATGGGTTGTTTCATTAGTTTTAAAGCACCTTTAGCAATAAGATTAATAATATGGCATGCACAACATTGATGAAAAAGGTATGATGCAGAATAAAAAGAAAGTCTGGGAATGAGATCATTCATTGCCTTGGCATTGTTTGAAGCATTATCTAAAGTTATTGCAAACACCTTTTTCTCAAGACCAAATTCTTCCACGACTTGCATAATTTTTTCAGCAATGGCTCTACCAGTATGGCTTTCATCAATTAATTCAAATCCAATGACACTTTTTTTTAGTTCCCAAGTAGTACTGTCCACATAATGAGCTACAACACTTAGATAGTCTTGCTTAGCTCTACCGCTCCAGATATCAGATGTTAATGAAACTGAAAATACACACTTTGCAAATTCACCTTTTAGTTCATTTTGCATTTTTATGGCAAGTTTTTTCATATCCCTAGATGTAGTTTGCCTAGAAACTGGTTGATATTGTGGATTATGACAAGTTTGAATCCATTCGACAACAGCGGGATAAGCCCCAAAACCAAGCGGTAAATCATATGCAGCAACCATATTACATAGTCCTTGACGAGATAAATCAGCATCGTAGTTGAAGTTACTTACCTGGCCGTCAGCGGTGAAACCAAGCTGGCCCTGTCTTCTCCTCGTCTCCTGGTCCCTCTTCGTCCTATGTGCCTTCAAGTGCCGGTCCAAGTGACCGGCTCCGCTAGAGGAGGCGCCGCTAAGGATCTTGATGCAACCAGGCCACTTGCACACCGCTTCCTGTACCTTCGTGCCATCTTCGAGTACTCTTTCACAGTACTTGAAATGGCCTTCCACCCACACCAACGCGGTTCGCCGCCTCTTTGAGCCGGATGAGGAAGAGGAAGTGGCGGCACTACTAGATTGAACATTGGATTCTTGGCTAGGTTGCATTTGGGGCCGAGGATAGGACGGAATTTGGTTTGAGTAGTTCATATAGTCTTCGACATGAATACCTAATTCATCGGCTGCAAAGTTGATTATCGGGTCGGGGATAAACCCCTTGGGGTTTGGGTTGAAAGGAGGGGGGGGGGGGGGGAGGCTCAATGGATGAGAACTTGAGAAGTGTGGAAATGTATGATGAGAAGTGTGCGTTGAGTGTACAGAATGTAGGGGTGAGAGGCCCTTTTTATATCAAAAAATAGAGTTGTTAGGAGTTCAAAATTTGAAAATTTCGGAAAAAACAGGCAATAGTGCCCTAAACGGGCCGTGCCGAACGTGCCAGGCACGCACCAGCAGCTTCGCCGACGTTAACGGGCCGGCCGTGCCCGCGCCCCGACCGTTGGCCGGCCCGTTAACGTGTTGCGCGCCCGCTCCCCGACCGTTGGGACTTAGCCGGGCCGCTACCGTGCCGGCGGGCCAACGTGGGCCGTGCCGTGCCGTGCCGGGCCGGCCCACGGGCCTCGATCGGAGCTTGAGCACGGCACGGAGCGGGCCCGTGCTGGGGCACGGCCCGTTAAGATCCGTGCTGGGCCGTGCTCGGGCCGTGCCCGGCCGTGCTTTTTTTTCCGTGCCTCGGGCCGGCACGCTGGGCCCGGCCCATTTGGCCAGCTATACCCGGGAGCAGAAACGCCGCTCCCCGTGTTTAGGCTGTACACACGTGACGGAGATGTGGCTAAGTCCATGTTACGGAAGAGTAGGTCCTGCAAGTTGTGCTTCATGTCACCGTCCCAGCCGGCGGGCGGCGGCTAACCACCCCTTTCACACACCAACCCGCTGCCCCCTGGGTGATTTCCTACTTCCTCTGTCTCAAAAAGGATGTCACAAATTTGTCCAAATTTGAATGTATGTAGACACTATTTAGTATATAGATACATCCAAATTTTAACAAATTTGTGACATCCTTTTTTAGACGGAGGGAGTAGTAAGGACGGTGATACTACTCGCAGCAAAGGACGACCCCTCCCGAGCAACGAGGGCGAAACGGTGGTGGCACGCACGTCGCACGGCACAAGAGTTTTCTCTGTCGCAAAAAGGGAGTTCGCACAGAAAAGTAGTACTAGTACTACTCACGAATATAGAAAGTCCACACGGCATCAACGCGGCCACAGGAGCTGTGTGGCGTCGTCCATCGGGAGAGGCGACGACCCCGTCACGATCGTCCAGAAAAATAATCCATGGGAAAGGAGCGCCTGGAAGAAGGGCAGTTTCCCAGTCGTTCTCGCCGAATCCGCGAGGCGAGCCAATAAACAAGCGCGGCAACTTGCCATGTCCTGCTTTCTTTAGTCCTCCCGCCTCGAACCCATCGCTAGCTAGCGGAGAGGGAGGCAGGGCCGGCCAAGTGGTGCTCACGACACGAACCCCGCTCGCCCCTCTCCTCTTCCTCCGCTCCGGCCGAGCTAGCTGGTGGTGCGCGCGCGGCCGTGCGTACGTGATGGAGAAGTACCTGCAGGAGCACTTCGAGGTCCCGTCCAAGAACCCCTCGGAGGAGGCGCAGCGGCGGTGGCGCTCCGCCGTCGGCACGCTCGTCAAGAACCGGCGCCGCCGCTTCCGCCACGTGCCCGACCTCGACCAGCGCCAGCAGGACGACGCCAAGCGCCGCTCCGTCCAGGTACTAGCTACTTGCATACGCCACATCTTACCATCCATCCACGCACTGACGCACAGCTCAAGCTCGATCTCATCCAATACCTCTCCGTTAGGATTACTACTGCTTCTGCCGTTTCAAATCTCGTACCCTGCCGGTTGTTTTTTTTCAAAACAAACAGTCGCCGTGCTTGATTCCTTCCAACTGGATGCGCACTACTTGGTAGTGCCTCCCTCCGTTACAAAATGTTCAGGCCATTTTAGACTATCAAAAACGTTTTATATTTTGAAACAGAGGTAGTACTATTTTCAAAGCGTAGTAATAACATTTCGTAGTATAACGTCCGTTGAAATGAACAGTTAGAAAGAATACAAAATCAGCATGTTTTTGCTGTGTTATGGCAAGCCTATTTGGTAGGTAGTGGCCTAGTGGGGCACCGTGTATCCGTATCACGTTGACTTGACCCTTCCGTCCTTGGAGCCTTGGACGGAGGCCAAGTAAGTAAGTGGTCTCGGCTCTCTGGGCGGCCACCCAAGCTGACTGCGACCGTCCCTCTCTGGAGGAAGGAAGCTTCCGCGAAGCAGCCTCGTGTAGAGTCCAAAAAGGCACACCTTATCGCCCTCCTCTTGTCGAATATCATAACTTAGCTCTGCTCTAGCATTTATATTAAGGCTTTCTTGCTTTACTGTTTATTTGCCTTGGGGAATCTGTTCATAGATCAGTGCCATGTGCTCTCTTTGTTGCTTGCCTCTTCTGTATGTTCCAAAATCAACCCCACTCTGGCTGGTTTGCAGTTAAATTGTAAATAACATACTTCGGTGGCCATGTAAAAAACAGTGTATGAGGGAAAGCATGACAAGAGAAATGACTCCATGAAAGCACGTACTGATTAGAAATACTGGAAGAAAAAAAAAATCAATACAGAACAACACCAACGTAAGGAAAAAAAGATCATTTGAAGTTATGCATCATGATGAAAGGCATGGGGAAATAAAATAAAAACATGTCACCAACTGAATGACCAAATACATTAGAATCTCTAGAAAATATGGAAATTAATTGTTATTTGCATTTAACTTATTTTTCTAAATTTTGTAATATGTGTTCCACTTTTTTTTTTTGAAACGGGATGTGTCACTAAAGTTTTGCCTTTTTGCTATTTCATTCTTTTGTTTATAATTTATTGTTATTTTCCATAGCCGTTCTTATGTTTGACCATTATCATGCACTATGTGGTTGCTTGATAACACCTATTTGAAATTAGCTGATGTGGGATACTTGATTACGACATTTTAATAATTGCATGAAGCGACTATTGATTGATATAATTTAAGCAAGTACATCCATAGAGGTGGAGGACCTATGTGTCATACACTCCTGTATTGTGTTGCTTTGGACAACAGGTACATGCGTTCTACACCATGTAACTGTAAAGTTGAGAATCTTTCTAGTCACTAGGCAGTTAGTTACCCACTTCCTAGAGTAGAGAATATTTTAGGTAGAGATAACGAAATCTTTTGGCTACGTACTTTTTCAGTTAGTTACCCTCTTGAAAGAAATACCAACCAGCCTGCCAGCTAGTTTGGTAGGCTGTTACTGAATTCTTCTTCGAGATGCTTGGCATTCTTTTTCAAACATAGATGCGTGTCAATTAATTGTCTTGCCAATAGTCTTGATGTGGATGTAATTCCTTTATGCTCAACAGGTTATCTTATCTTCTTTTTTCACAATAGGCATCTCATTCTATCAATCAGTTTATTTGCTTTCTTCTAAAATGAAAAGACTTCCTATCAGACCATTAAAACAATGAAAGTAGTGAATGTATCTGTATGAAAAACAAATGACCTAGGATGATGCAGGCGTCTTTGGCAGCATAAAATAAATATTATCCCTTTTACAGTTATAAAGTCTATATACTATTGGACCTCCACTACGGTTTTTCAAAAAAAAAATAGTAAATGTGGACCTCGACATAACTTAAGTGTAGGAGAAAAATTACATTGTTAATTGTATGATATAGAAATCTTTGGGAATCAGGATACAGCTTATGGTGCACTTTTTTTCTGGAACACGCACCTGACTACGCGTCATCTTCAGAAAAAAATTCCATGTTTAGCATCTTTATCTTATTTTTTTGAGGCATTATCGTTATCTTATTTTTACTCTACTGATATTTATTGTTGCCATCCAAAGGGCTTTGGATTAAAATGCGTATTCATTTCAGTGAGTAAAACACTAGTATTGGCGTTACTTACTGCCTACTGCATTGCAACATTGTGACTGTATCTTACAATTGCATAAAAATGACATGTATCTTGTATGTAACCAGTAAAATTGTTCCCCTTGTTCGTGGTTTCTTTTCCAGGAAAAAATTCGGATTGCCCTCTATGTGCAGCAGGCTGCAATCACTTTCATTGGTGGTATAAGTTTACATGATAACCTTTTATGTTATTGTTCCTCTTGTCTCAATAGTAACTCTATATTACTTGTATACATTTCTATTGCTAAAGGTGCAAAGAAGAACTACCAGCTAACAGAGGATATAATCAAAGCTCAGTTTTCTATCAATCCCGAAGAACTGGCATCAATAACAAGCAAGCATGACTTGAAAGCTTTAAAGATGCATGGTGGTGTAGATGGGATATCCAAAAAAGTCCGTTCAACATTCGACCATGGAGTATGTGCTACTGACTTGGATACAAGACAAAGCATATATGGTGTTAATCGCTATGCTGAAAAACCTTCAAGAACTTTCTGGATGTTTGTTTGGGATGCCTTGCAGGACACGACCCTTATAATTCTGATGGTATGTGCTTTGTTATCTGTTGTAGTTGGCCTGGCATCTGAAGGTTGGCCCAAGGGCATGTATGATGGCTTGGGGATAATACTCAGCATTCTCTTAGTTGTGATGGTTACTGCTGCCAGTGACTATAAGCAATCGCTCCAGTTTAAGGAGCTAGATAATGAGAAGAAAAACATATCTATCCATGTAACCAGAGATGGTGGCCGACAAAAGATCTCGATATATGACTTGGTAGTTGGTGATATTGTGCACTTATCAATTGGAGACCAAGTGCCTGCTGACGGCCTGTTTATACATGGATACTCCCTTTTGATCGATGAATCCAGCTTATCAGGTGAGAGCGAGCCAGTGTATACTTCTCAAGATAAACCATTCATCTTGGCAGGAACTAAAGTGCAAGATGGTTCTGCTAAAATGATAGTAACTTCTGTCGGTATGCGCACAGAATGGGGAAGGTTGATGAGTACTTTGAGTGAGGGAGGAGAAGACGAGACACCATTGCAGGTTAAGCTAAATGGAGTTGCGACCATTATAGGAAAGATTGGCCTGATATTTGCCACACTAACATTCTTAGTCCTGATGGCCAGATTCCTTATTGATAAAGCTTCAACAGTTGGTTTGTCCAAATGGTATTCTACCGACGCATTGACTATAGTAAACTACTTTGCGACAGCGGTCACTATTATTGTTGTTGCTGTTCCCGAAGGGTTGCCGTTGGCTGTTACTTTGAGCCTTGCATTTGCAATGAAGAAGTTAATGAAAGACAAAGCGCTTGTTAGACACCTTGCGGCATGTGAAACAATGGGATCTGCTGGTACAATTTGCACGGACAAAACGGGAACTCTGACTACTAACCATATGGTGGTTGACAAAATTTGGATAGCTGAGCTTTCAAAGTCGGTTGCAGGTAACAATAGTTCGGAAGATCTGAATTCTTCGATTTCTTCAAGCGCATGGAGCCTACTTTTGCAGGGCGTTTTTGAGAATACTAGTGCAGAGGTGGTCAAAGGAAATGATGACAAACAAACTGTTTTGGGCACCCCAACAGAAGTAGCAATATTTGAATACGGCTTGAGCTTGCAAGGATATAGTGATGCTGAGGATAGGAGCTGCACCAAGATTAAGGTTGAGCCTTTCAATTCGGTCAAGAAGAAGATGGCAGTATTGGTTTCTTTACCTGGTGGCACATACCGCTGGTTCTGCAAAGGTGCATCAGAAATTATTGTTGAGATGTGTGACAAGGTGATTGATCAAGATGGAAATGTTATTCCCTTATCAGACGCTCGGAGAAAGGACATCATGGATACTATCTACTCGTTTGCTTGTGATGCTTTAAGGACATTGTGCCTGGCGTTTAAGGATGTGGATGATTTTGATGAGAATGCAGATAGTCCTCCTAGTGGTTTTACTCTAATGATCATATTTGGCATCAAGGATCCTGTGCGCCCTGGTGTTAAGGAAGCTGTTCAGAGCTGTGTAACTGCTGGTATCACTGTGAGAATGGTGACTGGTGACAATATCAACACAGCTAAAGCTATAGCCAAAGAGTGTGGCATATTGACTGATGATGGTATAGCAATAGAAGGACCAGATTTCCGTAACAAGAGCCCAGAAGAAATGAGGGAATTGATACCTAAGATTCAGGTTTGTTTCGTCTTTCTCGGTATATTAAGTGTACTAGGACTTCGAAAAATTAACGTTTATCAATCTTTGGCAGGTCATGGCTCGTTCGTTACCATTGGACAAACATTTGCTTGTGACAAACTTGAGAGGTATGTTCCAAGAGGTGGTTGCTGTGACAGGTGATGGTACAAATGATGCTCCTGCATTGCACGAATCAGATATTGGGCTTGCTATGGGCATTGCAGGCACAGAGGTACTATTTTCTTATGTAATTTGATCTTAAAGTGGCCTTAGTAGAAATTGCAAAGACTAGATGTTTATGCTGAATGTTGATACTGATTCTGACTGAGGTAAGATGGCAGTTGGCAATGATAACCTATTTACTTATCCTGTATTTTTCTCTTTCATCTCAGCGGTTGGAGTAATTTCTTGCTGTGTCCTGACACAAATGAACATCTAATAAATCCATCAGCATTTTCATTTCTCCTCTTCTCACTGCACTAACCTGTTAATGGATCCTGCAATTGTTGCGTCTGGTAGAACAGTGACTTAGAAAAACTTTCCTTATGAATAACTCTTGTTGATCCTTGAAAGTGGTAATGATATATTGGAATTTTGCAGGTTGCAAAGGAGAGTGCTGATGTCATAGTGCTCGATGACAATTTCACAACTATAATAAATGTTGCAAGGTGGGGTCGTGCGGTTTACATAAACATCCAGAAGTTTGTGCAGTTTCAGTTGACTGTGAACATTGTTGCTCTAGTGATCAACTTTGTCTCAGCATGCATCACAGGTGTGACCGTGTGAGAATCATTAATTTATCCATTCGATACTTAGTTTTAATCCATAGAAATGGTTCGTAGTATTCATGTTTCCATTCTTGCATCACAGGGAGTGCTCCTCTCACTGCTGTTCAGCTGCTGTGGGTGAATATGATTATGGATACATTAGGAGCTTTAGCTCTGGCAACTGAGCCCCCAAATGATGAAATGATGAAGAGGCCGCCTGTTGGGCGAGGGGAAAGTTTCATTACCAAGGTCATGTGGAGAAACATCATTGGGCAAAGTATATATCAGTTGATTGTACTTGGCGTTCTCATGTTCGGAGGCGAAAAACTTCTGAACATCAACGGTCCAGATTCTAAGGCCGTTATCAATACGCTCATATTCAACGCCTTTGTGTTTTGCCAGGTGAGTAATGGATTGTTCAGACACCTTTTAGTCATTGTCATCATTGTATCCCCTGTTTGAACTGGTGAACTTATATCAGTGACAATGTTGCACTAGGTTTTCAACGAAGTAAACAGCAGGGAAATGGAGAAGATTAACATTTTTCGTGGCCTCTTCAGCAACTGGGTCTTCATCGGGGTCATAACCACGACGGTGGTGTTCCAAGCGGTGATCATCGAGTTTCTCGGCGCTTTTGCCAGCACTGTTCCACTCAGTTGGCAGCTCTGGTTAGTAAGCGTGGGTATAGGATCCATCAGCTTGATCGTTGGAGCCATCTTGAAGTGCATACCGGTTAAATCTGGTGGAATCTCCGTGACTCCAAATGGTTACAGGGCACTTGCCAACGGTCCTGATGACATATAGCTGAAGTGGACTGAATAATTGCAATGTTTGCTACTAGTAGAATTCAGGATGGATCGGCTTGCATTTCCTCTTTTACCTCTATTGCACCGCCAGCCATTGTTTTGGTTAAGTTTTGCCAATTTTGTCCATGTTATTCGCAGTGTAAGTGCGCACTACACGACTTTTTGTGCGTTGCATTTCTTTTGAAGTCCACTATTGCTGGATTTATTTCAAACCACTTGTAAGATTTTTTGTCCATGATTTTTAACAATAATATGAAAATATGATAAACAATTTAATCAGTTTCATAAGGATGTGGCAGTGTAATTTTGGTTTTTAACTGCATGCAAAGTTCAGTTGATGTAAACAATGTTTTGAACTCGAAGTTGCAAGAAGAAAAAATGAGTCAAGTAGGATCAAAATCTGATGCCACGAAAAAAAATGACGTTTTTAGGGCAAAAGGAAATCAAGCATATGTTACAGCATTGTCAGAGGTTCCAAACCATCCACACGTTCTACCATGTACCAGTTTCCAATCTCTTAAGAGATATCTTATCAGCAACGCAGCAAACATCACTCATTTGAACACAAATCAGGACAACAACACTCTGAAGATCGGTCTCTGAACTATGTTGCCATCATGCAATGATGAAAGGGAGAACGGTCAACATGAATGCCTCGTAACTGAAAGTTGCAGACCCGGAGTAAGTCGTGTCTTTCTCCTTGAACTTCTCAGTCAGACCCTACAAGAGTATATTTAAAACAAATTAGCAAGATAAATTACAGAAAATCACTGTGTCTGTTTGTGTAGTATAATAATGGAATTACCTTGACTGTAAGGCAACACCTGCATAGATAAACAAAGAAATAGTTAGGACTGTTACAGGACAAATTATCCAACTACTTTTAGGACAGTATTGAACATGAGATTAGCTTTGCATCATAAAACCAGGTAGAAAATAACGAGTCCAATAGATGGACAGCCATCTTTCACTGAGACCTCTCAGTTGGGCACGTCTTTTAGTACTACCTCTGTCCCATTATGTAAGACGTTTTGGTGAGCTAAAATAGGCAACTAAAACATCTTATATATTGGTACGGAGGGAGTAATTCATAAAATGGAAGAAACCGACTCAACAGATAAAGTTTATGACATAATAAAACGATCAACAAGTTATGGACATCTGACTAATGACTACACCGTTAAATTAAGAAACAAAGCTGAAGTTCGAACATTATTGAGCTAAGATTTGAACAGGAGCATCACCATTTTAATAAATAAAAGATAAAGTCACTGAATAGCAACAGACTGCGCTACACTTTGAACAGGGGCACACACATCACCAATTTCGATCTCAAATAAGATAGGAGAAAACTAAGAAACGATAGAATTCTTTTAACATAGAAATTTAATCTAAGCAAGTTTTAACAGATTGGATATTAGAGCTTATACTGTTTATTTTGGAGTAATTAACCAAATTAAATTGAAGGAGTAATCTTACTCAATAAAGTTATCATATTCCACTGCTTTGCTCATGCCCCCAGTCTTGTCGAATTTAGACACAAGCAAGTCTAGCACAGTTGGTGAAACTGAATAACCCAGACTGAGAAGAGCATCACGCAGCTCTGATGCATCAATTTTACCACTTCGGTCGCGGTCAAACCTCTCAAATATAGACTGCACAAGAACAAAGGGAAATGCACACACATGGTTAATAAGTACTTCATCAGATTATCTGATTAGTTCCCACAAATAAGTAAAGCAAGCTGGAAGCTGTAGCCTCTCACCCTCCAATTCTGAAGACTGTAAAAAACAGAAATGAACTCCTTGGGCCCTGGAACAATCACATGGACAAATAAAAAAATGAGAGATGCCAATGAAAAAGTTGAAAAAGATATTAAGGGGAGTGCTTAATTTCGAATTCTCGTATGCCTAAAAAAAGGGCGAATCAGATGACAAAAAAGCTACACTACCAGTATCTGAAATATGGTACTAATATTGGAGTTTAGATCAGTCAAGTAGTCCAGAACTAATTGTCCAAGCTTTACACAGAAAGAACACGCAACCAAAGAAAAAGAATCAAGTTCCAGATAATCTTTTCAATTCAGAAGTAATATAAGCATAACTGACTACCAGAACCAAGCATACAAGGAAACAGGCATCCGATCACAAATTCAAACTGTACCTGAGTTAAAATGCTCCCTTCTAAACCCCACTTGGCTTGACACACCATAGTTTCATCCCGACAGAAATAATGTTTATCAAAAACAGGAAAAAGGCTTGACTGCTTGAGACAAACTTTGCTCAGGTCTAACTTGAAAGGCGTCCCAAGCTACACTAAACTTACACTCAGACGCTATAAGCACTATTTTTATCGCCTTAGAGATTGCTAGGTTTCTTTTATTTTTAATCATCATCGATTTTATTACCTCTGGAAAGGCAATGTGCAGTACCTCCTACTGTTCCAAGTGTCAGCAGGTAAGTATTATCTGGCAGTGATGGCTGAATAGTATTTTATTCTTCATCTGCATGCTGGTGAAGTCTAAACACCATGGTGACGAACACAATATTATCAACACTCAGTAGTCTGTCAAATATTATAATATATGTATGTACACCAGTGACCTCAAACATGTCGGTACTACAACTAGAACGTCAGTTATCACGAGAAATGCATATTCAACTTCTGGTCCCGAAGGGCTCTACTTATTTTATATCGCATACAAAACTAATCTTTTTCGTGCCACATGATAGCTTGTTGCCTAGAATGTAGTGTTGTGTGTGCCTTACAGCACCATTAAATAACATTTCCCTAATGAATAAGGTTAAACTGTTGACGTAGAGAATCTACCATCTCTAAAAGTATTGTAGAGAATTCACATTTCACATAATGTAGTGTTGTGTGTGCCTTACAACACCATTAAATAGCATTTCCCTAATGAACAAGGTTAAACTGTTGACGTAGAGAATCTACCACCTCTAAAAGAATTGTAGAGAATTCACATTTCACAGTAACTTGTACTATTATGAAATGCAGCTCTCTTTTCTGTAAGGGGCGAAAATGCAGCTCGAAGAAAGCAACCCGTACTTTGCATCTATTGGGAACCATGCTACATCACGCAGAGATAGAAAAATGCAAGAATCACCAAGTGGCTAGTGATTTGCTTTGATCGAGCGTACGTAACAGCACATAAAAACTTTTGGTTGGGATTCCATCATTGACGTTCTAACTAACGGCTGCAATGATTCCCAACAGGAACCGCATTATTGGATCACATTGTATCCAACAGCAGGTCCATGCCCAGAGAGACAAGATGAGCCCAATTATAAGTTGCCTACTGTTCTACCGAAACCTTCTTCATCGATCGCAGCGACAGGTAAAGCAGAGGGAAACGAGGAAGGAAGGGAGTTACCGATCCTGCGGACGTTGGTGCTGGTGAAGAGGTACATGAGGAGGTGGACGGTGCGGAGGCTGAAGCTCTGGTTGTAGCCGGACAGCGCGGACTGCAGCTCCTTGTCGTCGATGGCCCCGCTGCCGTCGCGGTCCGCCGCCTGGAAGCAGGCCACGACGTTGGGGTCGGTCCCCGGCGGGAACGCGGACGGCACGAGCGCCGCGAACGGGCTCCCGCCGTAGCCGCCGCCGGCAGCGGCCCCGTACGGCGCCGCCACGGGAGGCGGGGCCCCGTAGGGCGAGGACGAGGGCGGCGGGGCGCCGTAGGAGGGCTGCTGCCCGGATGGCGGGGCCCCGTACGGCGACGACGAGCCGTATGACTGGGGCTGGCTGGAGGGCGGTGCCCCGTATCCTCCTCCGCCGCCGCCGCCGTAGGACTGGGGCTGGCTGGAGGGCGGTGCCCCGTATCCTCCTCCGCCGCCGCCGCCGTAGGACGACTGGGGCGGGGCGCCGTATCCGCCGCCGCTGCCGCTGCCGCCGTATTGCTGGGGCTGGGCGCCGTAGTAGGGGGAGGAGGAGGAGGTCTTGCCTTCCTTGGGGGGCTTGTCGCCGTAGGGCGGGGCGGAGGGGGCGGGGGAGGAGCCGTAGGGCGGCGGGGCCCCGTAGCCTCCGCCGCTGGCGCCGCCGTAGGGGTAGCCGGACATGGGATGGGTTGACGACGGACTCGGTGCGGTGGTTGCTTGGCCTTGATGGGGAATTGGGAATCGGACGAATCGGCGGTCTATTCTTCTCTCTGTTGTCGACTTTGGGGAAGGAGAAAGGTGGGAGGAGCAGGCCGTGGAGTTTTTTTTGTTTCATGAACGGCATGACCGATCGGTGGTGTCGGCTACGCACGTGGCCAGTGCACATCCCATCCCAACGGTTGGATTTGCTCGCGGAGCGCGTTGCGGCTGCGAGAATGCTCGGGACACGTGCCAGCCGGAGGCCGGCCGACGCGTCGTAAGCGCAATCGCCCAGCGTGAGAAGGAAGGACGAAGCATCCCTCGCCCAGGCGCCGTTTCCTCGGAGAGTCAGCGAGCACGTGCGCTCTTCTTTTGTGCCCTCTCTGAGTCCAGAAAACGTGATGAAGCAATTGCTGCGTGCGTTGGTTTCACGCCGCCAAACTATGGGCGCGGTGTCGCTACGAACAATATCCCACAAGCTGCGAGACGACACGACCGGGCCACGGGAACTTACGTTTTCCTGCTTTTTTTCCCTCTTGAGAAAACGATCGGACGCCGCACAACACGCCACTAGAATCAGAATGTGAGCGCGAATGCAAAGCGGGCACAAAACGAAATCGAACTAGGCAATGAAAATTGTCTAGGATAAAAGAACTCATGACCAATTTAAAAATGGTACACTAGCTTGTTGTGCTCTGTTCCAAACTCTATCACTTTCTTATCTTTAAGCCGCAAGGGGGCAGAATTTTCTTCACTCAAACTACCTCGTCTCTTTCGAGCCACATTTGAGAAACTAATTACTTCTCCTCACTAATTTCTAACAATTCTGATCTAGGAGCTCCGTTTTTTCTCCTAGACACTGAGCAAAATCCATTTCAAACCTTAGGTGTTAGCAAAATCGAAACCTGACAAGTTAGCACTCTAGACAATCAATTCCCGACGTAATTAGGACCTTACGACCAAGCCCAAACAGGGATTGCCGATGTGGCATGGGCTAGATGGTCGGTTCAGCGTGGCACGCGTGCGTGCAACCCAGTGCTGCCCACAAGTCCACCTCGTTTCTCGAAATTCCACTCTCTGCTCTCGCGACGGCAATGGCGACAGGTAGGTCGGTAGTGCACGGTTTCTTCAGAACGCAACCTTCATCACGTAAATCGTCAATCGGATCACTGAGAAACATCATCAACGACTGAGCATGCCATTCGACATACCCGCTTCCACTGGTATGTCCATTTGTTCGAACAAAATTCAATCACAACATACAAATAGAACAAAGCTACAACCAAGAAGATTCTAGAATAAATTAATCAAGCTTACCATGGCATCAGCGCATGGGTAGCATCTTCTTTCTAGGTTGCGAGCATTCTATAGATCCATCGAGGCGCCTTCCTCGGTGCTTTGCAGCGTCACACCTTCGTCAAGTCGTATGCTATGCTATTGGGTTCTCTTGGTAGATCATCGATGACCTCGACTCCACCCTTCTCCATCTTTCTCGCCTGCCGTCGGGAGCGGAAGCCACAACATCCCGCCATGGTGTGAAATCCCCTCCATCGGTGGCCCTCGCTCTCTCTCTCTCTCCACGAACCCTAATCTATTTCCCTACCTCACACCAATCCGGACTTGAACCGCCTAACCCCAACCCCTTGTTGGCAGACAACAATCCCATTTGACACATGCCATGTCAGCATGTTTGGTCTCAAACATGTGTAAGGTTCAAAATAGATCAGGATTTGATATTTCAGAGTGCTAACTACCGGGAATTAGAGCTCATGGTCGATTTATATCTAACCTCTACAAGTTCAAAGTTTAGGATGGACTTGAGTCAGATGGTGGCTAGATAAGAGGCACATGTGGCGGTCGGTGTTAGCTATCTCGTCCAAAGGGTGGTGCTATGAATAGTTGGTTGGACAGGGTAGATGTGGCAACAACAATGGGAAATATTGATGGAGAGCAAATAGTCGTTAGAAGAGCTGTGATAGGGAAAAGTAGAGGTCCACAAAAAGAATGAGACGTACTTGCAAAATCATTGGATTGTCCTAAGTCAAACTAGTTAAATATGATCAAATATGTAGAAAATGTATCAAGAACTAAAACACAAGTTCCATTAGATTCATCATAAAACATATTTTCATGCTACATTGATTCGACGTTAACATTACCATGTTTTTTCTATAGACTCGATCAAGCTTAGAGAAGTTTAACCTAGTACTCTATGAAACAACTCTCTCTGGTCGGAATTGATTGACGCGGGAGGTGAGCTATGTCCGTAGAAATTTGTAAAGAGATGACGACAATCAAATCGGATCAGAGGGACTAAAACTTTTGATCATTCTAGAACTGAGCGAGTAGCCCGTCGACCGTCGTGACAAAGGGTTGAAAAGGAGCAAGAGGGAGAAGGAAAATTCCTCAAAGAAAAAAAAGAGGGAGAAGGAAAAGGAAACTGGGTAAGGGTCCCATAGGGAAGTCTCTCAACGGTTCTAGCCGGCGAGACGGAGTGGTCAGATAACGAGTACAGCAGGTCCGATCGACGGTCCGTCCGCTTCCACATCCACGATCAAACGGCATCCACGTACGCGCCCAGCTCCCGCCCGCATCGCTCCACGTCCAAGGCTCCACACCCTCTTCCCCCGTCGTATGGGTGGCTCAGACCACGGCGCGTAACAGCAGTCCACTCCAGTATCACAGCATCAGCATGGTCGCCATGGTGAGAGCATGCATGCCGCTCCGCACCCCTCCTGCCGCCGCGGCCGCCTCGTCCTCCGCTGCCACCACAGCGGCTGCCGTGAGCAAGCCCCGCTCGAACGCCCGCGTGCTCGTGCTCGGCGGCACCGGCCGCGTCGGCGGCTCCACGGCCACCGCGCTCTCCAAGCTCCGTCCCGACCTCAACATCCTCATCGGCGGCAGGAACCGGTAACTGTCACATCTGAGTTCAGGCAGCATTCCATCAACTTGAAATGGTAGCGTTTAGTTTCGGCAATTAGTAAACTGACACATTTGAAAGGACAAATGCAAACCCCAACTCAGTTTGCCGTGTTGCTAACTATGCTGCTGGGTTGTGCTTATTTTGTAATCTGATATTGAAAATCAGCCATAAAAGTAGCCAAAAGCGGGTGAAACGAACACTAAACTAGACAAATGCGGGTAGAGCAAACGTGATTATAATAATCCACCATAATGCCAAAGGCTGGCTAATTAACGTGCGGTGTAGTTTAGTTTTCTCTGAAAGCACCAGGTACTTGTACCTCTTCTCTAGCTGGCCTCTGTTTATATGTGTTCTAATTTACCAGGGAGAAAGGTGAATCTTTGGCTTCTAAACTCGGCGACAAATCTGAGTTTGTGGAAATTGATACCGGCAACGCAGCTATGTTGGAGGAAGCGCTACAGGGTCAGTCATGCAAATTATACAAAACCTTCGAATTATACAAAACCTTCCTGTGTACTGCCTTGTTTCGTTCTTCTATATAGTAATTGAATGCAGAGCTGACTGCTTTCGTAATTTTTTTTAGTACAAAACCTTCTTGTGATTTGCTTAGTTGAAACTAATGTGTAATTTTCCTCCATGACCATGAGAAACATAACTTAAGATTTGAAGTTTTGAACTTTCCCCAGGTGTGGATTTAGTTGTTCATACTGCTGGACCTTTCCAAAGGGAGGCTGAGTGCACCGTCTTGCAGGCTGCGATATCGACTAAGGTGACTGAAAACATGCTATCCCTGAGGAAGTGAGGAGAAGTGCATAAGTCTTGTGACATCCGTTGAACTTAGTGATATCTTAATTAACTGAAAAGGCTATTGGCTCACTTAAATTTTTGTGAACAGACAGCATATATTGATGTTTGCGATGATATGGACTACTCATGGAGAGCCAAAGCTTTCCATGAAGAAGCAAAAGCTCAAGGCGTTCCAGCTATTACAACTGCCGGCATATATCCTGGAGTGAGCAATGGTATTACTTCGCATATCTGCCTACACCTCAATTTGGCTTGCTATTTTTCTTATCCACATTTTCCAGTAATTGCTATCTCCTCTCTGTTTTGTTTCGTTAGTGCCCACAAATGCCCTTGTTCTTTTGGTTAGCACTACAAGTGTGTCACCTCTGATAGTAAGTTAGACAAGGATATGCTATTCCAAAATATTATTCGTCGCCAAAAAATATATTCCAAAATAGCATCCAATAATCAAAATGGAAATACATTTGTGAATCCAAGCTAGTATAAAAGAGGTAGGAAGTAATAAAAAGCCATATGCATCATTTTGATACAGAGGCTGGGGTCTGGCTCATTTCTAAAAAAAAAAAGGAGGTAGGAACACAGGAAACTCGAAATCACCAAATTGATGTGTGGCATGTGTTCATATGCCAAAACTCGAAAGATGCAGTCACTTGTGCACTTGGACGCCTAACAAGTGCCTACACCTTTAGTTTTTTTTTCCGTTTCTCCGCCAAGGATGCAGTCACAAATGTTGGGATGGTGAGCTCCATCGGCATTGCGCCGCATGTTATATCAGATTATTCCATTAAGAAAACGAAAAAGATCAAACAAGAAGTAAACATGGAAACACAGAAAAATTCTCATTCTACAGGAACGCTCAAAATTTTGTTATACGTAACCATATCCTCATGAAACTGAGGAAGGAACTAGATCATATATGTATTCATGGTTAAAGCCCAAGTTTTGTGTGCCTATTCCATTACAAAAGTGTGTGTGGTTAGTTTTATGTGCTTTTTACACAGCCCAAGCTGGTTTTAAGGACTAGCCACAGATATCTAGAAGAGTGTCACATCCCATTTTTAGTTCTTATTCGTGTATTGTATTGTTTTCTAACAGTGATGGCTGCTGAGCTTGTGAATGCTGCCAGAAATGAAGATGGCAAACCTGAAAGACTAAGGTTAGGAGATCTTTATATTTTCTGGAAAAGGAAAAGTCAAATTAGACATTAATTACATAATGGTGGTTTGATTCTCGATCCATATTTATGGCCATGTAGCTAAATCCTTTCTAGATTTTTCTATTATACTGCAGGTTCTGGTGGTGCTGGCCCAACGATATTGGCAACAAGTTTTCTACTTCTTGGGGAGGATGTAATTGCATATAACAAAGGTACTTTTGACTTCTTCATTGTGGCACCTATGGCACTTCTCAAACAAAAACAAATTCATTATCATTGCCTGTATAGGAGAAGAAATCAAATTGAAGCCCTACAGTGGAGTTCTCAACATTGATTTCGGAAAAGGGGTCAGAAAGAGAGATGTTTACTTACTGTAAGTGTTTTGAGTACTTTTTTACCCTTTTATATCTTACAGTTGACAAACCAGAAATCCAACATGTTGAAATAGATTTATTTTTATATTTTGCAATTGACAAACCACAAATCCACGTCAACTATTTCAGGAATTTGCCTGAAGTGAAGAGTGCTCATAAATTTCTAGGTGTGCCAACTGTCAGCGCTCGATTCGGCACTTCCCCTTTCTTCTGGAATTGGGGAATGGAGGCTTTCGCAAACTTTTTACCTGTTGTATGTGTTCTTCTCAATTACCCCTTTTTGAATTTCATGTGCGCTCTTTTATTATTATTTCCACTAGTATTCTAGTGATAGTAATTAAATATAGTGGACGTTACAAACAACCAACAACATTTCTTTTCCTGCAATTTAAACAATTAACTAATACTATCTATTACTGGGCCTGAAAATGAGGATTAATAATTAGGATGAAGCTGATGAGTTGGTACTAATTTGGAGTACACCTGACTTCAACTTGGTTCCTTTTAGGAGTTCTTGAGGGATAAAGATAAGGTTCGACAGTTGGTTGAATTAGTTGATCCCCTTGTCCGAGCAATTGATGGAATTGCAGGGGAGCGTGTTTCCATGAGAGTAAGTATTTCCTTTACCTCTATTTTCAAAATACCAGCTCTATTCAAGCTGTGTCCAGAGTCTTAGCATACTAATTCTTCTCAAGCTGTGTGTATTTTAAGAGCATACTATTTCCACTCCAGCTGTGTCCAGATAGTTTGATCAAATTTATTTTGTTTGTGCAGGTAGACTTGGAATGTTTGAATGGCCGGAATACTATTGGGTTATTTTCTCATAGAAAGTTGTCTGTGTAAGTACAACAAGCTTCTGCATACGTGACCTAATTGATCTTTACCATTAGTGATTTACCTGCTGTCAGATTAATTATCCATAGCTTGCAGTGAGCCCGATATTAGTTTAATCGACATAAGATCATGTATTCTATATTCATGAGTTCCCTTTGGTTTTAATACTTCTTTATGTTTTCCTAAAGGAGGTTGTACCCACATCCTATAACATCTTTATGTGGAAGCCATCTACGTCCATGCTTATTTAAGTTGATAATATCGACCTAATAAGATTTCTTTTTATTTCTACTTAATACTTGAAATGATGCAGCTTTTTATGTGGTACCTTTTCTTCTATTATCATCTTGACATCTTATATAATACCTGTTAATTTCACAACAAACTGATTTTAAACAAAAAAAATGGAGCAGTACTTACTGAAGGTGCATTTTACAAGCTCTGGTGCACTTTCCAGATTAGAACTCACAACCCTAATTGTAAGGATTTATGCTTTGAATTTGGAGCAGCACTTACTGTACGGTTCATTTTACAAGTTTTAGTGTACTCAAAGGATTATTCTATGCAAGTTTAGAACTCGCAACCCTAAATCGCAAGGATTTATGCTTTGAAATTTGGAGCAACACTTACTGTATGGTTCAGTTACAAGCTTTGGTGCACTTTCTCAGTTCAGAAGTGCACAAAATTGTTCCAGGCAATCCATATGCATCTCAACTAAGCATCTTGCATTGTATTTTCAGATCGGTGGGCACTTCAACGGCTGCATTTGTTCAAGCAGTTCTGGAGGGAAGCACTCAACCAGGTGTTTGGTTCCCTGAAGAGGTGAGCAGTACTCTAGCGGGAAGATGAATAATGGAATCGTTAACACGAGAAACTTCTCTGTGCCATGCAAAAATAAGAGAAATTCCTTAACACTTTCTAAAATCTTATCAATTATTCTTAATGCAGCCAGAGGGAATAGCCATTGAATCAAGGAAGCTACTTCTTGAGCGTGCTTCCCAAGGGACAACAAACTTTGTGATGAACAAGTGATTTCCTCTCTGTCCAATTTCAAAATTTAAGTGGTTACCTAATATTTAGTGTGGTACTAGATTGCTAGCTAACATTGTTCCATCACTTGGATTGACAGGCCTTCCTGGATGATAGAGACCGATCCAAAGGAAGTTATCCTAGGAATATATGTGTGATAACAACTGGAAAAGACATACGCCTGGATCTGGATACACCATTTTACAACTTTATCCTACTTTTGCCAATCAAATATCGGAGAAACTTACAAAGTTGTGGAGGTATAATCAGGGACAGAAAGTAACAACAAGTCGTAGGTGCAGCTTGCATAAAGCAGAATCCTCTCCACCGCCATTCCAGTGTGATTATTTGGTCATCGTGTTGGAAAGAGCTGTAACATAATGATTTTGTGTGCCAGAAAAGTGTAGACTGAGCAAAACCTTGTCGCAGAAAGTTTCCAGGGAAAAATATGTACAGGATCAATAGCTGAACTATATAATTACAGAAACTGAGCATTATTGTATGAAAATTGCCTCACCTGGGGCTGTTAGATGCATCAAGGGTGGCATTAAATGGCAAAGTACACGAATACAATGGAGAACTATGATGCATCAAGATGGAAATCATGGAATACAAGAAAAAGAAATTTCAAAGTTGAATCAAATTTGTACAGAGATGTTCTTGGCGAAATGTTTCCACTTTTCATTATGTAGCATTCCATACAAGCCAGTAGAGTATTGTTACCTCTTTCAGAGGTAGATTAATTTACATGAAGAGGTGCGTCCAACATGCTAATAAGGGAATTGAACAACAAATCATCACAAAGTCAGATCGACCAACGACAACACCACAGCTAAAGAACCTTTTCTTTTTTAGCAAGCTCCCCTAGCAACTCCGGCAAGTCTCCTGGTGTTGCAGCCTCCGTCTGTGTCGCCTGTGTGGTCCCTTGAGGAGGAGCAGCAGTAAGGGTAACATTCTGCATCCACTGCTCCACAAGCCTTTCCACAGGAACCTTGATCACATCACGGCGAACGCCCATATCTGACACATATCGCCCCACACAGTACATGCTGCTTGTCACAATTGCCAGACCACCAGCACTAGTTGTCAGGAAACGCAACGGTGAAGAGGCCACTGCACTGAACGCAGCCGTCAGGGACGCCATCTGTCCGCTGCGCCCAACGCTAAAAGCAGTCTCGACAAGCAGCTCTGTCTTGCAGTACACTGCGAAGTCTTCGCAGTTGTTCTTAAATAGACTATACATGCCAAAGCCGTTGTTGAGGAGGTGCTGGGCACGTCGGACGACAATATGAGCATCATCAGAAGGGGCCATAGTGCAAGTTCCTCCACGTGCTTTGGCGAGGAAGAAAGTGGGTGACACAGCATAGTCGAAGAGGTAGAGACTGCCCCCGTCCAAGAAGCAATCAAGGCAGGACATTATGACTCCCTGAGGCTTGATGAGGTGGCCGCATTTCTGGCAGGGAGGGCCGTTCCCTGTTGCAGGAGAGGAGCTAAACAGAAACTTGTCCATGAACGTTCCTGTCCCGATTTCATGCCCAGCTGCTCTGGTGAAATGGATAACCATGCCATCTCCGGCATATATCCCTGGAATTGGAAGATCAAATAAGAAAATGGAAGTTGTACTAAACAAGAGGAAAATTTGTCAAGAGGGCGGCATGAAAAAGTATTGTAGCTATGAGCATATGCATGAAAGCACAGGCAGTACTCAATGTGGCTTGTGAAAGAAAGCGACTGATCTATAAGATGCTATTCACAGTTTAGTAGCCTAATGAAGCCGCAGAAGATTTCCAGGCCTTTGCGTCATCAGATAGAGAAGACTCGAAAACACAATTTATAAATGTAGGCCACACGACTCTTAACAGTCCAGGATAAACTATCAAGTGCAAACAACTTAGGATATAGCTGAATCACATAAAGCGCCAACCCCGCCACGTCGACCTGAATCCAAGCACTCACATTGCTGTGAAAAAGTTTATGTCACATCCCACGTGGTAGAGGAGATCCCATTGAAGATCGTCGTCCACGCTGAAGAGCAAAATTTCCAAGATCCATGGCTATTTGGAAGACCTCTTCGATAAAACTACACTTCAACGGGGACCAGCGCTAAGCTCATACTCCCTCCGATCCATAAAAAGTGTCACCCACTTAGTACAAAATTTGTACTAACTTAGTACAAAGTGAGCGACACTTTTTATGGATCGGAGAGAGTAGCATTTTGGAACCGGCAAACTTAATTTTCCCCTAGGAGAAAGGAATTGTACAGGCCGAAGCTGCCGAATAGATCGATTAGGAGATGAACACATCTACATCTATTGTTTCTGCAGGGCATCTTCAAGGTGATTCCAGACCCAGAGAATTAAGGGTGCGATTAATGGCGGTAGGGTCCTTAATTAATACTGTACTTCGCCAACCAACGAATCGATTGGTAGAGATAGATTGGGGGATTGGATTGGTTGGGGGGGGGGGGGGGGGGTTACCGACCGTGGTGGGCGTAGATGTAGGCGGTTCTCCACGAGTAGATGTGATCCCCGGCGGCGACATCCTCTCGTTCCACCCGATTCGACAGGACCCCCATCAATCCGGTCGAAATCAAACCGAATCCCCAAATCTGAAACGAAGAAATCACCGGGGCTAGAGCATTATTCTGACCATCCTCGTCGCGCGGCCTTCCCCTTGGAGGCTGGGAGACCCTCTCCGCCTCGGGGTGGCGCTTGCTTAGCGGCAAAGGATGCCCCGGATGAACGTGGATGGAGACGGCAGTTCGTTTGGGTTAGTTACTTGGTTAGGTTAAAGCAAGGGCAGGAGGAAGCGGCCGTTGTTGCCCCAGCCCGCGACCGCAAGCGCAACGACCCGTGGTATCCGCTACCGCTAGGCATCTCTGCAACTGGATTTACCGCCGCACACATATAGGGAAAAGAATTGGGGGCAAAAAACCAAAAATCCTACTCCATCCGATCCGATCCATAAAAAGTGTCGTTCACTTAATACAAGCTACTCAGGTGATTTCTATGTGTGCAATCCATGTGTGCATAAGAATTGGGGAGTATTTTTTTAAAAAAATTGTCTGGAATCATATGTGTGCATATAAGCTACTCATGTGATTCCTTTATTTTTTTTAAACCGAAAATCATACTTACAAGTTTCAATAAAACCAGAACAAAAATCTAGATAAAACACAATGATGCATCCTACAAACGAGCTAAATATCTTTTTTTAAATATTTTATATTCTGAGCTACACATAAATTAAAAAGTTGAGATGAGTATAGTGAACATTGCATATTTTCAAAACTACAAAATTCATAAATTTTTGACATTTTTGTGTAGCCTAGAGTAAAAAATAATTTACCATTGCGATTTGCATGCTTGTGGTATAATCATTGACTACATCTTACATTTTTTTTAACTTGTAAATATGATTTTCGATATTTTTTAATAAAGGGGGCGCTGGAGCTCGGAAGCCAAAAAGAATTTCTGTACATATAGTCGTATGATTGTCATAGATAATATTTTACACCTAATAATCTAGTATAACTAAATAAGAGCGATCCACTAAATTATTTCTCTAAACAAATAGGTTTGTCACGTCAGCAATTGCTACCCATTGGTTTTATTATGTAATCAAGAAACCTTTACTCAGCAACTCATGGATTTAATTACGTGCCACAATTCGTCCCATCTCCGGTGCATAACCAGATCAGTGAGATCGTGGTTGAGTAGTATCCTCGACATGGCCTCCTTTACGGTCGCACTTTGTCAGATGGTGGCAACTCAAAATCAAACCAAGGACCCAGAGGGAGGTGGAGGAATTGAGTTGATGGCTTATGAGGTTCTTGTCATCTTGCATAGTGCTCAGGTTTGCTCCTTTGGTGATGAGTGTCAAGCTCAAGGTCGAGAGGAGGTGCAGTTGTTGTTGTGATGTCAAAATTCGACGGCATTTGTGACTCTCCTAGTTCTACAAGGTGTGACGGCATTTATGATTATAGTGATATTTTTTTCTCTTTGTTTTCTCGATAGCGGGAAACATTTCGACAGCATTCCTTCCTTCTCTTCACATTCTGATTTGGTGGTGTTGTGTGCTATGTGTAAGGCTTGGCAGTGGTGTCTAGATCATTGTTTGTTTCCGGAGTTTTTGTCCTTTGTTTCCCATGTTCTCTCTCGTGTGTGGTGTGTAGCCGTTTTGTTGTATCAGGTTTTATCTTTTCATTGAAAATGGTTGAGGCTGGCTAATGCCCTTAGATTCCTCAAAACAAAAAAAGATCGCATGACCTATGCGGCACAGTGAGGGATGCAGAATCAATTAGGTCAGACTAGGTCCATTGCTGCATTTGTATTGCTGAATTTTGCATGCGCTCAAGATTTATCCTCTTGAACTCTCGAAATATTATTTAGTATGCTTTTGATATGTGATGAGACCATTTTTTGCTGGCATTTTCATTGTTCGATGGATGTCAGCATATTATTCGGCGAAATGACACGTGAGCTTATCTTCTGAAGGGCATCAACAATAAATATCACTATAATCATAGTTGTTGTTTCCTTTTTGCAGATTACTAGGGAGTGCGTGAAACCAAGAAGAGATATACTCTGTTAAAACGTTGTAGAATAAAGAGGACTTGAAGTGAGTCGATGGCTTTGAGGATCTACCACATACCAGTTTCCCTACCAATTGATCTGTTTGGTACGGTTCAAAAAAAAATTGATCTGTTTGGTAAATGCTCTGTAGACTCATTGTTCTATTATGTTATCCATGAGAGTGTTGAGAAATATTTACACTAACATTTTTTATAATCATTTAACCACATCTTCACGTATTCATTATCACTAAATCCACGAAAAGATTCAAGCATATCATTTAATCGAGTCTCATCTGAAAATTACACTTCTCAATCTTGATGATGATCACCACTTGATCTCATCCTCCATGCTATATGAAACCTTTCTTTTGATGCGAGCCACCGGAAAGATATCTAACCCCAGAAAAAAACACCAAATACATAGATCATGGGTTAGTTCACAAAGCGTAGTAGAAAATTGCTTACTACTACCTCCGTTCCATAATGTAAGCCTTTTTAGCATTTCTCTTTCCATCCGTATCTAGACATGTTTTAGTGTAAGGTTCAAATGAATCTTGCACTAAAACATGTCTAGATACGGATGGAAAGAAAAATGTTAAAAAGGATTACATTATGGAACGGAGGGAGTATATCACAAAATCACTTGATCCTAGTCGTACATCATCTACTCTTTGTGTGTTGATCAATTTGACTCCTAATCTTTACACTTTGTCTTGATCAGCCTCATATTTTTTCTTCTCTCTTCATTACGATGATGTTTTAAAGGTAAACATGAATATTCACACGCACTTCTTCAAGACATACTCGTTATAGGTTTAACACTCTCATGACCATTATTTGGATCACACCTTAAACATTACAATGATCAACACTTGATCTTCTTCTTGCTCTATCACAATCTCTTGAGATACATAATGACCTTTTCACTTGATAATATTCCCCACGCCTTGGTCAACCATGACCCATAAGACCATCATGACCTCGACATAGTTTTTTTTAACACAATATAACAGAGTCGCTCACATACACGAGCATACACTCACCCAACCCCTATAAACGTATGCATGCACACCCTACCCCTATGAGCACCTCCGAGATACTGAGTCGGCGGGTCAGGTCTTGAGGTTGACGAAGTCACCACAGACGCCTCGATATCGACGGGAACGTCGCCTACCACTGAAGAGTATTCCGCCTATAATGAGAAACACCAGTGTCAAACCTGGGGTTTGAACTCTGATGGGCTAGAGGTACAACCACCCACCTAACCATCCAACCAAGGGTTGGTTCTCACATAGATTCATATCTTGAACTCTTCTCTTGTAATCATCTTCTCAAGATCTTGATCTTCCGTGGATTAACTTTAAAGCTAGAGCAAGATAACCTTTGAGTTCATTTTCTTTCGCATTCTTCTAATTTCAACCTTGAATCCAATATGTGGTTTTCAAGCATTGCCTATGGACAAAGCCTTCAAGTATAACTTAATGTAAACATTATTCCATAAGAATTTTCATCAATTACCAAAACCACATATGGGGCATCATGCACATAGGATCAAAGAATCTTTTCCTCGAAACGACGAGAAGAAGGAAGTTCATCATCCAGTAACACATGAAGTAACCTAAGAACTCAAGACAATCTTCAAGAATCTAGGATGGAAGCATCACTATTATGACCCGCAGTCATAAACATGACTTTTTGTGACCACGACTCAAGGGGACTCCTCATGAGGGAATACCTAATTTTACTGGGTCTCACCTAATCCTACATGGCGACCAAGTGATAAATTGACAAAGTCAAGAGAAGTCAACAAAAGGCCAAGAACCTAATCATAGTCAAAAAAGTCAAAGAAGAAGGAAAACTAAAAGAAGAAGTCAATGCAAGAAGACCGAAACAAAGAAGCCACTCGGTGAAGGGACATATGGGGTAGTCCACCATGGATCATCCACCACACCTTTTTCTTAGTCCACCATGGACTGGTGGACCAAATATTACCTCCATAGCTTTCTCACGTATCGCTAGAAGGGTAGCCTAGATCATTTGTCAAGGATCCCTAAGATATAAATAGCCTTCCATAAACATGCACTCCATTCACTCTCGCTTAAATGAACATCAAGGACCGTGCACTAGAGCCCCAATACGCATTCGATGAGCCTAGGGGTTGAATCAGAGAAGTCGCGTAAGGCTCGGATCAACGTTGAGTAAAAGTATCCAGGGTGGGAATCGAGAAATAGCATACGGGTCGAGCATTCTACCAAGTCTCTCTTGACGCCTCCCTAACGGGTTAAATCGTGCTCTAACGAGGCAAAAATACCTATTAAAAAACCATTGTTGTGTCAATGCATATTAGTGTAAGGCAACATTTACGATAGTGGCGTCGTACACACCTCTACTGATGTTGTGGCGCTACTCCGTGTGAAGGGATGCCCGCTACTCTCTCAGTGTTTCTATGGCTAAAACAATTTCCTTCTTCAAGTTAGTCCTAAAACCATCTAGAGGTGTTATATGAACCACACATTTTTCTTACCTTGAGATAAATTTCAAATTAGAAAATTATTTGGCACAATGTAAGTTAGGCAGTCTTATGACAAATTGGCCATATGGAGGACTATTTTTAGGACCCCCCTTGTTTTGCTTACCGTGGATAAATTGCAAACCAGGAGATGATTTTGCACAACGTAAGTTGGGGGGTCTCTTGTGACAAACTGGCTATATGCAGGACCTTTTCAGTGATAAAAATATCATTCCAGAGTTGACCAACTGTGTTGACCCTTTCATTCGAGTAATTGATGGCATCATATTCATAGGAGAGGATGTCGCCATGTGAGTGAGTATTTGTACAACTCTGTTGTCAAGTGATGTGAGTTTGTTATGTCAATGCCCATGTCAGTGTATTGATGACAAGTTAAATCAAATTGGCTTTGTTTGGGCAGATTGACCTGGAAAATTCAAATGGGAATACTATCGGATTATTTACTCATAACAATCTATCCATGTAAGTGCCGTCGTGACAAGAGCCTTAATCCTTGTTTTGAACCCAACACTCCTAACAGACAAAGATCTATACACCTCAATACTTGGTGCATTTGATAACGTTTTAAGATAGCCTCCACTTTTTGTGGTGAAGATAAGCAGTTCAGATTGATTTTCAGATCAGTGGGCTATGCAACAGCTGCGTTCGCTCTAGCAGTTCTAGAGGACAGAAGAAATCGAGGGGTTTGGTTCCCAGTGGAGGTGATGTAATGGAAGCAAGAAACTGAATTTCCTCAAAGTATCCCAATTCTTTGTAAAATGCAGCCATAGGGAATAGAAATTGAAGCAAGGAAGCTGCTGCTCGGATGGGGATTTCAAGGGGCAGTGAACTTCATCACGAACAGTGTAATTTACTCTTTCGAATCACACTAACCAAATAGTTTCAATCAAACTAATAGAATATGGCACTTTAATGCAGCTGACCCCAGATGGCAGACCTGATAATAGGGGAATTTATGTTTGAGAAAAAGGGTACTCAGCTCAGGGCATAGGGGAGTTTCCTACTCGGTTTATGTATGTGTTTCGATTAAATTTGGAGCCATGCATGAATTATGGAGTTGTAAACAAGGGAAGCAACCACTGATATGTTTGGAGCAGGCTGCTGGAATTTGAAGCCGTTCAAGTTCATTATTATGTTTCAGTGTGATTCATTTATTACCTGGATGTAAATAACAGAAATGATTCTGTACTGATGTACCTTATTAAAAAATGCTTGAGAGACAATTACAAAAATAGTCGGGTAGGAGGTGCAGAGAAATTTCTTTGTCACGTTGCTGTTGTGGCCTTGTGGGGGTGGTTGTTGGCGGGAGGGGATTAGACCTCAAGCTATCTAGTTTGCTATGGACTGCTGAGATCAAGATGTTTAGGTTATCGTGAATAGATTTACATTCTATAAAAGCTAGAACGAACTGATGATAAATTCTTATCTACTTTACATTGTAACTCTAACATATATTGGCATGCGCAACAATGGCGAACCTTGTCTTGTAGCTCTTGTTCAAAGTCTACATCACCATTGATGTCACAGGGAACAGCTTGTCCAGTAGGGTATACACACCTCCACCCAACAGAAATGCACCACTGCCAAAGCATGTGTTAGTGAAAGGAATTTCTCATAAAGATAAAATACAATTCTTTAGACAAATAGTTGATATTTTTCTGTGGGTTTTTCCTAAAGAAAGGATCTTGGCTAGAACCTCTCTAAGGAATAGGACGTCACAATTTTGGTAAACAGTTCTGAGCAGTACGTTGCTAAAGCAATATGCTAAAGAAGAATATAAGGGTAAGTTTGATGTATTATCATTTCCTAAAAAAGAAGCCAGAGAAATGAAACGGTGAGCCCTTTGAACTGAGATGGTGAAAGTCGAAAAATGCTTATCTGTAAAATATGGGAATTAAGTTCCAGCCTCCGAAAGGGACTTGACATTTATTACATATGTCAATTATAATGTATTGGTCATTGGCAATGGATATACAGTGTATATAAATAGCTAGATGGACAGCTAATCTGATAATGCATTTAGTTAGTAATTAAGTGTTATGAAGTAAATTTTCAGTATTTATACCAGGAACTAGACACAAATATTTAGACTCAGTTTGAGCACATTTGACCTATAAAAGCTAGCAAGAGTTCACCGATGTGAGAGTTGATTTTTTCCTCAACAAAAAGGATGGGAGAGCTGATTCTGGAATCTTGACCAGAAAATACGAACTAAGAAGTAGATACCTGATAGGGTTTATCCATGTGGAGTATCTTCTGAATGATAACAAACTCTACAAAAGCCAATTAACTAATCAGAATTAAAAGTGAAATAAACTGGTGTGCTTGATCAATTGGATTCGTATTGTCCGTGAAGCATAAGAGCAATTAAAAGTTACAGTTTTGCTGGTAATATCTTGTCTGCACTAAATAATTTCTGCAGGTATACCTGCAATGCTCCAGCAAAAGAAGCTGCAATGAGAAGAGGTGCAACATAGCCAGTAGTATATGTCAACAACAAACTTCCCCCAATAATTGGATCCTGACAGGAAAACAGTGCCGTTGTGGTGACAGGATTTCATATCATTTCAGAAAATAAATAAGTTAAAAAAAAAAAGGACAGACCCAGTGCACGAGGCTCCCACACAAGGTGGGGTTAGAGCAAGATAAATACTACATGTCAGACTACTGAGTGGACAGATTAACCAAGCATGTTTGAAGTCAGATATATATTCGAAATTGCAGAATTTAGAAAAATTGCAAATCAATTACGCAAATTACTGATGCTACTAAGTGAAGTCTATCCTAAACATCTTAATTTTGTTTGATATTTTGAGCTTTAAGCTACATAATAAACCATCGAGGCACTTATGTATCCTTTTATGCATACTCTTGAAGTGGCGACATATCCCAGAAGGGTAGCAAGAACAGGTGTGCTGCATGGCGATGCTGCTAATGCAAATGTAAGGCCAGCAAGATATGCTTGTACACCTGACAATCAAATACAGTTAGGAAAAAGTAAGACATTTATAGAACTATGATTAGAGGAAACATAACGACATATATACAGTATTAGATGGGAATTAAACAATAATTTCAAGAAGCATCACTGGAAGGCAGGTTAGCTGCAGCAGCTCGAGGGTCAAAATCGTCGAAAAATGAGGGAAGTTGTAACTCAACTACCTGTCAGATAAAGAATAATCAGAAGAGGGAACGGTTTAGGGTAGCTACTGTCAAACAATAGCAGAATATATGAAATCCATCTAAACAAACAACCACTGTGCCCAGATTTTTACAATTATAAGAAAGGAAAGAAACAAACATTAAACCAACAGATAACTGATTTGGCCTAAGGTAACATGGTACAAAGAAAGTTTGATTCACATGCCTCACTTAGTCACTTTGTAAAGTTTCGTTTTGGCTTGTGATTTACCTCCAAAAGGTTCAATCCCATGATGATTCCCAAACCAGAAGCAGCCACTGGGAGTCCTTGTCCTACCTGCCCGTAAGCTTTGCCAGCAAAAGAAGCAGCCACGCCAAGAATGGCTAGGGTTGTTGCCAGTCCTAATGAAAAAGCAACTGAATTTCCAACAACCTACTAGGTAAAACAAAAACAACTCCATTTATGTCATGCATATATGAAGGGAAGTGTAAATAATAAATGGGTAAATTAGTAAAATTACTCACGCCAGTGTTCTAGAACAAGTCAATTTTGCGAATAGTATTCATTCTGACTGATAACAATTAATTTATTTTGGTTCTCTTATGGCATGTTGAACCTGAATATGATCAGTTGTCTTAAATTACCTCAGTTCGACTTTTTCCAGAACCAAAAGCGCCTGAAAGATTTTAAAGGACGTGTTATGTCAATATCACCAGTGCTCAGCAATTTGGGAATTAAACAGAGCAGTTCAGGATGGACACTATACCCACCTATATATCCCAGAGTCAATGGAAGAACACTTAGTGTACAGGGAGACAAGCTAGTTACAAGTCCAGCACCAAAAATTACTGCCAAGCTGAAAAAAAGGAGAAAATATCAGAAAGAAAGAGATGTGAACCAGAAGCAGAAAAACAAAGGGTGTTGTGCCTACAGGAGATTAACTGCATAGAAAGAAAGCCGACCTAGTGAAACTTAGAGCTGACAACTGATCCAGAACAGCCTCATTAGCTTGCTGCCCAGCTGAAAATAACAAACCTCCAAACCAATCTCCGATGCTTAAGTCAGCCAAGAGAAGTCCGGATGGTCCTAGCTGAACAAGAACAAGTGGTTTGCAGGGATTACCGCCCGTAAAGAAAGATTTTCCATTTTCAGGTTTGCCCAGAAGGCCAGAAATGCAACAAGCAAGAAACAAGGAGCCCCAAACATGGCCTAGACAGTCTCGAAGTACTTGCAAGAGTGTATGTGGTTAATTTTCTTATAGATAATGTGTTGACTATGGCTCGTGAATCGGCATTGTCGTACTATGCTACACTACAATCACATCTGAACAAGATTTAGCATTCTTAAATCACAGCCTGACAACTCCTTACTGAAGAACGCTAAGAATTTAAGAACAGAACAAAATCTAAGGCGCTTAATGCTCCCTCACCAGAGCCAGAGAATCCCCAAGGTCGGCAGCATTTGCAGCCCCAGCAGCAACCAGACTCCCCACTGCAACCCAGAAACAGCAGTTTTCTCAGAGCCATTTCATCAAACATGTTGCCAGCAACAGAGATAAACCCGATACACGAGAGGGAAGCGTCAAGCTAAGTACCGGCCACAGATGATGACAGCATGATCCGATGCGGGCGGAGGAGGGAACACCTTCCCTTGACCCCCGTTCTGGCTCCATGAATCTCTGCGTAAGTTTTTCGCCCCGGGATTATGTATATAAACAACAGATTAACCAGTGGAATCACGAACGCGCGAGGCCGCGCAAATTGACCCGTACCAGGTGAAGAGGAGGAACTGGAATTCGTAGCATGAGCTGGGAGGTGCGGGCGGCGGGAGACCACAGGGCGGGCGTTCATGGCGACGGAAAGCATCGCTGATGGCCGGAGGTTATGGAGCGGAGGAGACTGGAGAGGACGAGCTGAAGTTGTGCTGAAAAGTATGGAGAGGGTGTGGACAAGAGAAGAGCACGAGTGGATGTTCTCAGGCCCAATTTCCCCGGCCGAGACAAAATTTTACAAATCGAGCCAGGTATGAGTTTTTTTTAGAAGTTTAACTTCCCGAACGCAGGTGAAAGATTATGAGCTGGTGAATGGACGATGATCAATAAATAATATTGTACTCCTGTATAAAAGTTGGCACATGTATCTAAGCTGTTTTCTACGGTTGTCTAAAACACCCTCGTAATACTTCTCTATAACACTATTTCTATCTAATCGAATGGCAGACTGTCTTGATCGAAAAAAATTACAAAAAAACAAATGAGTGAGTAAAGGGATAACAACACAAACATGAACATATTGTTTAAGTATATTATATCTCCCCTTCCCATCAGATCGGTCTTTAGGGTCTAACGGACAAATCCTGAGGTTGTTCATCCCTGGACGTAGGATAATTCATGAAAAAAAAAGGGGAGAGGAGGAAGGGGGTGGGAGAGAAAGGGAGTAAGAGCAACACTAGCCGTTGGCCCCCCAAGGCCGATTTGTCGGTGCTTTTTTGGGCCGCTTGGGGGGCGCCGGCGTTAATTTTCGGCCTGGGACGCGGCGGTTCCCAGCCGCGCACCGAGGGCCCAATGGCAAAATAATTGTAAAAACAGAAATTTAGGCGAACTTCAGAAGAAGTTCGTTCAACTAGGCGGAATTCATACAAAGATAGAAAAAACATAAAAAACATAAAAACGACGTCGGCGGCGTGGTCTACATGCTGAAGTGGCGGTAGAACTGCGTGTAGTCCCCGCCGTCGTCGTCGCCGCCGGCGGCGGCGGCCTGCTCCTGCTTCGGCGCGGCGCTGCTGCAGCCTGCTCCGGAATCGCCGCGGTGGCTCGGTTTGTCGGCGTCCTCGTCCTCGCTGTCGTCCAGGCTGATGATGCGCTGATCCTCCCGAACCCGACGGCGAGCGGCGCGCAGAAGCTCCCGCTGCTCCTCCTGAAGGCGGCACTTCCGCTCCTCCTCCTCCTTCGCGTGCTCGCGCGCCGACCAGGCCAGCGCATCCTCGAGCGTCGCCGGAGGCACGTCGTTGAAGCTGGCCTGAGACGCGAACGTCAGGCCGGGGAACTCGTCGGGGTCGCCCTCCGCCGACGCCTTCAGCGCGGACTTGACGTACTCCCCCGGCGCAGTCCACGCCGGTTCCTTCTCCTGCTTGACGATGGCGAGGGTGCTGCTGGGCTCGCACTTGGGCTTGACCAGGCGGGAGGAGATGTGCGGCGTGGGCTCGTTGAAGACGATGCCGCGGCTGCGCGCACGCGGTGGCGCGTCCTGGGGCTTCTCCTTCACGCGGAGGAGCGGCGTCGCCGGCGTGCGTGGTGCCGAGTCGGCTGAACGAGACGCGCTGGAAGAAGAGGAGGAGGAGTCGCCCATCCTCCCCGGCATCCAGGAGGAGACGCGGTGGGAGAAGGCCGTCCGCGGCGGCGCCTGCAGCGGCGGGTTGTTGCCGGCCTCGATGTGCTCGAGGACGAACGGGAGCGTGCGCCCGGGCACGCTCCACTAGGTCTTCCGGCCGACGGAGTTGCCGCGCCCCGGCGCCGCCTCAGGGGGGGGGGGCGGTAGTCGTTCAGCTGCCGCTCGGTAAAGAACGCGTTCTAGGACACGTTGTTCTCCGCGTCCCAGATCGGGTTGTCCCGTTGCTCCGGCGTCATGGCTTCGCGGAGAGTGTGGATCTCCACGAGCCTGTCCACGCCGGTGGGGACGGGCGGCACGGCGAGCCCCATATGGCTCAGACACCAGGAGCCGGGCACGCGCATGTCCGGCGGCACGGGGTAGCCCGCCTCGAAGAGGAGGCGGGCCTCGTCGTCACGGAGCCAATGGCGTCCGAAACCATTCGCCGCCGCGCCGTCGCCGGGGAAGCACTCCGCCATTGTTCGGGGTCTTTGGGAGGAGGTTTACGGCTGGTTATTGGGCGGCGGAAAGCTCTGGCGTGGGCGAGTGAGAAGTGTGTGCATCCCGGCGGTGACGTGCGGTAATAAATAGCGGCGGGGCAGTAAGTGTGGCACGCTGTAACTCCGACGCGTGGCCGATTTGACTCAACGACGATACGCCTGACCGGCAGTAATGCGACGCGGGAGACGAGGCGATGAGAACAACAAAGCGGTGAGTCGCTGACAGGGCGGGCCCGCCGGAAGCTTCGCGCGGTTTTCCCTCCATTTCGCGCCACTTTCTTTCCCCCGGCGCCCCCAGGCGGAACCCGGCGCGTTGGGTTCGCCCGGGTTACTTTTGGGTCAAATCCGACGAAAAACGAGGCTCTGAGGGGGGGCGACTGGGAGGAAAACGACCCGCCGGCGGAAAAAAGTGGTCCTAGGGGCTCGGGGGGGGGGGGGGGGGGGGCATATGAAAAAAGAGGGAGATAAGTAGTTGGCCCCTTGCGTCTATGCATATGAAATATAATTAGTTTTACCAGAATACAATTCAAGAAAATGTGATCTTAAGTTTTTGGAATACCATATAGCTATATTTTCTATATACCCCAAAAAATCATTTCATGTGTGCGATGAGGAACAAAATTAAGTGGTCAGTGGCAACTCACGAGCACTCAACTAGTGATAACTAGTTTGACATTTTTTCTTCTAAAATCTTTTTTTTTATAAGGAGCATATATTAATATCGCGGAGACATCAATTATACCTATCCTCTGCAACAACGTGTTGCCCTAGCGGCCACACGGATGAACACAACCCAGAAAAATAAGAAGAATTATAAAAAATAAAAGTCCCGCTACAATGATTTGTTCTTCTAAAATCTGGGAGCAATTTATATCGGCTGTGTGCATTCTAGTAATGCAGAGGCTGGGTGTGGACGCCTCTGCATGTATCAGCTTGATGTAAACTGGTTGAAGTCTAATAAAATGCGTCTTCTATCAAAATAATGTGTGTACTTTGATAAATCTGATAGAATCTTGCATTTTACGATACGATAGTGTGAGTTGAAACGTTTGTCTTAAGTACGGCCGTTTTCAGTCTCTTAATTCTCCCTTAATTGCGTGCGTTTCCATTGGTTTTCTGCCTGCGTGTCTGCCTATATATGTGAGGTCGCTCCTCTCCAGAAGTAGACACAGATCGCATCTGCTCCACGTACGCCCACTGTCGTTCCTCTCATTGCCGCTGCCATCACTGATCCCATCCCGTCCACCGCGTACACGGCCGACGGGAGAGCAGGCCTCCGAAACCCCGCCTCTCCAGATCCTGTACGGGAGAGGGGCGATTAGGTTTTTGGGGAGCGACTGCTCGCCTTTCTTCGTCTACTTCCACTACGTCGTCTTCGTCCGCGTCGCCTACTTCATCACCATGAGCACCGACGCCGACAAACTCGCTGCCGAGAAGGCTGCTGCTGACAAGAGGATCGCCGACGAGGCCACTGCCTCCGCTACTGCTGCGGCCAACTGGCCTACTGGAGGGTATAACATGTTTATCCCTCTACGAGTTTACGACTCTGACTTAGGATCCCGACTCTGACTACCATGATTGTACATGTGTTAATGTGGTATAACCAGTGTTGTAAAGTTAATATAAATCATCCAAAATCTTACAAATAGAAGTTTAGCGAAGACGCTTAGAATGTGTAACGATAGGGAAATGAGCGTGTGTTTCTTTTGCCCAAGTTTACTCTACCAAACGTCTAGCTAGCCAAATTATTCATGGATCTTTTACTTGCCATGAGTTGGCAAATAATACCAAGAAAAAAAGTGAACTAGAGTTGAGAAAAAGTTTTTCTCAAAACCCGAAGATAGAATAAAACCCTTTAAATTGAGGTAATTGCACTGGTAGTACAACAAATTGTCCACCCTGTGCACTTTCATACAACTTCTTCCAAAGTGTGGTGGGATAATACAGATACTTTGCTCAGACGTGCACAACTCATACAAAACGAATCAGCAACCAACACGTGTCCCCGCCACGCTGGAAACTTGAACGGGCCAGGTTCTGGTAATTTTGCACAAAACCCCTCTCACACTGGGACGCTCATTTCCAGGGGGTAATTGCAAAACCGTCAACTTCTCTCCAGATTAGGTTTCTCATGACAGAAATTCCCCTCTCAACCCTAAGGGCCCGCTTGGATTCCCAGTATTCGGGCCGGAATCGGCCGGTAATATTTTACGGACCTACGAACCTCCGTAAACTAACGATAGGAAACCGTCGTTTTACACGGAGGGAAAATTAAACGGCAATCCAAGCGGGGCCTAAGTCGATATCGCCTCTGACGTCGATGTTGCACCTCTCGTCTTGCTAGCCCGTAGGCGGCGGCGTGTGTCTGCCATGTCGACCGCAAGCTCCATGTCCGCTCTTCGTCGCCGAGGACCGTTTGTTGCCTTGATCCCCTGCAGCACCCGTGGTCGCAGGGTGTCGCGGAAGATCTCCCGTACGGAGGAGCACGACGGCTGGGTCTTCTACAGATGCGAGAGGCATGGGGTAAGTTCTTTGAACTCTCCTCTGTATGGATTGAGTTTGATTTAGTTGGTTGTCTGGATTTGACACGGCTTGTTCGTAGTTAACTGAAGATATGCGTTAACTGAATCTGGCACTCAAATGTAGTACTGAAATGTGTGTGGATTTAGTTTCACTTAGGTTGATTTAGCTAGAGTTTTGTGGATTTGTGTGCATGGCATAAATTTAGCACTGAACTATGTGTGGATTTAGTTTGAATTAGTTGAATTCAGGTTTGTTAACTAAAATTTGTTTGTTTTCTAGCATGGCTGCAATTTCTGGCACTGGGAGTTGGAGTATGTGTACTGTTTGGTAGATAACGAGGTTCTCAGAGGAGATGATGGTGTTGAAGCAATTGGATGGGCAGAGGACAGAAGGGAGGAGCTTAAACTGAGGAAGGAAGAACTGGTTGCCACTTCACCTGGAAGAGACGAGAAGTTGATGCAGGCACTGAAATCAGTTGAAAAGCTTCTGCGATAATTTGTGCTGCTGATGAAGCTGGTTGTTCTGTTTCTAGTTGTAGCTTGTGTTGTGATGATTGTGAAGAAGTAGTTTGCTGGAGTGAGTACCATGTAAGCAAGAAGTGTAGTTTGCTGGAGTTAGTTGCATGTAAGGAAGAAGTGTAGTTTGCTGGAGCTAGTACCATGTAATGAACATGTAGTTTGTTGGATGTGCTCTGTTAGTAGTTGTGTCAGTGTTATGTACTTGTGGGAACCTTAAGTAATGAGTACTATCTATATTTCTGCAATGTGCTTGTTGTTATAACCATGTATAGTCACTGCATTTGGTACATAACAATATGGTAATAATATGGTAGATAGCAATATGGTAATACATGTTGACAGCTTTCATTTTTCAGTACAGAGTACAAGACCTGCTAAATTTCTGCAAAGTTCAGATATGAACTAGAACTTGCATGCCAACAAGAAACAAAGTTCATGATGAACTTAGTGCAACTAAACCAACAATATCATCTCACTTAGGTGCATTTTGTGTGACTTGGATCTCATCAGCCATTTCTTCAGGGACAACCACATTTAGGTCAGGCAAATCTCTGGTTGCATTGTCACCAAACAACATGTAATATGCAGATCCAGGTCCTGTGTTGTATGTGGCATTTCTGGTCCCTCTACTTGCAGGTTCTAAAGTAGTTGTACGATGTGAAGCTGGTATAGGCTGGGAAGGGACTGCAGGCTGGGAAGGTGCTGCAGGTTGTGAAACTGTTGCAGGCTGCGATTTTCTTCCTCTGGTTTTTCTGCCATTCCCTACTCCTCTTTCTTGTCCAGTTGCTCTTCCTCCACCTCTGCCTGCTCCTAAAGCTGACACTCTACCACCTCCTCTTCCAATTAAGCCTCCCCTTGTCTGTGTGCAGTTGTTACCCTTGCAGCAGGAAGCGCCTCCCGTGTAGAGACCACAGATGAACTCTCCTCAGGTAATGGTTCATGTACCCTTGGTATACTCTTATGTGCCCTGGCCTGCAAGATTTTTCCAAGATATTTTAGTGACTTAAAATTCAGGATAAAAATATGTCAACACGAAGTAAGTAGTAATAAACATTAAGTGATTTTTGCAAGATTTTTCACTGGCATAAAAATCAGGATAAAAATATTTCAACACACAGTAAGTAGTAGTAAACATTAAGTGATTTTTGCAAGATTCTGGCATAAAAATCAGGATAAAAATATGTCAACACACAGTAAGTAGTAATAAACATTAATACCTCCTGTCCCATGATGTAAACCATGCTCTGCACTTGATGGGTTGGATCTTTCCTCTGGTCTGGATTAAGGGGGATGATATGCTGCAAAATAGATGGGTCATCTACATCTTCTTCTACCTCAACATCAACATGAACATCCACAGTGTTATGTTGCAACATCCACTTCTCATTCCATTTCTTGTTGTGGTTTGGGTTTCCACACTCTGAACAGTGCATTGTAAGGCCTGATTTTGTTAAATATTTGACTCCATTCTTCTCCTTTTCTTCAGGAGTTTTCCTTCTCTTCTTTTTAGGCTTGCTCATTACCTTGGTGTACAGAGGTGGGTGCACTACCACAAAATTCATTTTCTCCCAGTGTATCCTTGATCTAAGGGGTGCCAAGTTGTAAGCATAAGCTTTTTTTGTAGGTTTCTATGGTGTAGCAACTATGCACCAACTTGTTAGGGTTAATCCTGTCTGCCCTGCAACAAGCTATGGAATGATGGCAAGGAATTCCTGATAGTTGCCACCTATTGCAATCACAAGTTCTTCCTGGCATATCCACATTATATGTTCTTTCATACTCAGGTGATGTGACATGATACAAACCATTCCCAGCATGTTTAGCAGTAAGATTTGTTGCCCATTCTGTGAGTTTGTCAAGTTTCTTCTTTATTTTGGGACAAATAGTTCCAGGCCATTTCTCACATTCCTCCTGCTTACCAACATTCCTATGCATTATATTGTAGAATATTGTCTCAAGCATTGATAATATTGGAAATTCCCTCGCTTCTAGAATGTAGCTGGAAAAATAATTAAAGCATATAAGTACTGATACTACCAACAGTTGGGAAAAATCACATTGTAGAAAGACTGTGAGTTACTTGTTGAAAACTTCAGAGTGGTTGTTTAGAAGCATGTCACATTTTGGAAAATCAATGAAAAATTCCATTACCCAAGTGTTTGGCTGCAGCTCCTCAACTAAAACTTAAAAAACTCTAGCACATGATTAATCCATGCTTCCCTCTGCGAAGGGACTTTCTTTTACTTTATGTTGAGTCAGTTTTCCTTTTCTCTCTCCATCTACTCAAAGCAAGCTTGCAACACTGACTCTGAGTGCAGTTTATTATATTGCATCTTTATGCTTAATCATGATTCTATATGTTGACTTTATCTATAAGATAAGCATGTTCAAAGTTGAAGCAATCCTGAAACTTGCATCTTCCTTTGTGTTGACTTCAAACACTTTTGACAAGAAAATATTACCTTGAAGACTTTCATGTTATGTCAATCTTTATGATTTCATGTCTCCAAAGTACTATTCATGAAAGGTTTTTATTTGGATGATTCAACTTGGTTAATTCATTGATTGCTTCATATCAACTATAGACAATTGTTTTGGATCACTTCATCTCAGCTCATGTGCTTTTACATTACTATCTTGATCAAGATTATGTTAGTGGCATGTCTCATAAAAAATTATTGTTTTTATCACTTACCTACTCGAGGACGAGTAGGAGTTAAGCTTGGGGATGCTGATACGTGTCAAACGTATCTATAATTTTTGCTGGATCCATGCTTGTTTTGTGCCATTGTCACATGTTTCTACTATCATATTATATCATTTTGAGGCATTTTACTGGACTAACCTGTTGACAAGATGTCCAGTGCCAGTTCCCTGTTTTTGTCATATTTTTGTTGCAGAAAGTTACTTCTCGAAATATTATCGGAATTGGACGAAAATTTACGACGATTTTTTATTGGACAAATGAAGACCGGAGGCAAAAGGACGACCCAGGGGGCAGCCCACAGGCCAGGGGCGACCAGTGGCCGTGGCCAGAGGTCCACCCGCGGGTGGTACCCTCCCATGCCCTGTGGGGCATCTCTCGGCCGCCTCCGACGCCTATAAAATCATTCCCTATGAAAAAAAAACATGATGCTCTGAAGGATTTCCCAAATATGATACAGAGCTCCGCCGCCATCGCCGACAAGTTTCAGGGGCCAGATTGATCCGGTTCCGGCACCCTGCCGGGATGGGGATTGGCCCCCGGAGCCATCTTCACCGCCATCGCTGCCTCCGGGATGAGTTGTGAGTAGTCCCCCCGTGGACTATGAGTTTGTAGCAATAGCTAGTTGGTACTCTCTCCCCCTTGTGCTACCATGTTTAGATCTTGTGAGCTGCCCTACATGATCAAGATCACCTTTATGTAATCGGCGTTGTGTTTGTTGGGATCCGATGAATTGTTACATTATGATGAGTCAGTTATGTTTATGAATTGTTGTTGTTGCACCTTTGTTACGCTTAATGCTTGTCACTAGTGCACGAGTGGCATGATCTTAGATTTGGGCTCGTTATGTTTGCATGAATATAATTGTTGCTTAGATCGTATCTACAAATTGTATGCACCTATTACTTGTTTGAACCGGCGACCCCAAAAGTGACAGCTTGGGGTATCAATGGGGACGACCTGTAACTTGAGGATTACATGTGTTCACTGAATGTTAATGCTTTGCTCTGGTGCTCTATTAAAAGGAGCTGCTTAATTACCATACATTCCTTAATTGGCCCGGCAGAAATCGGATGGTAGGACAAAAGATGTTGTGTGAATTCTCATGGCGATTAGATACAACTATATATGGAACACATACCTACGTATGATTCATTAACTAGGTTTCTTTGTCATAGCTAATTAGTGCAATTCTGTCAATTGCCCAACTGTAATTTGTTCACCCAATGCATGATTATTTGCTTAAGAGAGTTACCTCTAGTGAAACTATGAACCCCGGTCCATTTTCCACCATCATTGCTTTCGCATTACTGTTACTACTGTTCTCAAATCACTGCTACTTTCACCCCTCTTGTGTTACTTGTGCTTCTCCAGGTGTGGCTGAATTGACAACTCAGCTCCGAAGACCTCTAAGAATTCTTTGGCTTTCCCTTGTGTCGAATCAATAAATTGGGTCATACTACCCGTGAAGAATATTGCGATCCCCTATACTTGTGGGATATCACAGCCTTCCTTGATCTCCCCAACTTAAATCTATTTGGGCACAAGTTGAATTTCCTTTGTACTTTTGCTGCAAATGCCTTCAAATCCATTTTTTGGTTATCTCTGAACTCATCAATAAACCATTGAGTGAGAAATGGAGCTGTACGTGTCTTGACCTCCCACTTTCTCTCACATGTGTGCAGGCCATTGAACTTTATCACTACAATGGCCTCTGCCCTGTGATATGTGTCAAATGTATCTATAATTTTTTATTATTCCATGCTAGTTATATGCCATTTGATGGGGGGATACTTTCCGGTAGGCCCATGGAGCCAGAAAGTGGACCCGACAAGACCCAGGAGGCCCAAGCCGGGTTACACTTCAAGCAACATGGGCTGGACAAGGAACAAGCCGGCCAGCCCGTTACGAGTTAGCAGAAGAGAAAGGACACGGTAGAGACCGGAGTCCTAATACAACCCGGAGTACCAACTTGGAAGGTGAAGACCTAGAGTAGTACTCCGTGTTCATGTGTAACTCGGCATAAGTTGTAAGTCCAGGGACCCGACCGCCTTTATAAGGAGGGCCCTGGACCTTAGATCAATAAGCTCTCAAGTCCCACAAATTCTGTAGTCGCCAACTCTCAAGTTAGAGAAGTCAGAACCTTCTAATCGACATCAAGTCCAAAGCAATAAAGAACAAGCAGGAAGTAGGTCTTTACCTCTATCCAAAGGGGCCGAACCAGGGTAAACTCCTTGTCCCCTCGTCGAGATTAACCAACTCCTGTGTCCTAGTCGCCAATGGCCCCACAACTTAGCTTCCCGGAGGAAGTACTTGCCGTGACAACCCCATGACAGTTGGCGCCCACCGTGGGGCCGGTGATGAAAGGAGTCGAGATCATGGGAGAAGCTTGCTGAGGTATGGAGAAGCTTGCCATCGGCAGGGTCTACACTAACCAGTACGGCGAGACCGAGATCGACGACTACGGGTGGAGCCCGGAGATGGATGAAGTTGAGGAAGGCTACCAGCTCATCTTCGGCAAGATCAACGTGTTCGTTGGCATGGTCAACGTCTTAGGTAACCGGGTTAACGGTTTGGATTCTGTTTTAGAAGCAACAGCTATCATCGAGTCTGATGGAGAGGAGTCCATCGGTACATCACAAGTCGGCATAGTTGCTGAACAAAAGGAGTTGGAGATGCTGCCAGAGCCGGTTTCAGAGCCAGATTATGACGCGGATTCAGAATCAATTTTACCACTGTTTGAAGATCGACTCGGATATGGAATCGAGGAGGAGTACGTGCAGTCACCAACACGTCCACGTCATGTTGGAGTGTACATGTCCGGACCAGATAACGGTGGAGAACACGGTGGAGGGAGTCAGTTTGACCCCAACTTGCTGACAAAGGAGATCACGGCGGATAATGCGGCGGCTCGTGCAGAGGAGTTGATCGCAGCTCGTGAAGCAATAGAGAAGCAGCTGGCAGATATCGTAGAGACAAATCGGAAGTTGGCAGCGGACCAGGCCCTTGTACAAGCATAACAAACTCACATACAAGCTGAACAAGCTCACATACAAGCGGAACATGAACATGTACAAGCTGAAGCAGTAGCAGTACGCAATCGCCAGCAAGAGCTCACGTCAATTCAGCATCGGAGGACTCGGAGCCGACTGCACTAAGTAGTTCACATAAATCCAACCAACTTGTTTCAGACACCGACAGGTCCAGCTGCAGGAGCCGGAGGATCAGCTCCCGGAGCAGGAGCAGCACCACCACCGCCACCACCACCACCACCAGGAGGAAACGGAGGAGTCGGAACAGGAGCTGGAGCCAATGGACCACCACCACCTGGAGGAGGATTCGGCGGTATGGGTCCACCACCGCAAAGGTTCCATACACTTGTAGGACACTATTCAAATCCAATGGACAATGTACACGCAGCAACTATGGTACTGGACAGAATCCCGCTTATGGAAAATCCAACAGGACAGGAGGCACGACTAGCCATAGATATGTTAAAAACAACATTAGCTCAGCAAGCTCTTTACCCCAATTTCCCAGATGCCAACAGACTTCATTCAACTCCATATAACTCCCGAACAAGGAGTCGGCATGACGAGTCCTATCCGGCAGGGTCTACGAGCGCAAGACGCCGTGGGCTGGCAAGGAATCAACTGAATGTGCCGACTGCTTCAGAAGCTCAAAGAAGGGTTGATAAGGCACGAAACAGGAGAGCTACCGCGGCCAGAGCCCCAGATGTCGGAGGAGTCGGAGGGCCAGCGCCAGCAGCAGCGGCAGTTATCTAGCCGACTCGTGCAATCGTAGAGGTAAACTCGCCTAAAAGTTCACCTTCCTTGACGGTTCCTGAGTCGGCACGACGAGTCTTATCTGGCCGGGTCTACGAGCGCAAGATGCCGTGAGCTGGCAAGGAATCAACCGAATGTGCCGACTGCTTCAGAAGCTCAAAGAAGGGTTGATGAGGCACGAAACAGGAGAGCTGCCGTGGCCAGAGCCCCAGATGCCGGAGGGCCTGCGCCAGCAGCAGCGGCAGTTATCCAGCCGACTCGTGCAATCGTAGAGGTAAACTCGCCTGAAAGTCTACCCTCCTAGCCAACTCGCAAAGGGCTATAGCCACAAGGCCAGCCAGAGAGTGAGTGTCGGGGATATACCCAATAGGGGTATCATCGACATTTACATATTCCAGTATACCAGGGTGGCCCACAGGGGGTAATCCCGGCTGGCTTACCGGGCGGCCCAGTATGCTGAAACGCAAGGAGAAGGCAAAGCCGACTAAGGAGGATCCAAGACGAAGGCCCAGTAACCATCCGGCTTGGTGAACAAGACGAAGACAACGAAGTCGTGTTAGTCTAGGACTCCTGTTACCTTAGTCGGTGCACCTTCCTTGTAAGCCCTAGGTCCGGCCGCCTTTATAAGCCGGCCTATGGGACGCCTTAGAGCAGACCCTCACAATCAAGCCTTTCAAGCTATACACACATCATTGTAATCGGCTCATATTGTCTTATAGTGATTTATGGTTTTCGATGCTATGAATTTTGGAGACTTATTTGATTACCCTTTTTGTCACCCTCATTCTGATGGTAGCTCTTCAAAAATTTATAAAAGAGTTAATTAAGTCCTTGTCACTTTTAAACATAAGACTGCTTTGGTTGATTTCTTGGTCCTTGAGTCAAAAGCTCAAGCTAATATTGTTCTTGGAAGATCTTTCCTTCGTTCCGTGGGAGCTTTTATTGATGTTAATAAGGGCTGCATACGTTTTCGTTTTCCCATTAGGGTCAGGTTATCCTTTCCCGTCAAAGAGAAAGAAGTGCTTATTGAAGGAAAAGTTGAAATGGATTTCGAAAAAACTTGATATTTGACATTGCGCCTAGCTAAAAGGCGTTAAAGAAAAGCGCTTGTTGGGAGGCAACCCATATTTTATTTTCAGTTTGCTTTTTGATTTTCTTGAGTCATTAAGTTATTACCTTTGTAGCAACTTCATTGTATCTTTTTCTTTTGGTTTTTTTGTGCCAAGTTTAGCCTCTAATGCATTGAAAGTGCGAGGTATTGTGTTGCTGTCCAAAAACAGATTCTGTGTGCCTGTTGCACGAAAATCCTAAAATAGCAAGGATTTTATATTTTTCTGATAATGTTTGACAGCAAGTCTGATGCTTATATCTATCCTTCGTTAGTTTTAAGTTTTTTTATTTGAGCTGTAGAAGTGTCTTAGAAAATTCGATCTTTACAGACTGTTCAGATTTTGACAGATTCTGCTTTTATTTTGCATTTGTCTCTTTGCCATCGTCATATGTGATACTCTAGAGGTAGAGTGCCACATTGAGGCCTAGTAAACAGTACCTAATGTCTAATGAAGTTGGTTTGCAATTTGTCATGAGTTGAACACATGTGCATTTTAATTTATGAGCACTAACCCTCTAATCAAATTATTAGAAGTTTTGTGTGAAGGGAGTTTTTAAGTTCCAAAGGAGAGGAATATGAAGAAATCGAGGATGGATCAGAGCTCAAGCTTGGGTATGCCCCCATGGCACCCCCTCTGAATATCAAGAACTATCAAGAGTCAAAGCTTGGGGATGCCCAAGGCATCCCCTCATCTTCATCGACTATCATAAGGTCGTCTTCGTTGAACTTCGTTTTTATCACTTTACATATTATGTGCTATGCTTGGAGCGTCTTTTTACTTTCAGTTTTGTTTGTTTGTTTGTTAGTCATATATTTGTTGGATCCTAGCTTTATTTGTGTGGGAGAGAGACACGCTCCGCTTTTTCGTTTGAATACTCCTTTGCTTCGCTTATATCTTTTTGAGTATTCTTAGCTACTGTCTGTTTTCTAGTAAGCTCTCGCTTTTAGCTTTTATCTTGTTTAGAGCTGCTAGTTGTTAAGTTAAACTCTCTTGTTCTTCACTTATATTTGTTGGAGAGTTGTTGTTGAAAAATTGCTTGAATTGTTCATGCGACAAAATGCTGTTTGTGTGATGATAGAATAAAATGAAAAGCCTGCATAGTTTTGTAGATCATGGTGTGGATACTTGATGCTTCTCAATTGTTTTGAGATGTTAAGTTGAATGGTTAAACTTGCTGGTTATTTGAGTGGAATTGATTAGTAAAGAAATATGGTTGAAAGCTTGAAATTGTGTGGTTTTTCACAGTTGTTAATTCATAGTGCTAATCTTTCCATCAAAAGAATTGTTTGGTCAACAAGGGAGACGGTGTAGAGTTTTTATGGTTATGACCGGTAAATGTCTTATGTTGTTCTGTTACCGGTTATTGTTAGATGTTTGCTTCAAACAATTTTTTTTGCTAAGCCTAAAAATTCGTACTGAGTGTATGGTTCACTCGTGCATCCAATCCCCAAAGCCAAACTTTCTTGCCAGCTGAGTCCACCATATCTACCTATGCATGGTATTTCCTACCATTCCAAGTAAATTTGTCATGTGCTACCTTTAAAAATTCAAAATACTTCTTCTTTGCGCATCTGTTTTAAGCTCATGAGGGAACAGTAGAGAGCTAGATATAACTTGTGACAAGCGAGGTCATTTCCCCCCTTTCACCCGGTGTTGATGGATTACGTCTTCACTTGAATCAACCCGAGAGCAGCTTAAGCAAAAATATAAATATAACTCACAATTCTCCTCCGCGCAATGCAAATCTGAGAAATCAGCTCAAACATTGGACAGTGGTGAAACCAAGGAGAAAGAAGAGCGTACTCGCTCTTCTAAGAACCAGCTGCTCTCACAAGTCTAAAAACCTTGCTTGTCATGAGGGACTAGATAGCTTCTCTGTTGTTAAGTCGTTGACGAAAGCATGCATACCTCAAAATCATTTTACTTCTGTTTTAAAAACCAAAAAGCTCTAGCACATGACTAATCCCTGCTTCCCTCTGCGAAGGGCCTTTCTTTTACTTTTAATGTTGAGTCAGTTTTCCCTTTTTCCTTCTATCTCCACAAAAGCAAACATCTAGCATTGACCCTGGGTATCGTTGAGCATATTACATTATCAAGATTAAACATGAATCTTTATATTGACTTTATCTATAAGATAAGCCGTTGGAAGTTGAAGCTCTTTGCTAATGCTTACATCTTCCTTTGTGTTGATTCTTAAACACTTTTGTCATGGAATTATTATCCTTGTGAATTAGTCAAATATGTTGATCACATTGTTTTCATGTCTTTGACATACTATTTATGAAAGGTTTTGCTTGGATGATTCAACTTGTTTATTCATTGCTTTCTTGCTATCAATTATAGACAATTGTTTTGTATCTCTTCATTCACATCCTTTGATTTGCATCACTATCTTGATCAAGAATGTGTTGGTTGCATGTCTCATCAAAAATTATTTGTTATCACTTACCTACTCGAGGACGAGTAGGAGTTAAGCTTGGGGATGCTGATACGTCTCAAACGTATCTATAATTTTTGAGTGATCCATGCTAGTTTTGTGATATTGTCACATGTTTTTACTATCATTTTTATGCATTTTGTCGGACTAACCTATTGACAAGATGCCAAGTGCCAGTTCCCTGTTTTTGCTGTCTTTTTGTTTCAGAAATTTACTTCTGGAAATATTCTCGGAATTGCACCAAAATTTATGGGGATTATTTTTACGCCAAGACGAAGACGGAGTCCGAAGGGCAGCCTCGGAGGCGACCCACAGGGCGTAGGCGGCCTCCTGCCGCGGCCTAGGGGGGACCCATGGGTGGGACCCGCCCCTGCCCGTGGGGCACCTCCTCGGCCCCCTCCGACGCCTATAAAATCACAATTGACCTAAAAACGTCAAGGCGGCCATTATTTTCCAGAAACTCGACCCCGGCGCGCCGTCACCGAAAACCCTAGTTCGGGGTCCAATCTGAAGCTGATCCCGGCACTCTGCCGGAGGGGAGATCAATCCCGGAGGGCTCTTCATCGTCATGCCTTCCTCCAGGATGATTTGTGAGTAGTCTCACCTTGGACTACGGGTCCATGGCAGTAGCTAGTTGGTAGTCTCTCTCTCTTGTGCTTCATGTCTTATGATCTTGTGAGCTGCCTAACATGATCAAGATCGATTATTGTAATACTATGTGATGTGTTTGCTGGGATCCGATGGATTATGAAGTTATGTTCAGATTGTGCATGATTCTTATATGAGTAATTTATGTTCTTGCATGCTCTCCGATGTGCGTAGTTACTTTGGCCAAGTGATTGTGTGTATCTCCAAGAGAGGGTATTTATGCTAGATAGTGGGTTCATGCCCCCTTTTGTTTCTGGGCACGAGTGACATAAACGTCTAAGGGCGAGGGTGTGTTGTTGCTACTAAGGGTAAAACAACGGTGTTAATGTCTATTTTGATATTAGTATTGCTTACTTCATGCACTTTACTTAATGCAATTGTCTGTTGCTTGCAACTTAATACCGCTGGGTGACAGGCTGGATAGCGATCCCACGGTGGACTTTTTAGACAAAGACGCAGTTGGACTCAACGGTCTTTGTTCCTTGTCGTGATGCCTCCATAATATTATCATGTCCTTTTTGTCATAGCTAAATTAGGTTTGTGTCATGATCTTGTCAATTGCCTAGCTGTAATTCGTTCACCCATCACATGCATATTTTATTTACTTGAGAGACTCCACTAGTGAACCCATGGCCCCCGGTCCATCTTTTTACATTGTTTACAACCTCATTTATTTGCTTTTAATTATCATTATTCCTCTGGTCACTTTTCATATTTCATCATACAATTAACCGCTTTGTTTTCTGCGAGACCGGAAAGATTGACAACCTTTCCGCCGTTGGGGGCAAAGTATTTTGGTTGAGTGTGTGCAGGTCCACGTCTGTTGAAGGTCAAGCGCCAGAGATCTTCAACATTCACCTCGTTGTAGATTTCAAAGTCCTACTGGTTCGATAAACCTTGGTTCGTTAAACGAGGGAAAACTGCTACTAGCTGCAATTCCATCTTCGCTTGGGGCACCACCCAACTTATTTTAATACAGCAGCAGCCCCCGGTCCATCTTTTTCATTGTTTACAACCTCGTTTACTTGTTTTTCATATTCACTTGCTCGCTGATCCGTTTAATAATTTCCATTCACTACACTATACGTTTAACTGGTTTGTTTTCAGCAGATCGGGAAGATTGACAACCTTCCTGCCGTTGGGGGCAAAGTAATTAGTTGAGTGTGTGCAGGACCACGTTCATCGACGGTTAAGTGCCAGAGACCGTTGACGGGCACCTCGTTGTTGACTTCAAAGTCCTACTGGTTCGATTAAACCTTGGTTCTTCACTGAGGGAAAATTGCTACTTGCTACATCCACGCCTTCGCTTGGGGCACCACCCAACTCTTCATCATCGCAATCAGGCAGTGCTTATTAATATCCATTATCAAGCAGTTTTTCGGCGCCGTTGCCGGGGAACGCACTAAAGCTACATAAGAAGATTAGTCCCTGCCAACTCTGCCAATGCTTATCATCCTGCTATCCTGTGACACCTTGATCATCGAAGGGCAACCTACATCACATATAGCATCTAGCCTGGTAGCTTCATTTCTTGGCTTTCTAATCTTAACTCTTTCATTCACACTAGATGCATTCAATGCTTTTCTGAATTCTGGCATGCATGAGAAAACCATGCCTATTTTGAAGACTGGTGTTTTCATATCCACTTGAATTCTTTGAATTTATAACTTAGCTGGTCATACTGCTCCTTTGTCAGATTTAAATCATCATGATCAAGCCCAGCATCATCCCCTACCTCAACAATCTTTGTCTGTTCATTGTTATCATTAACATCCTTGTCAGTATTTGCTAGAAAAAGGTCATCATAACTATCCTCTACATGAAAGTCATTGTCAATGTCACCATCCTCTACATCATCATCCTCAACCCCTTTCTGCATGGCATGTACATCATCATCCTCCATCCCTTGCTCTGTTCCTGAAATTTCTGAAGCCTGAAAACCTGTGTGTGAGCTAGGTATTTCCTGGCTGTGCACCACTCCTGAATATTTGCTAGGTATGTCCACAATCACATTTTCTCTCAGACCCTTCATAAAATTGGTATGGTCCACCATAAGGTTCAGAGTTTTCTCCTCCTTCAAAGCTACCATGTATACACTTGTTCCTGGAGGAGAAAATTCCGAGGATATGAGAATCATTCTCAATTAGACACTGGCCGTCTGAATAATTTTTTCCTGGAGGAGTCCAGTATACACTTGTTCTCTCTGTAATCTCATTCCCTCCTTGCCTAATGAAATCATGAACCCACAGAAGTGAGAATGTGTCAACATTGCAGTTGTCAAAGCAATCGACAGTCCCATCAACATAGCTCAGATTCTCCTTCAGTCCACAAAAAAAAACCATTGTGATCCAACACTATAGTAAACTTGTCAGGATCATCTGCACATAACCAACATAACAAAAAATGGGTTAACCAGACAAACTCATTGTTCACATTCAGTTAATCATGTGAACAGTCAGTGTCAAAATTCAGTTAAACATGTGAACAAGTCCGGAAACAGGACAACCTCAAAAATCAAAATTTCCGCAAATATTCACCACAATTACTTCTTATAAAGGATGTACAAGGGCACCTGATCCTAATCAACAACAAACACATCTCAATTTCATGCAAATTCAACAGCTTTGCGGCAGCAAAACACGCCGAAACAGGACAACCTCAAAAATCCGATTTTATGCAGATTATTTGCGGGGGAATGGTTCGTATACACTCACAATACATACATGACCCTTATTTAGAGGAAGCCTACCAAAACCCTACTCGCATCCACGCCATGATCGCCCGAGAGAGCACCTTAACATCACCGCCGAGAGGGGAGAAGGAACTCACCATAGTGCGGCGGATCTTTGCCCCAGTTCCGGCGGTGCGGATCATCGGCCATCGTCGCCGATTCGTCGACCTCCACCTCCGCCCTCGTCGCGCCCGTCCTCCTCGCCAGTATGACGGCTCCGTGGTGGTGAAAGTGGCAACTACCGTAATCTTAGTGATTCTTGGGTGGGTTTCGTAAATATGCAACGGCCTGTCCGACAAGCAGAGCTGTGACAGAATAGGCGAGGAGCGAAGGGGTTTTGTGCAAAATTACCAGAACCGGGCGCTGATTCGTTTTGTATGAGTTGTGCACGTCAGAGTAAAGTATATGTATTACCCCACCACACTTTGAAAGAAGTTGTATGAAAGTGCACATGGTGGACAAGTTGTTGTACCACCGGTGCAAGTGCCTCTTTTACAAACATCCATGGAAAGTTTTTTTTTTTGAAACAACCGTATCTGGATTAATAAGCAACAGCGTACAACGGATACATCCAGAGACGGTCCAGCTGTCCCCCTTTTACAGAAAACACCCCAAGGAAAAAAGAAAACACGCACACATCCCTGGGAGCTTCCGCATCACCATTTCCGCCGCCGTCCTTGACCTCGCCGTCGCAGCACCGATTCCCAAGGACGAGGAGGAGCAAGGAAGCCGCTGAATCACCTGCACAAGCCGATTGGGAACTCAATCCCGTTGAAGTCGCCGCATTAGCCACTCGCCGAAGACGGCAAGATCTTGGCGTCGGAGATGGAGCATCGGCGGGGGGCACGCCCCGACTGAGCAGGATGTCGAGCCGGCTTTGCCACCACAGGCCAGCCTCCCAGCTCGCAAGAACACCAAGAAAGGGGGATAGGAAAAAGCCTGAGCAGGCCACCACCGATCCACCTCAAATCGCCCGTCTCCAAGACGGCAAGATTGAGAGGAAGCAGCAGCAGAACCTGTGCAGCAGAAAACACGAGAAGACGAGCTTATTGACGAAGACGCCGATGTCGCCCTCCTTGGCCACCCGCAGCACCTCGCCGCCATAGCCAAGAACCACAGCATCGCAGATCGACCGACGCCACTTGCGAGCGCCAGCGAAACGCTTCGATACGGCATATAGCCAGATGCCATAGAGGCAAACCCAACACCTAAAGCTACTTCTACTATGTACAGACGAAGCCTACCTCCTATTCCATCCACTCGCCGGCTGGCAGCGACGCCGGAAAGCGTGGAGGAAAGGGGCGGCGACAGGCAACGGGAGTCGACTCTCAACGAGAGGCTTCTGGAGAGAACTGGGGAAGTCGAGATCCGCCTGTTCTTTCTTACCTATGATAACATCCATGGAAAGTTTAGAACTACAACCTAGGTAGATTGGTTCCACCACAAGGAATCCCACTATCTGAGCTACACTCAATTGGCAGTGGTATGCTGAAAAACTTGCCAACCAAAGTCAAAATCTAAAATTGTGATCATCATGAACGAAAAAAAGGAAAGGTGAAATTTAGCCACCATCCAAGCTACAAGCACTTCGTCACTTTGCACTGTCACTAGTAAAAGTGCACGTGCACGCACGTCTCGGCTCGTATTTGTAATATATCTTCGGCAATGAAATGTACATATGACATGTTTTCAGCAATTAAATTTACACATGACCCTGCTATAGTAGGGTCTATTGTGTCATCAATAATCTTCTTGTAAGAAAGTTTGATCTCACGCTATCCTATGATCTCCGTGGAAGAAAGTTTCATCTCACTACTAAACCATCTTCACTTCACATTCAGTACATAACCACACCAAAAAAAATTGAAAAGGAAATAAGAAATGAGTTTAATTCAAGACTACACATGTGCGTATCATAAAAAATATCAGCTTACATAAACTTTTTTGCTTCTTAACAATAAACAATACACCGAAAACAACTATTTCTAACACATGAGAGCAGTAGATGAAAATCTGGCCATGTCATACATAAAATTCATAGAAAGTTTATCCAAGAAGTAAAAGATGAGTAAATCCATTGATATACATAACAGAATTAAAAATCATACAACTTACAAAATAATATATATTTATGTTCGTTATTATAGCCTATAAATAACTAATGATATGTTCGGCTCATATGAGCTACAGAGCATCGCCGTTATCATGCCGTTCAAACTGTCAGGGCTCGCGACGGATAAGACCCTCATCCTACCACATGTTTGTTCTCACACCAAGAATAATACGTAGAACAGAGTAATCACATTTGCATCATAGTGTAAATGTACTTCACTTGTTGTGTGCAAAATAACACCGAAGAACAAGTATTCATGAATTGAGAAAGTTCGTACATAATGTTCATGCATAATGTTAGTATAGAGTATATAATGGAATGTGTCTCTATAATACTTATAATTTATACTCCCTCCGTTCCATAATATAAGATGTTTTAGGCCTTTTCCACATTCGTATTTGTACCACATGTATCTAGACATGTTTTAGTGTATGTGTTCACCCATTTTCCATTCTTTTAGTCCGAATCTAGACAACATGTGAAATATCTAGGGTGTGTTCGGTTGTGGAATCGGAAGGAACGGAATGGAACCGTTCCATTCCACCGGAATGGAACGGTTCCATCCTCATGTTCGGTTAGGATGAGAAAATTGTAATGGAACGGTTCTATTTCGTGTTCGGTTGTAGAATTGAAAAGCGGAATGGAACGGGGACAGCGAGCTTGGAGGGAGACTGGGGTGGCCATGGCGGCGACCTCCGAGTGGAATTGGGGCGGCGATGGCAGCAACCTCCGTGGGGATTGGGGCGGCGAGCTCGGAGGGAGACTGGGGCGGCGAGGGCGGCGAGCTCCGAGGGGAATTGGGGCGACGACCTCCGAGGGGGATTGGGCGGCGAGCTCAGAGGCGACCTCGGACCGGCGGCGAGGGCGGCGAGCTCCGACCCAGCCGTGCGTTGCTCCGCCCCGGCCGTCGCGGCCGCGCCTTGGCTCCGGCCGGCGGCCGCCATCGCGCCTTGGCTCCGCCCCGGCCGTCGCGGCCTCGCCTTGGCTCCGGCCGACGGCCCCGTCCGTGCGTTGGTCCGCCCTGGCCCTCGCGGCCGCGCCTTGGCTCTGGCACCGGCCCTCGCGGCCTCGCCTTGGCTCCGGCCGGCGGCCCCGTTGCGTTGCGCCTTGCTCCAGCGCGATAATTAGCTAGCCATTCCACCTCGTTCCACCCTGTCCGGCCGAATCGGCTGGACGGGTGTATTCCGCATCTTCCCCGAATATTCGATTTTGAGGTACGACCTGGTTCCATTCCGTGCTACAACCGAACGCAAGAATCCTCCTCAGGAATGGAACGGTTCCATTCTGTTCCTTCCGATTCCACAACCGAACACACCCCTAAAACATCTTATATTGTGGAACGGAGGGAGTAGCAACTAAGTCATGATGAATTGGTGGAACATAAAGACACACAAGCAGCTGCCCTGTTTAGAGCAGCAACACCAATCAACCTCTGCCATGCCTCAACACATGCTTCAATGAATCCAACGTCCGTAAATGATGACCCTGCCTGTACTGCTTATTACAGGACATACATATCATTAGGAGGGAACAACAAATTTTGGACACGACAGCAACAAACACCTCTTTATCTCTAGATCTGTCTAGGCAAAATTGCAATGCGGTAAATTGTGCATACTTGTTGATATTTTGAATGATAATATGACAGATATTCTTAAGACTTGCTCCACATTCCTGCACACAAAAGTTCAAATTTCGCTCATCCCAAAGAACATAAAAATGCAGCCAGTTTGCCAAAAAATACTACCATTATTCTTGTTTAACCTTCCCTTGCACACAGAATGCACGCACAAACAGAAGTTTGCAATGATTCATCACCAAAACTATAATTTTGGATGATGCACTGTTGAGCATCTATATATCTACTCCTATAAAAACTCAATTGGTGGTCATGGGTTCACCATCTGTGTCCAAGAGAAGTCGGATCTAATGCGAATGGATAGTATTGAGGTGGGTTGCCCCTGAAGTCGCAATTGCTACTTGGTGCATACAATTCATAAGACAATGAATGCATGAAACAAATTTTGGCATCCTCTTATGCTAAAGGAATAAAACAAATCAATCTCATGGAAACAATCACTGACAAGAAATAAAAGAATCTGGAATAGCTCAAGCGAAGGAAGATGATACATCTGACTGTGATCATGCAGCAAGAGCTAAACACTAAATATTCATTGAGGGAAAACGAAACAATACTCTGTTTTGTACCTTGAACACGTGACACTGCCAGTTGACCTCTTTCGGCTGAGCAGGCATGGCCCTTGGCTTGTCCTGATTATGAGTATCATGAATATTTATTACATGAGGGGTATACAATAATGTATCAAATCGTAGGATTTCAGTGTTGTCATTGCCAACAAACCAAAACCAATTGATACATCATCAAACGAAGGGATTAACCTCTGTCAAGGTAGGTACTATGGCCATACCAATTTGTTGCAGAAATTCAGGTCGATCACACAATAACTTCTTGTCCTGACACTTCAATATAGCCACTATGGAATACTCGACAGCATTTCAAGTAACAAGTCTAGTGCAGCAGAGTGCAAACTAACTATGAATCATACAGATAAAACAATCATTGTTTGGTAAATGGGAGCATATATTGTTGGTTTCCAATGCAGTAAAGCAAGAATTTTCCATTTAGAATTTTGTTCGATATGAATGGATTTTCCATGACCTTTAAATCAATGTCACCAATATATTGTTCCGCTGCCGTGAATAGTCTGTACGCTAACTTTCAGGAACGAAATCTATTTAAATTTTCATAGTTCACCCATCTAAACATAATGAGGTGTCACTTAAACTCCAGATTGACCAAACTAAACCATAAAATTAGCTTTTTTTTTGCCGAGATGATATGCAGATACCGCGATATCTATAACAACAAACTGTATTATAAAACTTGGTCTGACAGTACACCTCTTATTTTGGTTACCTGTTGCTTCACTTAATTCACCAACCTACAAGAAAAAATAGAATTGGTTTGAATCAAACAAGTGACCAAATCCAGAAAATATGTCATTGATAATTGTCAAGGTCACTTTAAATAAAGGACAACTGCATACTTGACTGACTATATAGAACCTTTTGCGCTGGCTACTTCCTGAGATTGATTCTCTCTTGCAGGTATCCGATAGACAAGCAGGCTTGATCAGCCTGCCCGCCACCAACATCGTGATTGACCAATCCTGCTCCATGACCACCGCCAGCCACCATGGCCAGTCAGAACACCATCGGATTACAGTTTCAAATAAACTGAAGAAAACACAAAATCGACAGTCCTCTCACCTCTACCATGTGGAAGAAGATCGTAGTTCGCATTGCTGTGATATAGAGGACGCCGGGGAACACTACCATCCTTCTTCCCCACCTACATGACGCGGCCATGACCGCCGCCCTTCTCCTCCACACACCCTTGACGTGGTGCCCGATACGGCACGTATGTGCGTGGTGGCACCCAGATCCAGGTGCGCGGCAGCGCCCCACGACCTCGTCTTCCTCTCCGGCGAGTGGAGTCAACGCCGCCGGCGAGTGGGGTCCTGCAAAATTCCCAATCGTGGGCTGCTCGTCTCCGGCGAGTAGAGTCAACGCCGCCGGCGAGTGGAGTCGTCGCCACACCGCGCACCGCCGCACCACGCTGCCACAAGGACGCCGAGCTCCTCCTCCATGCGCGCCGGCAGGAGGCCGAGCTGCTCCTCCTCCATGCGTGCCGGCAGTTGGTCGAGCTTCTCATCCCCCATGGCGTGCAGGAAGGAGCCCGTTGACGGTGCTGGACGGAGCTTACCGGGACGCTGGGCGGGAGGGACGCCGTCGGCGGCGGCGCAGGGCGGGTCTGGACGCGAGGGGTGGAGCCGTGGCGGTGCTGGTGCTCCTCCGGGCATTGGGCTGCTCCTCTGTGGCGGCGCTGGTGCTCCTCTGGGTGCGAGGGGCGAAGCCGTAGGCGGCGATGATGGGAGCGGGGCGTTGGGCGGCGCTAGGCGGCGGCGGGCGCGGGACGACGATGGCCGTGGCGATTTTTCGGCACAGGGACAAAGGAGAGAGCGGGGGGAAACGAAGTGGCAGAGGGGCGCAAGGTGCGGAACGTTTCATCCGCAGAGTTTTCGTCTGCCTCCTCAAATTGCTAAGCGCACTTTCGGTGATGGTTAGTTATTATCTGGACGGTTAGATCCAAATTAGTGGCCTGATCGTGAGGCTGAAGTTGCTCCATGGTGTTGTGTGTATATTAGACGGGGTGCACTTAGCAAAACTCATGTTCGCTTGTTTAATAGTAGTATAGATGATGTCATCTGGTCTCACGGAAAAAGCGTGCAAGAGAAGGAAGGCGAGAACAAATGTCAGTATGTCACCGACCGAGTGAGCCAGTGACCACTCTACTCTGAACCCGACCCAGCTCACATTTCCATCCTCGGTGGTCGGCTCTTCTATTCCTTCCCCCTTTTCGCTTCGTCTTCTACCTTGCCTAATACGGCTCCTGTCCTGCCTCGCTCTCCAGTCTCGTGCTCCTCCTCTCCCCCTCCAATCGCCCCCACGCCGCCTATATAACCCCCGCCCCCACCCAGGCAGTCGCCCCACCTCCCCAATCTCACGGCGCGCCGCGGCTTAGCGAAGCGCTTGGGAGCTAGCTAGGTCACGAGGAATTCCACTCCGGACTGCCTCTAGGCTGGCTGGTTGGCTTGCTGCCGCCGGCGGCCTCGGCAAATAGCTGTCCTGATAGGCGGCGCTCCTCCTCCCAGCCATGGGGGGTCGCAATCGACGATGGCAGACGAAGCGCCGCCACGACGGCCCTTCCAACACTCGTCCTCCTCCGCCTCCTGGTACGGTTCCCAACTCCTTCCCCTCCTCCTCCCCCCTCCCCCCTACCCCTCTCTCCGCGATATGATTGAGATTAGGTACCAATCTCCTGTGGTTTAATCGGGTTAGAACGTTGCCGATCTAGACATATATTTCTTGATTCAAGCTATGCGTTGATTCTCCTAGTGTGCTAGAAATCGACCTATCTGTCGATTCAGTTCGCGCCATCCTGACAATGACACGCACAACTCTTGTAGATTGGCATGTGGTCCAGCCGATTCAGGCTTAAAACCAGAGTTATTGGTCCCTTATCTATGTGTAACACTAGGCTTTACATTTGAATAGATTGTTCTTAGCATCGGAAAATGTAGTGCCGGAATGCCAGAAAAATGCTAACTTTGGTTGACTAACCTACCTATTGGAGATAGCCGTTCCTGGTTTCAGTAGGGAGAGTACTGCAGCTGCAAGTTGCATATTATGTATCTACAAAAGTACAGATTTGCAATTATCTAGCTGCAGTCTGCACAGTGCATTGGTCATCGGCTCTACCAAGAATAGGATTTGAGCCTTAACGAGGTAACATCAATTTGACATAATGGCATATTTCCGGGAGACATAGACATGGAATTGATAAGCAACTTCAAGTTCTACTGCTTTAGGATGCACAATCTTTTGTAAAATCTAGAAAAAATATAATGCCGCCTTCCCCTGATCCATGATAAGAAAATAATTGATGAAGAAAGATTTAGCACCTTAGTATGGTCGTACTTGCACGGTTGTTCCAAGTTCTAACTAACCTGAACCCAGACATAGCTTGGATTGGATCTAGAGGGAAGGAACTGAGATATAATGTTCATACATACTAATTTTCTAAAAATAGATTAATTATAACACCCCAAAGTTTTCTAAAAACACCAACACATGCTTAGAACAGTGGCCTCCAATTAATATAAATCACACTAGTGCAGAAAATAAAAAGTATTGACTGTATTGAGCATTGACACTAAAGTAAGGTCTGAGCTTGCTCCTTGGAGGAGGAGGATGGAAGAAAGAAAGAACATTTTTTGCAAACCATATTGTAGACAGTGTTACTCGGACATGGACATCAGGACATGGGTGTCAGAATACAAGTTGGATTTGTATGTATGAGATCCGACAAGATTTTTTAGGACACGATAAATAACACTTGGAATCCGACATGGATTCGGACTGTCCGATCCGGCAAAAACATTTAGAATACAGGTGTTCGCGTAACGCTAATTATAGTCATCTTGCTGAATATGTACTAATGGAGAAATAAAATATAGAGGTATATTCATCTCATATGTCTTAAACAGATGTGGGACCGTTGAATTTTAACTTGCTCCTTACCAATTACCATTTATTGTGTCATAAAAGTTTAACCTACTGGAGATATGCAACCATAGTGTGCATGTTTCCTTCCGGCAGTAGGGCATCAAAACTATGTTCTGTGTGCTAATGCACGATAATTTTTCCTCACTCTGCTGATTATTATTACTACTATATAAATGACATAGCCATTAAAGATGCCATTCTGTGGTGACATAGGAACATACCTATATAGGAATGCTGTTGTTCCAGCCAGGACTGAACCCTTTCATAGTATTTTGAGTGACTAATTTGCTTAGTTTATTTTTGAATTGTTCAGTTTGTTTTGTCTCATCCCTTGAAGGATGGCTTTATTGCTGTTGTTCTTTACGAATTCAGATTACTTGTTTGTGGTGCAATTTGTCCTTACCATACTATATCACTCGGTTGCGCTCTTCTGTTTCTTTCTTGACATCTGTCTGTACTAAGTTTGAATTACAGACTATAAAACCCACTTGTACTTATCAGAGGGTTCAGCAAATACTTGATTCACTGCACTTCAGCTGTACTGTACTTTGTATATTGAACCTGCTACCCTACAACAGTTGTAGTTGAGTAGTTAAAGATGTATCTTTGGTCCAACAGTCTGATTCATATTTTCACCCTTATATAGCAACCACAAGTACTTGCAGAACTTTAGTCTGTTTGAAATGCACTTCTCCTCGGCATTTCATTTTCTCCCTCAAGATACTGTAACTCTAAAATCCTAAATCAGCATGTGGCCTCCAAACTTATAGAGCAGAGGATTAAGCAATCTAGCCTGAAGATTATTCTTGATATGTTTCCTATTTATTTGTGTTTGCATGATGCGGTAGGTAAGGAAACCTTTATTTTGTACCATTAATCTGATATTGTCTTAATACATGCAGAGTATTATCGTGCGAATAATCAATTCCCAGTCCCACTATGGGAAAGGGAATTTTGCAGTTATGTTGGTGGCATTCCTTGGCAAAGGTTCTGCGAAAACAAGTACTATGGTTACATGTTTAAAGAGATAGAGCAATGGGATGATTCAGCAGCCTTTGAGAATTTCCAGAACGCAAAGTCAAGATTCTGGTCTAATTATCATGGCCAACCATCTGATATACCTTTACCTGACCCTGATTTGTACATTGAGAAGGTTGACCACCGCTGCGAAGTCGACCCTGAGTTGGTAGCTGACCTGGATAAGGTACAGCTACCGTTTGAGGCGGACAATGAGTTCGCCATAGCTGCCAATAACAAGTCCCAGAACCAATCTGGAAACTGGGATGTCTATTTAGAAAAGCCGGCTGAAGTCAACAAGTGGGAGGAGGACAACTCTAGATCCAACATGGGTTGGGGAGTGCCTCTGAATAGTTGGAATAAAATCAGCTCTGGCTGGGGTGATGCTCTGGTGCAGCCCAGTTGGGGCAGCTCAAGCAACAATCATTGTGCAACGAATAACTGGAACAGCTACCATGGAGCATCCAACGACACATACCAGGATCCAAGCAACACATACCAGGATCAAAGGAACGCATATGGCAGGAAAAGGAACGGTGGTGGATACTCCCAGCAAAGGAACAGCAAGTCGAGGAACCAGGCTGAGGACTACCAGAGAGGTAGATGGCAAGATCATAGGGGAAGGAATAGCGAGCGGTTTCCATTTGACAATAGGCCAAATGGACAGAGAGCTGAGCGTGGCTTTTGAGTTAGTGGCGCTGAAAGAATCTGTGGAGATGTTGGTTGGATTTATAAACTGTCCAACATCTCCTTTCTTTTGTCTGGAGCTGTGTGTGTAATAGTTGGATGTTGGAAGTTGGTACAATGTTATCTGTAAGGAGATGTTCTGGATTTTGTTGCTGCTCTTTTAGATTTCTCCTTTTTTCCTCTTCCTGTTTTGGGTTGTCCTGTTGCATGGAATAGGTCAATTCTAGAGTAAACATTTTTTAGTAAAAATTCTAGAGTAAACTTTTGTTGCATGGAATAGGTCAATTCTAGAGTAAACTTTTTTCAGTAAAAATTTGACAGGTCAAAACTCGCGAAAACCCAGAAATTTCAGAAGTTGTGAAGACTGACAAATAACTTACTAGACCCATATTTAACTGTGTGTTAAAAATTCATAGTACTACTCGTTTTCAATGATAATAAATACCTGTTTTTTTAGAGAGAGAAATAAATACATGTTTTTTTTGAGAGCCTCTCTGAGATTACAAGTTGTAGCATCTGTTCGGACACACAGGACGCACACCACAACACACGCACTGTAACAGCCCCAACTTGGTAATGAAAAATACGAATAATTTTTCCACTTTTTGTCTTCATGTTTGCATCATAGCATCCATATGCAATTGCCATTCCTAACTTTCACTTGGAAACAAATTAAAATGGGAAGGCAAACTTCCCAAGCATCCAAACCAAATACAATTGCTCAACTTGTCAACCAACTCATTCTTGGACTTCCAAATTGTTAGGAAGATCCAAATTGCTTTTTATCCCCAATTCTCCTTTTTCCAAATTTTGTGAATTAAGATAAATATGAGAATTCAAATTGGCTTAATTCAATTCCTATTTTTGAAACCAAATTAAACCTTCCAAAAATTCAAACTAGGATCATGGGGAGCTTCAATGTTGTTGTGAGAGCCTCCATGAATATTTTCATTATTTTTGGAAATGTTTAAGTGCTTCAATTAAATACAAATTGGAAATTGTCAAAAATACTTTTATTTAAAAGCTGTGAACAAATGATGGCCAAAACATTTTATTTTGCATCCCAAATTTTTGTGGAGGTTTAAAAGGTTAAATGGAGCCTATATGAATTTTCTGGAATTTATAAAAATGTCCTGGTGCCTCAATTAAATCGCTAAAATCTGCTAAGGACCTTTTTGCAATTTATTCAAAAGTTCCAGGGGTTTTTGCTTTTCTTTCCCTCTCTCTCTCCTCCACAGTGCCGGCGGCACTGGCGCCATGCCGGGTGCCCATGCCGCCCTGCCGCCGTGGCCGTGCCTGCCACTCGACGCCGTTGTTTATTGTTGCCATCCACTCTCGAATTAATTCGGATTCGTTGTGAGTAGTACCTTTTCGTCAATCCCGTAGCACCTCTTCTGGTACCGAGCGGTAGTACCTGTACGAAATCTGCGCGGTTGGATTTTGGGGTACCTATCTAAGATTTTTTTCTTCGATGGTTTCTACCTTTTTTACAAGTCTTTTCACACCATTGTTGACCTTTATAACTTGTCTTCTTTAAATCACTCTCATGATTTTCGCATCTATTTGAGGATAAAGAGGAAGGAGATCTAGATTTACATCAATCCATCTCTTAGAAAACATTTGGATCTAGTCTTGGAGTATTTAGTTTTCTCCTGTTTTTTTTCTCCCACATTTCTCAATGGCATTAGTTGCTTCGATGGGATTTAAGAGAGTACTTGAGCACTTTTTTGTGTTCTACCCATTGCATTTGATACATAAGTTTGAGTTCTCCACAATGATACATGGGAGTAAAGTTTGAGAAACTTATCATTCTTAGAGTGCATTGTGTGCCCTAGAGCTTGCTCTTGGGTGCATTGCATATCCTAAACGGTTGACGTTCTCGCGGAGTTCCATCTTAGCGTGAAGCTTCGGGCAAACTTCCGAAACCTCCAATCAAGTTGTGGAGATAGCTCAGGGCAATTTACAAAATTCAGTGACCGCCCTTAAGGATCTCCTCATTGTGGATCATGACACTCCGCCTTAGTTAGGGCTAAGAATAGTTTCAGATCCAAACTAAATCCAACCTAGACTATACATTTATATTTCCACTAACCAAACCAATCCAATCCAACACGTAATTGCTAGAAACCAGACCAAACCAAATTTGTATGTATGTTCTATCCAACCCCATCCAATCCATTTATTTTTTTCGGTCTGAACCCACTGTGTCAAACAAAACCAAGGACATTTTAGAACCGTTGACTCTGATATGTGAACCATGCTCCACGACGAAGACCACCATGGTCGTGTACATCCGCCTTGACGACACAGTGTGCGCGCCTCTACAGGGACAAGGGCTACACCAGCAGCGGCAGCAACCACGACGCCTTCACGTGCCTCTCCGACCTCATGCAGGAGTTTGTCGAGACCGACGCCGCCGCCGCCGAAGGGGAGGAGGGGACCAGACCGGTGTGACTCTGGCGGTTCAACTCCAGTCTGAAAATGGTTTCAGACCAAATTTATTGAAGCCCAAACCAGTCCAGTCCAATCCAATAAAAGGCGAAGTCCAAACCAAACCGAATTGCACTACGAACTCAACCCATATTGACCAAGCCAGTGAAAATTAAATGGGAAACCAATCCGAAACTATAGTTTGAGACCAAACTATTCTCAGCCCTAGCCTAGTGGAGGCAAAAGAAGAATGAGGTGAGCCTTTGTCGCTATTGGAGCACATTATGCATCTACACCTCTCCAACGGAGACTAGTTTTTATAGGGAAGTGAACTTCGGGAAAAATCATCGTATTCGCGTGTCTCGGTTATTTCTATACCCGAGCTTTTTAATGCATTTATTTTGTGATAGCCATTGAGAATGAAATTATATCATATCACATAGTTGTTTACCTTATTTATCATGAGTTGTTGATGCATATAGTTGAGCCTTGCATATTGGTTTTGTGCATGATAAATTAAAGTTTTATTCCGTATTTTTTCAAGATGAATGTATTTGTCTTAAATCGCCTTTTCACCATCCCTCTAAGCGGCATCTCGATCTTTTGATGATATTGTTTTTTAACATGCATTTTAAACATATTTTAAAATTTCAAAAAATTAGACAAAAAATCTCACGTGTACATCTCGATATTCCGTGTCATGTGTTAAAAAGGTGAATTTCGGTGTAAAAAAGCTTTTCACGAGATTTTTTGTTATCTTTTTACATAGTCCTTGAAAAATGTTAGTTTTCCGTGTTGGTTCATAGAAAATCAACAATTTTGTGTCGTGTGTTAAATAGACAAATTTCTGTGTTAAAAAGCTTCTCACGAGACTCTTTTTTTGTATTTTTTACACATGTCACAAAACGTTGTTTCTCCATGAAACTTACGCTGCGGACATAAATGTTGACATATACGTGCTAAATTTTTGTTCGAAATTCTTTTAAATTTAAAATAGTTTTTCGATGATAGAAGTCAGGCTGGGCATATTTCCCGATTTCCGAACCCGAAAACCGAAAATCCTGAACTCGAACCCGAATATCCCGAACTCGAAAATCCCGATCGCTTTCTCGGGAAGGTGATCTGATTTCCCGAAATTATTTTGGGAAATTCGGGAATGTTGTGTTAAATCCCGAAATTCCCGAAATCCCGAAAAAACAAAAAGCCTACAGGCCCATATGCATTGCGCTGGTAGCCCAGTAGTTTTCAGCCCAAAATCAAATGGGATATGCTATCGCTTAGCTAGCGCTTCCTGGAACGGGTGGTGATATACACCGCCTTCAGCGGTGTCTGTCGAGTCACCGCGTACCCCTCTTCGCGTTCCCGTATGAGGATGGGCCGGCCCATTATAGCTAGACTGTTGCGCGTTTGGCGCGGCTGGTTCTAGGCAAAACCTATTTGCCGCCTTTTGCGGCATTAGTCTCTCGCGCCGCGCACCCCATCCACGCATCACTGCGCACCACCCTTGCATCTGGGCCTGGCCCATTATAACGCAAACGTGTCTTCTCTCGTATCTTCTCTCCTGGGTGCACTGAATATAGGATTTGCAACAGAGAATGTTGTTTCTTTTACGTGTCCTTTTTTTCTTCTTTTTTCGATATGTTTTTTTCTTCCTTTTTCTTTCTTTTTGGTTTTCCTTTTTCCTATTTTTCGTTTCTTTCTTTTCCTTATTTTTGAACGCACATAGTTTTGTTGAAAAACATGTTCACTGTCATGAAACATATTTGGGGTCTAAAAAAAGTTCACGAAGTTGAGGAAAAACTGCCAACGGGGTTTACAAAAAAATATTGGTTTAAAAAATGTTCATGAGATTAAAATATTATATTAATGGATTAAAAAATGTTCATGGGTTCAAAATATGTCCACTTAAATATAGTTTCCGTTCACCTACTACCTTTTTTCGTATCCCAAATTCAAAATCGTTCAAATATAGTTTCCGTTCACCTAGTACGTTTTTTTTATCCGAAATTCGAAATCGTTCAAATATATTTTCCATTAACCTACTAATTTTATTTTCGGTTTTGTTTTCGGATTTCTTTTTCTTTCCTTTTAATGTTTTCGCTCTTTTTTGTCACATGTATATGATTTTTGAAAAATGTTCAGATTTAAAATATGTTCAAATTCGAAAATTGTCGAGATAAAAAATGTTCACTTTTGTAACTTTTTAAAATCGTTATTTTTTCGTTCACCAATTTTTTCTGTTCACTTTTAAAATAGTTTCCGTTCTCTTCACTTTTCAAAATCGTTCGAAAATAGTTTATGTTCACTTATTAAAAATTGTTCAAAAATAGCTTCCGTTCACAAGCCAATTCTGTTTACTTTTAAAAAATATTCAAACATAATTTCCGCCCATCGAAATTTTCTGTACACTTTTAAAATCGTTCTAAAATAGTTTCTGGTCACTTTTTAAAATCGTTCAAACATAGTTTCCGTTCAAATACTTTTTTGTCCACTTTTTAAAAATCGTTCAAAAAAAGATTTTATTCACCGACCTTTTCCATACACTTTTAAAATTGTTCAAAAATAGTTTCTGTTCACTGCCATTATATGTTCACTTTTTAAAATCGTTCAAAAGCAAATTTCGTTCACCTGCCTTTTCTATTCACTTTTAAAATCGTTCAAAAATAGTTTTCGCTCACCGCCATTTCTGTTCACTTTTAAAAATCGTTCCAAACTAGGTTTTGTTCACTTTTTTAAAAATTATTCAAAAATAGCTTCCGTTCACAAGCCTTTTTCGTTCACTTTTAAAAATATTCAAAAATAATTTCCGTTCATCGACATTTTCCGTATACTTTTAAAGACGTTCTAAATTAGTTTTTGGGCACTTTTTAAACTCGTTCAAACCTAGTTTCCGTTCAAATACTTTTTTGTTCACTTATTTAAAAATAGTTCAAAATAATTTCCGTTCAGAGACTTTTTTGTTCACTTTTTAAAATCGGTCAAAAATAGATTTCGTTCACCGACCTTTTTTGTTTACTTTTAAAATCGTTCAAAAAATAGTTTCCGTTCACTTTTTAAAAACCGTCCAAAAATAATTTCTGTTCACCTTTTAAAATCGTTCAAAAATAGATTTCGTTCACCGGAATTTTCTGTTCACTTTTTAAAATCGTTCAAAAATAGATTTCGGTCACCTACCTTTTCTGTTCACTTCTAAAATCGTTCAAAAATAGTTTTTGTTCACCGCCATTTTCCGTTCACTTTTTAAAAACCATTAAAAATAATTTCTTTTCAAAGTCTTTTTCTGTTCACTTTTTAAAATTGTTCAAAAATAGATTTCATTCACCGACCTTTTCTGTTCACTTTTAAATCGTTCAAAAATAGTTTCCGTTCACCGCCATTTTCCGTTCACTTTTTAAAAATCGTTCAAAAATAATTTATGTTCAAAGACTTTTTCTGCTCACTTTTTAAAATCGTTCAAAATAGATTTCGTTCACTAACCTTTTCTGTTTATTTTTAAAATCGTTCAAAAATAGTTTCCGTTCACCGCCATTTTCCTTTCACTCTTTAAAAACCGTTCAAAAATAATTTATGTTCAAATAATTTTTCTGTTCACTTTTTAAAATCGTTCAAAAATAGATTTCGTTCACCAACCTTTTCTGTTCACTTTTAAAATCTTTCCAAAATAGTTTCCGTTCATTGCCATTTTCTGTTCACTTTTTAAAACCTTTCAAAAATAGATTTCTTTCAACGACATTTTTTGTTCACTTTTTAAAACCGTTCAAATGATGTCAATGTTCAAATTGAAAAACTTCAATTTACAATATATGTTCTAGCATACATTTCAGTGTGAAACATGCTTTTCTATTTTGCTTACGAAATTTCGAAAAGTTCATTGATTTTAAAAAAATGTTCATGGGATTTAGAAAATGTTCACAGGTTGAAATATAATTTTTAGTGTAATTTATTCCTTTCCATTACTTGATACCTTAGTTTTGTTTCGACGGAAAAAGTCCACTCTGAACTATGTTTCTTTTTTTAAGCAAAAAATGCTAGTAAAATACAAATTGTCAAAGAAGTCAAAGAGATTTTGCAAGCAACAAACTCTTTTTTGAAACCTGCAAGCAACAAACTCGAACCTCCTTCTGCTGGCAATGAACTTTTTTAGAAATGCAAAAGGAGTCTTCAAAACAGCACGGTCAACGTGAAAGAAATAGAAGGGGTGCGCGGTCAAACGGATGGCGCGTGTGCAGAAGCAAACAATCGAGATGGGCCAGGAAAGTCGGCCCACAACGGAGCGAGCGCAGCAAGGGTGCGCGGCGCCAGCGCGTTTGGCCGCAAGGACCGGCAAATAGGAGCTCCCCTGGTTCTACTGCTTTTTTTTACGATCTGGTTCTACTGCTTCCCGTATAGGATTTTTGCCGCACGTGGTTCGGCTGCTTGCCTACTCTCCTCCGCCGTATGTTTTTTGTGGCGTTCACTGCTTCTACTGATTGCGTATGATTTTTTTGCAACGCGGACTGCTTGTACGCTTCCTTCCATTGTACGTTTGTACATTGTACTCCATTCCGAGCGTCCTGGTAACATTTAATATATATTATAAATAGGGCTGAACAAAATTGAAATGGCTGAACAAATCTTTGAATGTAGAGCTTAATCCTTTTTAAAGTAGATTTGAACAGATTTCAAAATGCATAGCTGAACCGATTTGAATATAGCCTAAACAGATTTAGAACTGAACCGATTTGAATGTAAAGCTGAACCGATTTGAATGTAAAGCCGAACCGATTTGAATGTAGGGCTAAACCGTTTTAGATATAAGAAAAATAGACGAATGTTGCATTTAAAAAGTATGCTAGAACATGTATTTTAAATTGAACTTTTTCAGTTAGAACATTGACCTCATTTGAACGGCTTTAAAAAAAGTGAACAGAAAATGGCGGATGAACGGAATTTAATTTTGAACAATTTTAAAAATAAACATAAAATGATGATGAGCGGAAACTTGAACGCTTTTAAAAAGTGAATAGAAAATGGAGGTGAACGAAATTTATTTTTGAACGATTTTAAAAAGTGAACAGAAAATAGCGGTGAACGGAAACTATTTTGAACGATTTAAAAAATGAACATGAAATATCTATTTTTGAACGATTTAAAAAAACTGAACAGAAAAAATATGCTAGAACATATATTTTAAATTGAACTTTTTTCAATTAGAATATTGACCTCATTTGAATGCTTTTAAAAAGTGAACAGAAAATGGCAGTGAATGAAATTTATTTTTGAACGATTATAAAAAGTGAACAGAAATAGCGGTGAATGGAAACTATTTTGAACGATTTAAAAAATGAACATGAAATATCTATTTTTAAATGATTTAAAAAAAACTGAACAGAAAAAATATGCTAGAACATATATGTTAAATTGAACTTTTTTCAATTAGAATATTGACCTCATTTGAACGCTTTTAAAAGGTGAACAGAAAATGGTAGTGAACGAAATTTATTTTTTAACGATTTTAAAAAGTGAACAGAAAATGGCGGTGAACGGAAACTATTTTGAACGATTTAAAAAAATGAACATGAAAGATCTATTTTTGAACGATTTTCAAAAAGTGAATAGAAAAAATATGCTAGAACATATTATTTAAATTGAACTTTTTTCAATTAGAATATTGACCTCGTTTGAACGGTTTTAAAAAGTGAACAGAAAATGGCAGTGAACGAAATTTATTTTTGAACGATTTTAAAAGTGAACAGAAAAATGGCGGTGAACGGAAACTATTTTGAGCGATTTAAAAATGAACAGAAAAGATCGGTGAAAAAAATAAAATTTTCAAAATCGTATACAAGTGACGAAAAAGAAAACAAAAAAGAACGAAAAACTGAACAAATTTGATTTTAAAAGTGAACAGAAAAAATTATTTTTGAACGATTTTAAATAGTGAACAGAAAATGAAGATGAAAGAAATTTATTTTTAAATGATTTAAAAGTGAACAGAAAATTTATTGTGAACAAAATTTATTTTTGAATGATTTTAAAAGTGAATAGAAAATGGCGGTGAACGAAAAATAGTTTGAACGATTTAAAAGTGAACAGGAAAGGTCGGTGAAGAAAATAAATTTATTGTGAACGAATTTTTTTTGTTGAATGATTTTAAAAGTGAACAGAAAATGGCGGTGAACGAAATTTATTTTTGAACGATTTAAAAGCGAACAGAAAATTTATTGTGAACGAAATTTATTTTTAAACGATTTTAAAAGTGAACAGAAAATGGTGGTGAACGGAAACTATTTTGAACGATTTAAAAGCGAACAGGAAAGATCGATGAAAAAATAAATTTCTCAAAATCATATACAAGTGACGAAAAAAGAAAAAAGAAATGAAAAAATGAACAAATTTGAAATATGAACAAATTTAAAATCTTAATAAATTTAAAATTATATAATTTCGTATTTTAAAGAATTCAAAATCTGGACGAAATTTGAATTTGAACAAATTCAAAATCTGAAAAAAAAGAAACTGAAAAATGAAAGAAACAAAAACGAGAAAAGAAAAAAAGAAAAATGAACAAAAAAAAGAAACAAAGAAAAATTTACGAATTTAAACATTTAAAAAACCTGAACATTTTTTAAATTTATTTTCGAAATCATATGAAAGTAAAAAAAAGCAAACGAAAAAGAAATATAAAAAACAGAGAAGAAAAAGAAAAGAAAACAGAAAAGAAAAAGGAAATAAAAGAAAAGAAAAGAAAAAAAATGAAAAAAAATGAAAAAAGGAAAATCATCAATGGGCCAGACCGAAAAAGGAAAAAAAGCAGAAAAGCATAAGTGGGCCGGCCCGTTGCGGCTAAGGGGTGCGCGGCGCGAGACTCCCGCGCCGCAACGGGCGGCAAATAGGGTTCGCCTCCTGGAACTGCTCGTTATGTTCAGATCGAGCGGCTGCCCACGCCCAGCACCGCCCCGCCGCCACTCTGCAACGCTCGCCGGCTTGCTCCGCGCCGTCGCCGTTCTGCCCGCGCCGCCGCCACCCTGCCCCGCCCGCTGGTCTGCTTCGCGCCGCCGCCCTGCACCGTTCGGTCCGCCTGCCTGCTCTGCACCAGCTCCCTGCCGGCCTGCACCGCCGCGCCTGGCGCCTGCTCCGCTCCACGCCGTCGCCTGGCGCCTGCTCCGCTCCACGCCGGCCTGCACCGCCGCGCCTGGCGCCTGCTCCGCTCCACGCCGTCCTGCACCGCCGCGTCTGGCGCCTGCCTGCTCCGTGTCGTCGCCGGCCTGTGCATCCCGCGTCCACCCCAGCTCCTCCAAATTCAGGATTTTCAGGATTTCCCGATCCCGATCCCGAATTTTCGGGAAACCGATTTTTTTACTGATTTTCGGGATTCACTTCCCAGATCCCGAACAACTTTTTTCCCGAATTTCGAAAATTCGGGAAATCCCGAACGCCCCGGCTGTAATAGAAGCCACATGCTCCAACGTATCAAAAATGAATTTCCCTATTGTGGACGGTGACGGAGAGAGTATTCACTCGAACATTCGGCGCCGGCCGTCCAAAGCCTGACCCGAACCGCATTGGCCAACCCGGCCAGACCAAGCCAACCCGAGCAGAGCCACCCTCCCCGACGCTTCCACCATCGTCTTCTGCTTCCCCCTCTCTCCCGGCGACCCTGCCCCCTTCTCTAGGGTTTTAACCGGCGATCTCTCTCCTCTTGCTCCTGAGGAAAATGACGGAGGTGGAGGAGGTCGGCAACAGGATGGAAGCGCAGCTGCGCCTCCACGCGGGTCCGGCGGCGGAGGAGAGCGGCGATCTCCCCCTCCCAGCCCTCTTCGACAGGGCGTCCCACCTCCACTCGCTCGCCTCCAGCTCCTCCCTCGACCAGGTCCCCTTCCGTCCTTCCTCCCCGATCACCGTCCCTCGATCTGTGCGATTTCCTCCTCACTCACGTGCTCGGTTTTGCCTTTGGTTATGGGGGAACAGGAAGGGATCCGCAGGGGGGTCGACCTGCTGCGGCGCTGCGACGAGATGGTCAGCAAGCTCGGTCTGTTCTCCTCCAACGAGACCAAGGAAGATGTCTCCACCGCCAACCTCAAGTACCTACTCGTATGGCCCCCGTCCCCCTCCTTTTTATCACCACCACATCTGAGCTTCATCTCCATTTCATGGCTGCATGTGCAACGGCTGCGGTTTGTATGACCTGTGATTATGTTGTTTGGCTTGTTCAGGTGCCGTACTACCTTGGTGAAATGACTGAACAAGTGGAGCAGGAGGACCGTGTTCCGGTTCTCAAGGCGTCACAGGATCATTTGAAGGTTTACCCATCACACTTTACTTGATTGATTTTGCGCACGCTCATGATGAGTTCCTTAGCGGCTTTTGTGTGTGTTATAAAGATCACCAATTTACCATGTCTTTTAATCGTTCCTGCTGGGATCTACAGGAGTTCATTTCCGTATGTGAAGCGTTGGAGCTTATCCCAGAGAATGAGATTGAATTATCTAGACAGGGGCAGTCTGAAACCGCGGCAAACCGAAGAGCACAAAAGGTGAGGCTGATTCACCCTTTGCCGACATATGATCTTTAGGAGTCGATCAAAAGTCGAAATTCTACACAAGAAACACTAATCTGGGATGAGCATGCAGAGGCAGGACACATGTGTCACTCACCCTCTTGTTATATTTTTTAAAGTCGGTATATCATCTAGGTTACTCAGTTTCCGTAATTCTTGTGCTAGGTTGCCCGGTTCAAGCGGCAAAAGGCTGCAGAAACAAAGCTCCAAGAGATCAAAGAGAGAAAAGAAAGGCGTGGGCGATCATTGAGAGCAGCAGCTTTATCAGCTCCTATTGAAGCCGGCGAGGAAGATGACTTTGAGGATGATGGGGAGGAAGAAAGAGAGGTTAGCATCGGACATAGGTAGTATTATATATTTAGGCATGACTTGTTAATCTGACCTTGTTTGCAAGATCGTACTACCACCATATATGCTAGCTGCAACATGATTTCTATATTTAGAAAGGATCCAGATTTGAATTATGTTTGATGTACTAGAATATAAAGCTTTGTTCGCACCCGAAGAAACAACGAATTTGAGGTTCCAGCTTGGTTACTGAAAACCAATAGGGGATCGACAACATGCGCTAAATTGTAATACATGTCAAGACTAAGGCCAGATTTCTACCATAGTACTTCTCTCCCAACAGGTCTAATATTTTTAATTTTCGTTATTCCTATGCTGCTCAATTTCTCTCATTCTTCACATGATTACATTAATCTTTGAGTAGAATGAAGACTGCAGTTGGTAATTTGGTCTGTTTGGCGCAAAACACCACGTCTAGATAATTTATTCAGATAATCCTAGGTGGATAGCTATTTGCGAATCTGTTTCAACTTTGCACCACCACTACTACCTGGATGGTGTAACATAGATGCCAAGCTCACAGGTCAGAACTGTGTCCCCTGATCCGGGGTCGAGTGGGGGTCATCATGGATCGATGACTGGAATGTAGCTGCGCATCGTCGTCGTTGCATGCTGCACCTCGTCAGACACAGCACCTTCGTATCACTGTGGTTGTGCCTGAACGTTGCCTGGCTCTTCCCTCTGCTGTGGTCGCTGTTGCTTCTTCATGGGAGAATGACATGGGTGCTTGGTTTGGAGTCAGCGCTGGAAGGATATGCGCTGAAAGGAGGCTGCTGGTTGGAGAAGAGTCCATTCGATGGAGGTGGCGTTGTTCATGTGTTCATGACTTGAGTCTGAGGAGAAAGATGGCAGGGTTGAAGAAACACATGGGCTGGCCTAGGCTAGCCCAATAACTCACATGCTGATATTTTTTAATTGGTTTCTTGTTTTAGATATTGGATTTTGAACACTTGTTTGCTGTACCTGAATTTATAACCTCTAAAGAATTGAACTTATGATTTTAATAGTAAAAATCTATATCCTACTGGGATCATCAACCTAAATTTGTTTGCTTTGCGGCCATCAATCCATCATCCCATAGCAATGACCTGAAGAGGTATTACCCCTGTTTGCACCTCGACCTGAAGACTCTCGTCCTGTGTTTAGTTCGTTGACTTGAATGATCTGGGTTCCTGGCAGTGGCAGCTATGGGTTGGACCCTGCTTGTATATACTAGCTGATCCCTCATGGTGAGCAGTCAGAGGATGTCTCTGAAGCTCGCGTGTTCCCTCCCAGGCGAACACAAATAATTGCTAAATTACTAAGGCTGCGTAGGAGTAATTGGGAGATCGCATGCATGACATGATTACCAAAATATAGTAAACTATGTGAACAGGCATATCCAGCTGGTACGCTGGTATCATGGTATGCCTATGCACTTGCTGTCTGAAGCCCTTAGTCCCTTACAACGAATTCTTTAATGTATTACATCATATACATGCTCGGATATCACCACTTATATTGGTTCTAAGTAAAATGGGCTTGCAACCGACACAATGCCATGTGGAAAGATACCTGACAGTTTGTGCCTAAGATTCCAATTTACTTGGTGCCGTCTGCAATGTTTGCTCTAAATTTTTATTGGGACATTGTCAATGCAAGCTTTTCGGATCTTGTCCATGTGTGGCTCACAAGCTCTGAAGCTCATACTTTTAGAATATTATTCTGTAATGTACTTTGGTGCTATTAGTCTGTAATGTACTTTGATTCTATAATCAGGCAGAAACTAACGAATTTCTTTTTGATTTATTGTCCTATGCTGCAGGCTTGGTTAGCAAGTATCTCATTGGCTCTCTGCAAGGTTAATTATCGTTCTCTTTAAGTTGCGGTACTTCTTTTCAGAATATTATATGACTTCAAACAGACTCATTTCTTTTTTGCTTCTATAGGCTTTTGATCTTGTTGACATGTTGAAGAAGGAATTAGAAATGCTTCTGGCTGTAAAAGAAAGAAAAGAAAAGGTAATAGAAGAAACTTACATGCTCAATCAATAGCATCTTGGGCTGATTCTTTTTGGTGGAATATTTTTAGAATTGTTTCTCCTAATAGGGTTGGAGTGCCTGCGTTATACGTTAGGATAATTCTTACAATAGTTGTGTTTGACAAACTCCTTGGGAGCATTTCGTCTCTCTAAACTTCTATTCATGGAAATAACAAAATATATCACTTGAATTTCTCCCAGTGTTGAACAATTTGTGGTTATTTATGAATAATGTATAGTATTAGGCTTTGTGAAGGTGATCCTTTTCAGAATAGAACCTAGTTTCTGTCAGAGAAAAACAGTTGCATATATTGTTTTTATTTGGCTCCTTTGTGCTGTAATCTGTATGTACATAGAGATTTCTTTTCTAAAAAAATGTATGTTTGTAATTTTTAGGATGGAAATGCATTTGCTCGTGAAATACTCGATGAACGTACAGAAAAGGCTGAAGCATGGCACCATAATGCTGCTAGCCGTGCACCATATTCCAAGCCAGCTAAACCAATCACTTGTGCAACTTTTGCTCAAGACGTCATTGAAGGTAGAGCAAGTGTTTCCCAAGCTCATGACCATAAACACCAACCCCTTATATTTGGACCTGCAAGTCTTGTTGGTGGGGGACTAACCAGTGAAAGGGAAAGAATGGCAGCGCAAGTTTTTCAGCCTAGTTACAGGTGTGTTTTTGAACTGATCTTATACTGCTTCAAGTGACATAGTATGCTGCTAGTGGCATTCTTTTTGCTGCAGAAGAAGTTTTTGTTACAACTTCTAAATTCTAATGCATAACACTACTTTGTTGCATTGAGCATTGTACAGTATGCAGATACATTGATATTCAAGCATGTGCCCTACTCTGTTAGTTTTGCTGCTAGAAAGTAAAAAGGGTTGCTGATTTTGATTCGTTGGAGACTGATGCTTTGTTTTGATGTTAGATAAAGCATCCCATAACACCGATTCAAAGATGAAAATACATCTGCAAGGACAATATGGAAGTTCCCTAAAAACATGCAACAGTTGCCTTTGAGTATATTTCTAATCGCTGTTTTCATGGTAAACACTTGGAAATATGCTTATGATGCTGAGCTAATCATCTGGAGGTGTTCAATAGATGCATTCGTAGTTTATGACAAAAAGGTCCGAGTAGAGAGGTACCACTATTCTTCTGCATTATATATATATAAAAAACTAGACCAACAGGCACTAGCAAGTGTTGTCTTTTTATTTAGAAGAAACAACCAAGCGATGCGGGGAGGCCAGGCCTCAAACCTGAGTGAGCACAGTGGCGTTGCTACCCCAACTATTAGTGGTAGAAACCAGTAGATATTTTCCTGGAATGTTAAACCATCTGTAGGTTTTATCTCCTTAAGTAGTGTTGCGCTGACTTGTTCGAATAGTTCGTGGTATCATTTGCAAAGCACATCAGGCTGCTCTCTGATACAATTTTTATGTTGTCTTTTTTGCCTGCATGGGACTATAGGATGCCGACGATGAGCATAGAAGAAGCCGGGTTAACTGAAATGAAAATAATGGAGGAATGGCAAGAAGGAACGGCCAAAATGATTCAAGAGGCTACCTCCTCTTGGCACAAAGATGACACTAGTTCGGCCCAAGACGACGAGGATGCCGAAGAGGAGAAAGCGAGGGCATGGGATGACTGGAAGGACGAAAACCCTCGAGGTGCAGGCAACAAGAAGCTCACCCCCTGCGGCTAACTTGTGAGCTATAGACACTAGTGAAAATACCACATGATACTGATGTCCATGTTGCCGAGTTCAGATAGCATTTCTCTTATTTCTCCTCTTATGTTTGCTGAGTGATGTTCAGTATGTTTGCTGAGTGATGTTCAGAGTACGTTATATAAATGTTCTGCTAGTGCATGGTTTTCATCCATGGTTTTCAGAGTACGTTATATAAATGCTCTGCTAGTGCATGTTCAGATGGCCTGCATCATCTGAATCCATCAGTTCTGTTTTGTCGCCCGTGGCAAAAACACTGATGTCTGGCGTGTCCTCCTAGAAGGGCGCACATGAAATGCACAAAAGTATGACGAATTCGTTTACCAGGAAAAATCAGAACTGTACACGTACGGTCTTAAGCTATTCTTTCAGAAAGTAACAACATTTTGCACATAGGCCACCTTTTGCAAGCGAACATGTTTATACTATGCTGCATATCCATGAAGCATTCCGACTCCAATTCTCGTATAAAATGCAGTTCCATTATGAGGCGCAGAGGCACATTCATGTACGCGTGCAGATAACCGGCAAATACTAACCAAGCTAGTAAACAAAACCATACAAAAGGAGAACACCAACTGCACACAAATATAATCCTAAAAAAGAAACAATCGAAAAGAGTACAATTCTTCGAGCAGACTTCTGAATCGCTTGCAAGACATTATAGTTGCAGGTTCATCTCCCGAGCATAAGCACATCATTGATATTGACAGGAATATTTCAGAGAATACCAGTATTGTCTGTCAAATTTATCTTGCAACTGGCCAAGCAAACATCAGATTAGTAGTTGATCATCATGGGAACAGAACTCATGATGAATCATTTCTAAATATGACTCCCTCCAGTTTCTTCTCAGAACATTTCCATAGCGAACACTGCTCCTTAAACAGCAACCAGAATTAATTTTAACTCTTGCAGGGTGCCCTGATTTGGTCAGCTTCCAACAGATTGCTCTCACTATTAGAAAACGAAATCTGTGAAGATATCAACTGAATTTTCCTCCAAGTATCTACTACCTCTGTTTCTAAATATAAGACGTTTTGGGAGTTCAAATAGAGGGAGTAGCTTATACATCGGTAACCACCATTTTAAACCTGAATCTGTACCAGCCATTTTGAAAAGCTTTGACAACATATATGTTTCTAGTACTACAATCATTGTGAGAATTTGAATATACCTCACAAAGAGGTTAATTCAAAATCCATGAATCCTCCCACGACCTGATCTGAACCTCATCTTCGCCTTGACTTCAATAACATACCATCTCACTCACATGATACTCTTAAGAGTCACCTGCTTTACGAGTCACCACCATTCCTTCGACGCTTTTGCTGCGGAGGGCCTTGCATGTCTTCACCCCCATCTTGTCCATCACCTTCAGTGGCCTCAGCAGCCTCATCTCTTGCAACGGCATAGTTTCTATTGCTGCGATCCTCATCCTCACCACCGCCACGACTGGTGACTGGGTCATTGGCAATTTGCTCTTCAGAAGCGAGTAGTGCACAAGCCTTTTCTGTATCAAGGAGCGTCACGTATGAAAGAACAACTATGCCCGGATGACGCCTAGAGGGGGGGGGGGGGGGGGTGAATAGGCGATTAAAACTTTTTCTAATTAGGGGCTTGATAATTGCGGAATAAAACTATGTGTTTAAATTAACAAGCCAACAACCTAATTACTAGGCTCACCTATGTGCACCAACAACTTATGCTAAGCAAATCAACCCACAAGGTGATAGCAAGATATGAACTTCAAGCACGAAGGCTATCACAATGTAAATTGCATAAGTAAAGCTCGGGTATAGAAATAGCCGAGGCACGCGGAGACGAGGATGTATTCCCGAGTTCCTCCTTGTTAAGGGAGTACGTCTCGTTGGAGGGGTGTGAGCTCGCCACAAAAGGCCTACTCAAGATGCCACAAAGGCCTCACCCTATTCTCCGATGAACCTCACCCAAGGGATTGGTTCACCTTCCACTATCGGAATCCTTCAAGGCGGATTCCGGAGCCCTTTACAACTTCTCCTTGGGGCACACACCCACAACTCAATTGGGGCTCCCAAACTCGTGCCGAAGCTTCACAACTCGAAGACTTCGCGGCACCTCCACACCGTCTAGGGTACACAATGCACCCAAGAGGCAACAAGCTCTTGGGAACACAATGCACCCAAAAGTAACAAGCTTCTCAACCTTCAACTTCACGTATCACCGTGGAGAGAGCAACCCGATGCAACTAATGCAAGAGGCAAGAACACACGAAGTGGTCAAGTCCTTCACTCTCAAATTCCAACCAAGCAACAAATGCTTTGGGGGGAATAAGAGAGGAAGAACAAAGGGGATGAGCACAAAGCAACCCCAAAATCTAGATCCACAAGTTTCCCTCACTTAGAGGGGATTTTGATTGGTGGAATGGTAGATCTAGATCTCCTCTCTTGGAACCCTAAATTTGGGCAAGAATCATTGGAGTGGAAGAGAGGAATCAAGCTCACAAGGATTAGAGCAAAGGGAAAGAGCAAGAACAAGTGAGCAAGAGCAGCAACCAGGTTTTTGGGGGGGGGGAAGGAGGCTTTTTATATCCTCCCCCAAAAACTAGCCGTTGGAGCCTGTCCAGGCCGGAGACTCCGGAGTAAGTGGCCGGAGACTCCGGCCTGCTGGGTCATCGGGGAGGCCGGAGATTCCGGTCCTTGGGGCCGGAGACTCCGGCCAGGCCGGAGACTCCGGGCACCCTCCGAGGGTGCTCCGGACCCCTATCCAGAGGCGCACCACACAAATGCAAAGGCTGAAGAAAAAAGGGGGGGGGGGGGGCGGAGATTCCGGGTCCTCGGGCCGGAGACTCCGGTGGGCCGGAGACTCCGGTCCTTCTCCGGGGGAACTCCGGACCCCTGTCCAGAAGCGCACCACAGCAGACAAACGGCAGCGAAAATCACAGGCCGGAGACTCCGGGTCCTTGGGGGCGGAGACTCCGGTGTGACCGGAGACTCCGGACCCTCTCCGGGGTAGATCCAAACAGAGAAAACCAGAACTGCCATAACTTTTGCAAATGAAGTCCGAATCGAGTGAATCCAATTTTGTTGGAAAGAGGACGACAAGAGCTTACCCTACAAAAACTGAAAATATGAAAACAAGCAAAGGAGATTGTGCGGAGGGATGGAATGGTGAGACCTTTCCAAGCGGATGAACCGGCAAAATCTCCAACACGAAAACGCACAAGCTTTTCATCAAGACTCCGTTTTCTATGATCTTGGGCTTGTTACGAAGATAATCACAAGCCCTACAAGATCATGCATATACACATCATAGTCTATCATGTGAGGAGGAAAATATAAGGCGAGAGTTTGACCTCTCGTAGAAGAGACAAACCGGTAAAACCTCCGATATCAAAAACACAAGAAGATATTCACGAGATCCGTTTTTGATGAACTAGAGCTTGGTATGGAGATGAACACAAGCTCTAAATTCTCACATGGATAAAAGCCAAATAAGAACCAATAAAGATGATTGCATGGATGCAAAGGTTTGAGCTCTCCACGAATGATACGATCACGATACTCGGTCGAGAGCCCCTCTTGATAGTACGGCTATCTATCCTATAATCCGGTCTCTCACTAAACAACATGAGACCGGTAAAATAAAAACCCTACCAAGATCATACCTTTGCCTTGCGCATTAATCCACTTGAGGTCGATGGAGACGATCTTCATCTCCTCAAGGCGAACCATCTTCTTGATTGCGCTTCGCTTGGTGAAGAATCACATGACGCTCCCCCATACACCAAGATGGGGAAAGCACTCTTCGGCATATCTTCACTTGGACTTGAGTGTCGATCAACCCGCACTTAGCCTTGATCAACACAAATCTTTTCTTCCCTTGAGCTTGACTCCAACACATGGAGATCAAGCAAAGCACCTTGACTCCAACACATGGAGACAAGCTTGGCCTTGATCACCAAATGATCTTGACACAAGCTAAAGGACAACCTACACATAGAGCTCAAAGCAAATATTAGTCCATAGAGATTGTCATTAATTACCAAAACCATGCATGGGATCAACCATGCACTTTCAACGTAGCCATGAACAGTATTTTCTCCACAGGCTCCTGCCTCTTTCAGGTTCCTGACTTTTGTCTGGCCATACTTGAGGAGGGCCTGATGGTTGGCCTCCCGGCTGCAAAATTCAAATAGGCGACGCTGCTGCACCTCTGGCCCATACTTGTCGACGATGTTTGAGGTGTTCAAGTTCAGATCCTTTGCCTCCTTCCGACATTGGGCGAGATACAAGGTCCAGCACTGACCGCGGAGCTCATGGCTATTCAGGGCAACATAGGAGGCGGGTACAGGGTATTGCACCTTTGCAGCTTCAACACTGACCTCGAAGGACTTGCAGGTCTCGTTGATCTTAGCCATATAGTGAGCAATCTTCGCATCCCTTTCTCCCTGCAGCTTGCTCATCTCACCTGAATATTCATCATTCTCAGCCTGATAAAGGTGGAGGAGGGCCATCTGCTCAGGATCATAGACACTCTTTCCAGACCTGACACGCTTCTGGATACACTGCAGGTTATGCTGGCCCGTGGTAGTTGTGAGCCACCGTGTGAACCTGAACAGGTCCCTAATAGTCAGCACCTGCGCTGACACGACGCTTCCAGAATTGTGGGCCCTGGACCACAGGTCACCAAAGAAGCCCTGCTGAAGGTGGGGTGTCACAGTCTTCACAGCCTCCTCCAGACCCGACATGGTGCCCTTGGAGTTGATGAGATCATCATAGGTGCAGCTTTTAAGCACCAGGTGACTATCCCCAAAAGCTAACATCAGATCGGCCAACCTGCCTGCCTCAGAATTTCTGTGCGTATCATCCAGCTGGGGGTACCTCAGGGGATCAACCGGCATATTCACATGATCAGGATTGCTTGAGGTTAAGCCCAAACAGTTGAATGCTGTCTTCCCCTGCGTATGGTTCTCTGGATCTCTTTCTCCAGATGCAGCTGCTGTGTCTATGGTTTTCCTAGCATTGTCATCAGCTTGCTCACGAATAACTTCCCCACACACTGTCCTGATCGAACTCTTACTGAAAGGGACATTCTCCATTCTTCCAAAAAAAGAAGCAATTGCTGCATACACTCCTAAATTAACACTATTGTACCTTAACTGGCGAACCAAATCCGTGGTTTACTTATCTAGATGCTCATGAGACGGCCAATGCACCATATTTCCACTTTCCTATGCAGGGTGATATACCATCCGCCGTCATCAGTTCTGAGTAGCCTAATTACTCGTGCCATGCCAGGGTGATACACAGGTTCCCCATTTTGCTTATTCCATTTTGCACAGGTCGGGCACGCTCATGGCGCGAGTGTGGTCACACGAGTATGAAAATCCTGACCTGGCATGGCACGTGTGACCACACTGACCATTGGAGGGGGCCTGCCTTTTCACGATTTGCTCCCTAGAGGGCAGCCTAGATCGAGACAGCTGCCACATAAACACTTTAATTTTTAAGGGCAGAGAGATAGCCCATAAATCGGCGGCAAAGGTGACCTGCACCCCATTGCAGAGCCTCCTATAGAGGGAATTGGTAGAAAAGGTTTTTGAGGGTTCCAGCTCCCAGGATACACTATCCTGTTCTGGGGAGGGGGAGAACCCCTCAATCTCAACTTGAAGCTCATGCCATTGAAGGAGCTCCTCAGGGCCAAAGGTACGACAAAAAGACAAGCGCCAGCCATTCTCAGAGTAAGCTTGAGAGACTAGAATGGCTGGGTCCGCACAGATTGCAAAGAGCTGCTGGTATCTATCTTTGAAGGGGGCATCTCCCTTCCACCAATCACTCCAGAAGGCCGTAGAGGTACCCGCAGCAGGGTGAAATCTAGCCCCCATCTTAAACATGTGTTTAACCTTATGGATACTATGCCAGAACTGAGACCCTCGAAGGGGGGAAGAGGAGAACAGCTGTGGCACGTCGTATTTAGCTCTAACAAGCTTCAACCATATGGAGGAATCATTTTCCTGAGCCGTAAACATCCGCCAGATCCATTTACACATCAGAGCAGAGTTCATGTGTCTAGAGTTCATGATGCCCAGACCGCCCTGGTCCTTAGGCAAGCATAGATGCTCCCATTTAACCATGTGGTACTTCCTTTTGTTCCCCGCACCTTCCCAAAAGAATCTAGCGCGGAGCTTGTCGAAACCGGCATGGGTTCCTTCTCCAAGCAGGTAAAGCCCCATCGAATACGTGGGCAAACTGGAGAGACAGGTATCGGTCAGAGTTAGTCTGGCCGCCGAAGACATGAGTCTGCCTTGCCAAGGGTCAGTCCTATGACCTACTTTAGCTACTAGGGGTTCCCATTCAACCAAGGATAACTAAAGGGGAATGAGCCTAAAGCACAATTAAGCTCATTGGCTACTCTAGCTTGCTCCTCCAGGGAGCACCCCATAACTATAACTTTACTCTTATGGAAGTTAATTTTAAGCCCTGATAAGAGCTCAAAGCAAATTAGCAAAAACTTAAGATTAGCCACTAACAGATCAGACTTCTGAATCATGATCATGGTGTCATCATCATACTGAAGGTGTGTTAGTCCCCCAAGAATAAGATGGGGAACAACACCCTGGATGTGTCCAGCAGCACTAGCTTTGGACAGGATAGCATCCAGGGCATCAACCACAAAAGTCAAAAAGAAGAGGTGAGCTAGGATCCCCCTGACGAACACCTCTTCTGTTTCTAAAGAAAGGACCCACCTCTCCATTAATGGAGATTGCCGTCTGGCCTCCTGACACCAGCTGCATAAGGCGGTGGATTACCCCCATGTCAAAGCCTTTCTGAAGGAGCACTTCCTTCAGAAAGAGCCAGTTAACCCTATCATAGGCCTTCTCAAAGTCGAGCTTTAGGAGGATGGCTTCAGTCCCCGACATATTTAACTCATGGATGATCTCGTGGAGAGCAAGGGCCCTGTCAGTGATCATCCTTCCTTTGATGAAGGCAGTTTGAGTAGGCGAGATTATCCGGTGCGCTACCGGAGCTAATCTAGACGCATAAGCTTTGGAGATAAACTTAAACAGGACATTGATCAAAGCAATAGGCCTATATTGCTTAATAGATTCCGCTCCCTGAACCTTAGGGATAAGCGACAGAATCCCAAAGTTCAGACGGGAGATATTAAGAGTACCCATGGCAAAGCCATTAAGGATCCTAAGCACTAGATCTTTAGCAAAGGGCCAGCAGGACTTAAAAAAGAGGACAGGGAACCCATCTGGGCCAGGAGCCGTATCAGTTTTGGTGTCAAGAAGCACCGCATCTAATTCATCCATGGTGAAGGAGCGTGCCAGCTCCTCGTTCTCTAGGGCTGAGACCTTCCGCTCTGGAGGCCAAATGTCAGGAGAGAGGGATAGAAGCTTTGGTTCTTCGGTTCCCATCAAGTCCATGTAAAACTGGTAGATGTGCTCCTGGATAGCATGAGCAGTGTTGATCTCGCCCTGCTCCGAAACCAACCTAGTGATGGCACACTTCCGGCGCCGGCCGTTGACCACCGCATGAAAGTAAGCAGTGTTCGAATCTCCTTTAAGAGTCCACATGAGGCGACCACGCTGGCACCAGTATTCCTCCTCAGCTGCAAAGATCTGCACCAGTTGGTCCTCGAGGTGGTAGCAGAAAAGCCAAGCATCGTCGTCAAGACCAACCGAATCAACTTGAGCATCTAGCTCTTGAATTTTGGAGAGGAGCATTTGCTTATTTAGTCTGACCTGCTTACCCAGGTTAGCTCCCCACCCTTTAAGGTGTTGACGGAGACCACGAGAAATGCAGTGCCACACGTCAATTGGACCCCATCTACCAGCTGGGTCCGCTGCCAGGTTAGTCCAGGACAGCTGAAGCATGTCCTTGAAGCCGGGGATTGCAAACCAACCACGTTCGAAGAAGAAGCGCGTCGAACGGGAAGGCTGGTCCGTCCCGGGGTCTAAGATAAGTGTTGAGTGATCAGAGCCCACACTGGTCTCTGTTTTAAGCATGGACAGGGGAAACCACTGTTCCCACTCGGTGGCCACCAGGACCCGATGAAGCACACATCTGACAGGCTGCACTTGCCTGTTGGACCAAGTAAAACGAGCACCAACACGGTACAGCTCACGAAGACCCATGCGGGCGATGCAGTCATTGAAAAGGTTGACATGCGGCCAGTTGATGTTCGCATTATTCTTGTCCACACTACCTCGAATGAGGTTGAAATCTCCCCAACCAGCACAGGGTAGGGAGCCGCTGCAACTTTCGCCTCGAGCTCTTCGAGGAAAGCAGCCGATCGCGCATGATCAGCCGGACCATAGACCCCGATAAAGGTCCATTTGGATCGCGACTCATTGTGGAGAATATTAGCACAGACGTGGTGGTCACCTTTACTGAAGGACTCTACTTCCAAAGAGCTGGTTCTACACCCCAACAGAATCCCTCCAGAGTGGCCAACCGCCGGCAGCCAGTACCACATGAACTGGTCTCCCCCATCAAGGTTACGCAGTTCATGGTCAGCAAAGTCTTGGCGGATGGTTTCCTGAATGCATATGATGTCCACCTTATTTTTCTTCAAGAACTCTCTTAACTGAGTCCTGCGCCCCTTGCGGCCGAAACTGCGCATATTCCAGATGAATATCCTCATGAGGACACCATCTTCAAAGCTCGTGCTTGGCGAGCGGGAGTATTCCTGAGGTTGGTCCGCGGACCCAGACCCACAGAAGCCAAGGAGTTCCTCTTAGAAGTCTTCTTATTCACCGCCTGCAAACTTGCCTGGGTTGGGTTTTCTATGGCACTTGGTGGGGGGGGGGGGGGGGGACACTATCTCCGCAAGGGTTTCACCCCCTCCCACACTGGGAGCATTGGGTGGAGCTGAGCTCTCCCCCACTACTAATTTCCCATTGGGAGGAATAACCTCTGCTAACTCCTTCTTTTTCTTGTCAGCTTGTAATTTCATTTTAGCTGCCGCGGCCGCAAGAGCGGCCTGGGCCAACTCATTAGCACGAACCAGCGAGAGAAGCTGACAAGAGGAATTATAGAGGGAAGGAAAAGAGATCGAGCAATCATTTGCAACTTTCAAAAGATGGGAATCAGAAAGAGCAGGTAAAACCAAAAACCGATCCAATTGAGAGATGGCAGGGGGCGTACCAGGCATATGCTTGTTCTTCAGTCTGACGGCCTTGTCCATCATAGACTCCCCATCCGATCCCTTTCCACGCACGCTGCGGCGAGTCGAGGAGGTGGGCGTGGACGAGAAGGCCCGTAGGTTAGAGCGTTTGGCCTTGGCGGACACTGGAACAACACGGGTCAAGCTCGGGATGGCCTTGTCGCACGAGGTCAACGGGTTCTCCACTTCTCCATCCTGCTTACGCTTGAGGCGCTTCAGCTTGTTGGCAAGGGTCTCCTCATCAAACTCCCAATCTGCCGGACTGGTCCGGCAAATCTCAGCACGGTCCTGGGCAGACATCTTCTGGATTTTGAGAGGAGAACCCAAGGGGGGGGGGGGGGACAGTTGAGTTGACGCGTCAGAGGAGCTGTCAATATCTTGACTAGAAAGATTGGAACCGTACTGGTCAAAGTGGATCGGCGCAAGGCTGGACTTGGCAGGAACAGACTTTGGTTTCAAGACAGACCCAAACGCAACAGCCTGCGGAGGAAGGGTGCTGCTTCCCACCGAGGTTTTTCCCTGCATCACGGGGGCGGGGAGATAGGCATGGCAGCCGGGAGCAACGGGGACAGGGCACACTGCTCCACCGCCGCCGATCGGGGCAGCACAGCCTCAAAAGTGCCACCAGGGTTCTTGCTGCACACCTCCTTGTCCTGGCCTTTGTGTTTGTCCTTGCCCGAATGCTTCCAGTGCGGCTCGGAGGGGCTCTGGTCTTCAGTTTCCTCCTCCTCCTCATCATCGTGCTTGTCCTTGTCATTGTGGTCCGAAGGCAGGGGCGGAGGCGGCGGAGGAGACGAGCCCACCCGCTTGGCTATCTCCGAAGAAATCGCGATGCGGAAACCTTGCATGTTGGCGAAGAGGGGCACAGACGGAGGCATCTTGGCAGGGGCATGGCAGTGGAAGAGCATTTTAATCGGGCCATCTCCCATCAGAGAGTCCTCATCCACGAGCCGCGGGCGCCCCATCATCTTCAACCCTTCCATGAGGAGGTCCGTCTTGCAGATACAGGAGGGGATGCCGACGAGCGAAACCCAGACCTTGGAAAGCACCTGAGAGGCCGACGGGTCAACCGCTGCTTACGCAAACACGACCGACATCTTGCTAACAGGGAGGGTGAGCCCACCCGCATTCTTGCACAAGCGGAGACTGGCCTTGGTGGGAAAGATCACCAGGAAATCGGTGTCGCTGACCTGACGGACCTTGAAGTCCCAGGTTTCATCCACCAGTTGCTTCAGATCTACATCCAGCTTCTGAACAGTCAGGGAGTTGTTGTTGGCGATTACCAGCACCATGTTTGATGCCTCAGGGTCAACCGCGTCCGGATCAGCTTCTTCGACTTCAAGGAAGTGGAAACCCACTCCATCCAGCGCATACCCATACCACTGGAGGGTAGCCGCCTTGGACGCCACAGGGCACATCCCCGTCGTGTGACCATCGATGTCACAGATACTGCAGTGGGTAGGGAAGGTGCATGCAGATTGGAAGTGGCCATCCCGGCCGCAGTGGTAGCATTTGATGGCGCCCTTCTTGGAAGATGAGGAGGGAGCCGCAGATCTGCCTTTGGGTTGGGGGGCAAGCGCATCAGAGGGCTGCATCATCGGCGGGGGAGGAGGAGGCGGGGTGGTCATTGTCGTGGCCGCCGCAGCCGCCCCGGCCGCCGCACGCCTTGCCTCCGCTTGGCTAGCGGAGAACTTACGCACCACACCGCGCTTCTTCCTGGCCGGAGGAGGAGGCTGGTAGGCCGCTCTGGCCTCCTGCTGGGCTTCCTCCTACGGGCGGTACCTACGCTCCTCGCGCCGCCACTCTGACGTGCGAGAACGTTGTTGGTCGCGCCAGCGCCGCTCGCCCGCCCGATCCTGCTCCACCTTTTGGCGGAGGTAGGCCTCACGCTGGCGGCCCTCGTCTGCGCGGGAGTCCTCCATTGGCCTCCTGCCCAAGCTGCGGGAGTCCTGGTGGGGGCGATCCATCGGAATGGAGGAGGGAGAAGGGTGGGGAGGACGCTCACGGGAACTGACGTAGGGGAAGGGAGTAGATCTAGATCTAGAGGAGCGGAGGAAATGGCGCACATCCTTGTGGGATGCTGGAAACCCTAGAGAGGTATCTAGGGTTCCCTTCCTGACCCACCTCCACTTAAATAGTGAGCCGTGGGGCCGCACGGGCCTTACGGGCGTAGTGGGCCGGGGCACCGGACCAGCAGAGGGCCCAACTGGCAGGGTTGGTGTCGTAAGGGAAGGTACCGGTTCAGCGGGGCGAGACGGAGATGGGCCGGGCCGCCCACCACAGGGCAACTCACGGCCCACCACCAGGGGAGCGGGGGACGACCGTGACGGCGACCTAGGGGAAGACGACACCGGCGCCGCCGGGCTCTCTGGCGGGCGCTCCGGCGGAGGGAGGGGAGGGGGGGTGAGGGTCGGACCGCCTGCCAGGGGGCCAATGGCGGGGGGACACAGGGGGGCGGACCAGCCGCACACGGCGGAGTCGGAGGGGGGGCGGGCGAGGGGGAAGGTCGTCGCGCAGGCTGGATCTGGATCCCTTTCCCCCCTGGCGCAAAGGCCGTGCGCCGGCGACACGACGCTCGCGCCGCCCGGGGAGCACACTCTGACCAGGCCTTCTCCACAAAATCCAGCAGCGAAGGCGAGCAAGGACGGGCGACACGGTGCCTCGGCGAGGAAACCCTAGCCGCGAGATCTGGGGCGGTCCCCGTGGGAGAGTCCTCCTCCTCGTCGTAGGAGTCACCGCCGAGCGCCCAGAAGCGGGAGCCTCGCCACCCGCCGCAGTCTGGCCGGGGGGAGGAGGGCGAAAGGGCGCGGCCGCCGTCGCCACTAGCCGACGGAGGCGAGTCGCCACGGGCATCGCGAGAGCAAGCGCGAGAGCTGTCCATCCTTTCACTAACCCATTCCACGCAGTGCTACCTTTGTAATGAAGCCATTACCTCAACTGGCCGTTTCCTATAGACTATTTTGAAATTGAGCTATATACGCCGGAGGTACAACAACTTAGACGTTACATGCAAATTGATACAACAACTTGTAAATTGTGGTAAACCGGTACATTAACTTGTGATGTATGTGTAAAACCGGTCCAAATCATCCTGAGGTCGACATGTGGCACTGATATTTTTGTTAAAAACGCCCTGTAATTTTTTCTTATCAAGCACATACGAACTTGGTGCTGCCCTTCTCTCTATACTGGTCCCACATGTCAGTTTAGATATTGCACGAGCATGATTCGAACTTGAGAACACAAGAATGGAGTCACAAGGCGCTGGCCACAATAGCAAACACAACTTCATGTTAATTATCTAGAACTCGTGTATTTATATGAGCAACACATATTGGGCTGTCTATTCTAGCCTTTGTCCCGAAGGGTTCAGTAGCAACACGCCGATGAAATTGGGAAGTTCATGTTATCTCATGTATTCGTGTGGTATGCATTGTACGTGCGCGCACACTAGCATACATAGGTCTAGCTTCCATTCGATCTACATGATAATTGGGTGAAGGAAATATGTTTGCCCTTGACGGTAGAGACATCATAGTTGTATCGTTTCATTTCGGTGATGTTGCGACTTGACTCACCGAGTATGACATATTGACATCTTATCGTCAAGTTTGGACAACGCGAACTTGCTGTGCGTCGGCGTGCTGCTGCTGAACCTATTGGGACGAAGGCTAGAATAGTCGCCGCCGCCCTACAAGTAGATCAAGGTCGGCAGCATCGGCATGATGTGGTAATGTGTTTCAGCGCGGCAGTGCATCGTGGTGCTTGCATTTTGTATCTGGTCACCATGGCGCGTCCGCGTGTTTTCGCGTTGGCTACACTTGTAATAGTTCCTACCGAGACAAAAGGTAAAGTCCGCATGCACACAACAAACTAGCATGCCCATGGCCGATCGAGGAGCGGCAAAACTCGTACGGGCCAAGTCCGTCGTTAAACTTGTCATGTGTTGGTGTATAATTAGAAAAGTTCTAGACAATTAACATGATGAAGCATTGTCTATAGTGGCTAGCGCTTTGTGACTCTGTTCTTGTGGTCTCAAGTTCGAGACTTACTGGTGAAATATTCCTTTCTTTTACTGCTTTCATCTAAACTGACATGTGGGACTTGCATAGAAGTGCAGCATCATAACATGTACTTGATAAGAAAAAAATACGGGGTGTTTTTAACAAAAATACCGGTGCCACATGTCAGCGTCAGGATTATTTGGACCGGTTTTACATATACATCACAAGTTAATGTACCGGTCTACCCCAATTTACAAGTTGTTGTATCAATTTGCACGTAACGCGTAAGTTGTTGTACCTCCGGCGTATATAGCTCTTTGAAATTTAAACCATGACACGCGCGTAAGTAACTCGCGTCGCCGAATGAAGAGCAAAAAGCACACGGCGCAAGAGAGAAACGGATAAGCTTGTTCTTTCGCTGTTTTCGAGGAACAGCTGACTCTACACGGCCGAAATTCCTCCCCAGTTTCCCGACGAAGGAACGAGCTCCATCAGGTGGACGCCGCCTGCCAATCAACGAAGCTTCTCTGACGCCTTCCGCGCCCACAGCACGCGTCCGTAGCGACGTAAAAGCCTAATCAGATGCTATGCCGACTTACAGTTGGAAGATGTGTACGCCGACATATAGTTCGAAGACGTACGCGTACGGCGTACGTACGTTGTGATCGTTTTTTTTTTGTTTTTGTTTTTGCACTACGTTGTGCTCGATTTGTGTTTTGAGATAATATAATAGTACAAGCTTAAATTCGTATATGTACGACTCGTGATCGATTTGTGTCTCAGAGTAGGCAACATATATGCCAGTCCGTCAATCCGTGCGTGAGATTACGAAATCGCCTTCTTGGGTAAAAATCGAGAAAAGAGAAACTATGGTAACAAATGGTGTCGAATTTGTAATTTTGTATTCGCATTTGGTATGTATCCGGTCGTTTTCCGTTGTGAGTTGACCACCTCAGCCCTCACCAATCCCCATCGTGTCATTGTTAAAGTACGTACAACGACAAGTGCTACTGGTTTTCATGCAAACGAAGCCTTCAAAGGACGGGTTCCAGGAACTCACGAGAGCCACCCCCCGCGTCGCCCTTCTCTGGCGACCCGGGGGGAAACCCTAGACGCCGCCGCCAGAGGCCCCCCCGCCGCCCTTCCCCCGCTTCGCCGCCGTCGGAGGAGCCGCCGGCAAAGCCGCGCCGGCCCCTAGGAAGGTGGCGGCGGGGCTTTTTCCTTTTTGGGGCCCACTCCTCGGGCTTGGATCTTAGGATGGCTGATGAAGACGACGGCGGGCGTCCCGGGCCGTGGCGCGGTGGTGGCTCTCACCGCAGTGCTCGAGATGGTCTGCGGCGGGGCGGAGGCGCAGGGAGCAGCCTGGTCGCGGCGGAGGGGCTGGGAGCAGGCCCGCATCGGGCAACCTAGCCATGGCAGAGGTCCTGGCGCGAGGGGCAGCTGGTCACGGCGGAGGTGCTGGGCGCAGGCCTGCATCTGGGCCGCGCCGGCTTGCGCTCGGTGCACGAGGAGGAGGTGTGCGCGGCAACGGCGTCGAGCTCCTGGGTGTGGCGGAGGTGCTTGAAGGGAGGGCTGCTGGTTGGGAAGGTAGGGGTTTTTTCCTCCACCCTCCTTCGGCCATGGCTCGCTCACGGGGAGGAGGAAGCTGGGGCGGCGGCCCCGGAGCAGCGGCTGCGTCAGGAAGTGTGGCCGGCATGGCATCTCCCGTGGCATGTGGTGCCGCGGTGGCTGTGGCATGCGGAGGAGCTCGGTGGTTGACGACGGGGTATGCTTCCATCTGGCCGCTCCCTGAGCTTCGCGAAGGGGAAGAATTCTTGGCGAAAGCTTGCACAGACTCTGGTACGTGCCAACGACGACGGCGCCTTTGGGCGTCGTTCCCTTCTTGATCGCGTCGTTGTGCAATCTCGACCCGGTCCGACGCAAGTGGTTCCAAGAATCTTCGGGTGAAAACCTAAGCCCCGTCGGGGGCGGGCGACGGTGACGAACGTGTCACTCCGTTGTTGGAGGCGCCCCCTTGGAGTTTTTGGCCCTCGCGGTGCGACGGCTTCGCGGTGGATGGACAGGATGCCTTCGTGGCCGGGGGTGGTGGATCCCGGGGCGGTGGCCCCGGATGGTGGTGGATGCCGAGGCGACGGCCTTGGGCTCCCACGCTGCGACGGTTCTATGAGGCATGACCGTTGTATTGCGTGTGTCTGGGTGGCGACCTGGACGAAAACTGCATGGGCAGAGGGTTCGTCGACCTGACTAGATCGCTTTCGGGTAATGCGAAGATTGATCTGGTTGGCACGTCGGGACGGCGGCCCCGGATTTGGCGCGACGTTCGAGGTCTACGGCAGTCGGTTGGGCGGCTCCGTGCGGCGTCGCGGCTCGTGTGCGGCTTTGGTGCCGAGTGGTGTATGTCGGGGCAGCGCCCCGAAGTCGAAGGTGTGTGTTTGTGGCGTTTGGTGGGCTTGTGTCGTGTGGACGACGGGTCTCCTCGCTTGTGCGGTTTTTCAGTCTTGTTTTGCTTATAAACAGATCAATGTATAGTTTGTATGGTTTTTAGGTCCAGTTTTCCTTATAAATTAAATCAACTCTATTCTATCTATACGGATTGCAGGAACGCTCTGCCCTCTCTTCGAGAGGTTTCTTGAAAAAAAAAAAAAGCCTTCAAAGCGGAAGGGGCGAATAAATCGCAGGAAATTAAGTTTGGTCCGCGCGAACCGGTAATTTCCGTTCCCGCGCGAAGCTTCCTCGAAGCTTCACCTCCTTCCTTCCTTTGGTCGTGCCATGGCCCTTATAATCCTCTCCGGCCGGCCGTCTACCCTTCCACCACAATCCTCACTTTCCGTTCTCCCACCTCCGCGATCCCGGTCAATTCTTTTTGCGAGACCCAACCATGAAACTTTCCAATTTCTTCGGTTCCTCCTCCTCTTCTTCTTCCAAGAAGGAGACGTCCAACAAGGGTAAGAAGACGCCGAAGAAGAGCGCCGGCAGCGGCAAGGGCTGCTCCTTCGGCTCCACCGCGTCGTCGTTGTCGGCGTCCGACGAATCCGTCACGACGCCCAGGACCGTCCTGCCTCCGTCGGCGTCGTCGCCGTCCGTATCCGACGACTCTGGCGTCACGACCAAGGATCCGTCGGCGATGGTCGCCGCCGTGACGCGGCGGGAGCTGGAGGTGGCGCTCCGGAGCGTGGTGTCCACTGAGGAGGAGCTGGCCGCGATGCTCTCCGAGGCAGAGTCCGGGATCGCGCTGGAGGCGATCGCGGCGGCGGCGGCCGACGAGGGCGAGCTGAGGGACATCTTCGCGGTGTTCGACGCGGACGGGGATGGGAGGATCTCGGCCGAGGAGCTCCGCGCCGTGCTCGCTTCGCTCGGCGACGAATACCGGTGCACCGTCGAGGACTGCCGCCGCATGATCGGCGGCGTGGACACCGACGGCGACGGCTTTGTCTGCTTCGACGAGTTCACGCGCATGATGATGCATGGCCCGTGAATTAATGGTGCCGATCTAAGTAATACTACTATCAACGTATCGCTATCTGTTCGTTTTTTTTATTAGAAGAATTTAGGACTGATTCAGGTTTTGTTCTTGATTTCCCATGTGTGAGTGTACGGACGGTGATGAACTCGCGATCTGTCAATCGAGCGTGTGAAAGAACACTCATTGAGTATCTCCGTTGTACTGAAAATTCTCGAAACATGTAGCATTTTATTTGCAAAAAAAAAAAGAAACATGTAGCATTTTGTGGACTGTGGTACGATAGTAGCGTTTGGTCCATAAATTTCACGTTTATATGTTTTGTCGTTTGGGACAATTAGTTGATTTGCAACAAAAAATACAGAAAACTTCCCCCTCACCTGCGTGTCGCTGCTGTCCCCACCTGATGCTCCGCTGCCAATGCCGCCTCAAGGGAACAGGGGAGAAAGAGGAGAGGACGCCGTGGCCTTCCCCCTTGCATGTTGTCGCCTCCACCCGATGCTTCGCCGCCACTGACATCTCCAAGGAACAGGAGACAGAAAGAGAGAGAAGAGCACATCCTAACTTTCCCCCCTCACATGCGCATCGCTCCAGCCTCCACCCGATGTTCCGCCGCCGCTAGCGTAAGTGAAAGGTGGTAGGCGAAAAGATAGGGTTCAGGATAGAGAGATGTCGTATCATCGACTGAGCTGCTCCCCCAAAACCAAGCCCGTAGAAGGGCCCACATGACAGTCTCCCACGAACGGTAGATGCCCTCAGAAGAGCCGCATCTAACCAAATTTACAGCTTTAGTTAGTAGTACTAAATATGAGAGAAATTGAGCAAAAATGCCACACCTCGATGATCATCTCACATATTCTACGGGTCGGTTTATATTGAATATTGTAGCTGTTCGAGAATATATCTAAGCACATTTATTCTTTGCAATGAAGAAGATGTGGTTGAAAATCTGGGTTTCAGGGAGACAACTCGGTTGCTGGAATCGGCCACAATGAATCGGCGGTTCGGCCACTATGGTGTCTCCTTTAATCGAGCCAACAACATACGCATCCGTAATTCCATATTGACATTGGTGCTTAAGTCAAGCGAGTTCATGACTATCCACGTGAAATATTTTGATTTGTGACTTTTCTTAGTGACAGTATGTGATTGGACAAAAAATTATGATAGTTTTGAACCGATAGTAATAAGATGTTTGATAGGGTTTAAACCCTAAATATTTGTGATGATTTATATAAAAAACTTCATAGATTCATTACATGAAATGGTCATAAAATGGGCGACATGGTTTATGACCTTCATTTTGGTCGACTACAACCAGTTAGATCATAGAAATATTATTTAGTTTTCAAAATTCCTAGGAAATCCGATGATATACTATTAGTACTAAAATCAGAAATAAATCACAAAACCCAAAATATGATTCTATGCAAGGTTTTTTTCGAAAAGGGTGCCCCAGCCTCTGCATCGATTGATGCATACGGCTTTTATTGCTTTATTAAAATTCAGTTATTCAGTTATTACATCGAAATCCATCATGGATCAGAAAGTGTTGATACATGGATCAACCATCTAAATAAAGAACACATGGAATGATACTGCATTAACATGTGATCCTCCGATCAAAACGCCAGTTGCACCGGCTGTATAAATCCCGCGCCACCAAGTCCAGCAGGTTGCACCCAGAAACCAAAGCGGCACGCTTCTCCGTCGGTTGTAGGTAAGACCACATACGGATCCAGTGTGTGGCCAGAGGAACGACCTGCAAAAATGAATAAGATTGTGCTCTGTTAAAAATATAATCATTGCGCACATTCCATATGGCCCAAAGTAAAGCACAGACACCGACTCGAATCTGCACTTTAATATTCCTATTGACACCCCTCAACCAATTCCCGAACAGGTTTATGATGCTACTAGGGGGGTATATATTAAAAGCCATATGCACAATGCGCCAAACCATCTTAGCTAAAGGGCAAGATATAAATAAATGTTGGATTGTTTCATCTTGATCACAAAAACAACACTTTTTACTGCCCTCCCAGTTTCGCTTTGCCAAATTATCTTTTGTTAGGAGCACCTTACGGCGAAGAAACCACATGAAAATCTTAATTTTCAAGGGAACCTTCATTTTCCATATGTGCTTACCATTAAATTGCGCATGCTCAGACAAATAATCCAGATATAGAGATTTAACTGTGAAATTGCCCGTCACCGTTAAATTCCACTTAAAGACATCTTGATTATCGTTAAGCTGAATTTGCATCAAACGAGCAAGCAGATGCAACCAACTATTCCATCTGTTACCATTCAAAGTTCGGCGAAAGGTTATATTTATGGGTGGACCTTGGGACAAAACAGATGCCACTGTAACCTCCTTTCTATGGGCTATCCTGTATAGTGAAGGGTATTGGCTAGATAAGGGCTTGTCCCCTAGCCATGTATCCTCCCAAAACCTGACCTTCTCCCCGTTTCCAACAGAAAAGGATCCCCGTTCGAAGAACTCATCCTTCATCTTCATGAGACCCTTCCAAAACGGCGAATCAGAAGGTAGGCTTTTCATCTGAGACAGAGATTTTGTGCGCAAATATTTGTTCTGAATCAGCTCATGCCAAACACCATCCTCTGATAGTATTTTAGCTAGCCATTTGGCAAGTAGACATTTATTTTTGATCTCTAAAACTTCGATTCCTAGACCTCCCTGCTCTTTTGGTTGACACAAAATATTCCATTTAGCCAACCTATACTTCTTCTTATGTCCATCACTCTGCCAAAAAACCTAGAGCGGAAAGTATCCATTCTTTTCCGTACCCCTTTGGGCACCGCAAAGAAGGACAACATGAACATCGAATGGCTGGCTAAGAAAAATTATAAGTATTAACCTGTCTCCATACGACAAAAGTTTTCCAGCCCAGCTAGCTAACTTTTTCTCAAAACGATCTTCAACTGGTTTCCATTCCCCATTACGAAGCTTACGGAAGTGAATCGGAATCCCCAAATACTTAAATGGAAATTTCCCAATTTCACATCCGAATAAAGTCCTGTATTGATCTTCCATCTCTTTGGCTGCCCCAAAACAAAAAATTTCGCTCTTATGGAAATTTATTTTAGGCCAGATAGTTGTTCGAAAATGCATAAGATGAGTTTCATGTTTAAGGCCTTGTCAAAATCATGACTCATGAAAAGTATTGTATCGTCCGCATATTTCAAAATGGACACCCCACCCTCAACTAGATGAGGGATCAGTCCATCCACTTGGCCATCTTCCTTTGCCCTAGCGATCATTATAGCCAGCATGTCGGCTATAATATTAAAGAGAATAGGTGATAAGGGGTCACCCTGCCTTAGCCCCTTTTTTGTTTGGAAATAATGGCCTAAGTCATCATTAACCTTAATACCAACACTCCCACGGCTAACAAAATGCTCAATCCATTTACACCACCGCGAGTTAAAACCCTTCATTCTCATCACTTGCTGTAGAAAAGGCCATTGAACCTTGTCATAAGCTTTTTCAAAATCTATTTTTAACAATACCCCATCCATTTTTTTCCTATGAATTTCATGAATGGTCTCATGTAAAATCAGCACACCTTCGAGGATGTGTCTCCCCGGCATGAAGGCTGATTGAGTAGGGCGAATTACTTTTTGTGCTACTTCCGTTACTCTATTGGTGGCTACTTTGGTAAAGACCTTGAAGCTGACATTAAGTAGACAAATAGGACGATACTGTTGAATTTGAATAGCATTTTCTTTTTTAGGTAACAGAATTATGTGACCAAAGTTCAGCTGGTACAGAGGCAGCTCACCTCTATAAAAACTGTCAAACATATTGATTAGGTCATTTTTATGATATCCCAGAAACGCTGATAAAATTCAGCTGGAAATCCATCAGGTCCTGGTGCTTTATTCTTTTCCATTTGCATGATAGCCTCATGAACCTCTTGTTCAGAGAAGGCCCTCGTAAGAATTATATTTTCCTCTGCGGAAATCTGAGCAATGTCCGAAGTCCTAGCTTCCTCCAAAGAGAAATTGTTCGGAACCTCTGCCCCAAACAAACTTTTGTAAAAATCTGTAATATAATTTTTAATATTTTCTTGCCCTGTTATAGTACCTTCTTCTTGTTCAAGTTGAAAGATTATTTTCTTTCTATGCTTACCATTAGCAACTAAGTGGAAATATTTAGTGTTGTTTCCTCCTTCTTGAATATGTTTCACCTTAGCTCTTTGCGCCCATTTAGATTCCTCATCCCTTCTGAGACTGGCTATTTTATCATTTGCATCTCTCAGAGCCTCCTGCTCTTGGATGCTTAAAGGTAAAGTTTCAGCCTTTATGTCCAGGGAATCTATAATGTTCTGGAGCTTGGCTTTTTCCTGTTTATACTTGCCACTAAGATTCTTTGCCCATCCCCTTAGGAAGGAGCGAAGATGACGAATTTTGTTCTGCCAGATTTCCAAGGCATTATTTCCGAAAGTGACCTCCATCCATTCCTTGGCAATCATCTCAAAAAAACCTTCCTTTCGTAGCCACAATAGCTCAAAAGAGAGTGTGGCTTGTTGCCCTGGTGGCTTGTTCACCTGAGTCAATAAGAAGAGGCGTATGATCAGAGCCTTCTCTGGTCAGAGCTCTAACAGATACCAACGGGAATTTTTGTTCCCATGAAACACTAGCTAAAACCCTATCCAGTTTCTCGAAAGTCGGATTTTCTTTACGATTTGCCCACGTGAATTGCCTTCCAGAGAGCTCTAATTCTCTCAAGTCAAGGCCTTCAATAATCGCATTGAAAACGAACGGCCACCTTGTGTTAAAATTAGTAGTATTCTTATCACTTTGCCTACGCATAATATTGAAATCACCCCCAACCAATAGAGGTAGAGGCTCATTTTCACATGTCCGGACTAGTTCAGCCAAGAATTCACCCTTGTGGTCATCTTGAGCTGCTCCATAAACCACCACTAGTACCCATTCGAAGTTGTCACTTTTTGATGTTAGGTGAAATTTTACACATCTATCCCTGACACCATACTCTTGACTCCAATAGTTTGAGCATTAAAACCGGCTAGAATCCCACCCGATCTACCAATAGGGGGCAAGCAATACCAAACAAAATCGAGGCCTCCCGATAAATTCCTAAGAAAGGGTGCAGCAAAATTCTCCCTGCCAGTTTCTATAACAGCAAAGAAGTCTAGCCTATTATCTCTTATAGTGTCCATGACAACAGAGTGTTTGGTTGTATCCCTAAACCCCCACTGTTCCAAAAACACCCTCTCATTTGCGATTAGAATTAAGTTGGATTCTAATACTTCGCCTAACGATTGAAATTCTTTTCTTCTTAGAGTAAACTCTTTTTTAGCTGCCACCGGGGAGTCAAGGTCCTTGTGACCTTGTGAGCCTGATTGCTCCTCCTCCTCAAGTCTGTACTTAATTCCAANTTAGCAGTAGTTATATATTATTGTTTTTGCAGAACATAATAGCAAACACATGAAGTACAACCCTACAATAAGAATTTATCGCTGCAACGATCTCCTGAGGATATATAGTTCCTCAGCCACACTGCCGCTCTACCAGATAGTAGATGGTTCTGGGGGGTGGCGTTTTGGCACCCGAAAGCATATGCTCCCAGTTTTTAAAATACATTTTATGAAAACTTCAAAACGTCAAAATTTGAACCAAAGTTCTGCACGTACATCTCGATATTCTATGTGTTCAGAAAGTCGTTTCACGAAAAATCGGTATTTCTTGTGTGGTGTGTAAAAAAGATACATTTTGATGCTAAAAAACGCATTTCACAAGATTTTTTTTTTTGTCTTTTTACACATGACACAAAAATGTCGGTTTTTGGTGAAATTTTTCATACTCACATAGAACGTCTAGATGTATGCGCCAATTTTTGTTCAAATTTTTTTCATATGCAAAATTATTTTTTCTGATGGCAAGAGCATATGCTCCCATGTGGCAAAATGAATTTCCCATGGTCTTAAACATATAGACACTCTAGTAACCAACCATTTAAATATTTGGTTTATATGGTGAGTTAGCAATATAAGAAAATTATATAAATTTATTTTGCATGCTTTGACTAGCTCTCCTTGGCTAAATATTATATGTTGCATGCAGAATCCAATATCGGAGGTTGAAGTATTCGACACAGTGCGCAACGTAAAACAACATCACGAAATACTAGTCGGTGAGTAGCATGCAAATGCAAAATGTTATGTGTAAACGACACCACCCCTGCCCCTCTCTCTCTCTCTCTCTCTCTCTCCTCTCCTCTCTCTCCTCTCTCTCTCCTCTCTCTCTCTCTCTCTCCTCTCTCTCTCTCCTCTCTCTCATTTTTTGAGTTTTTGCAGGTATATCCAATTCATTTGGATTCGGAGGACACAATTCAGTTGTGGTATTTGCGCCATTTAAGCCTTGATGAGGTGCTTTTTATCTGCTAGAAAATCTGACTTTGCAGCCGCTCGCCTCTCATCCCTGTTCGATGATGCACTCCTTTTCTTTACTTTTGTTATGATTGTTTTTTGGCTTTATGTGTGTATCTACATTCTACTTTCCAGATAAAAATCATTTGTAGAGGTAGTGTTTGGCAGCGGCCCAAGGGCATACGTTTCTATTTAGCGTGATGTATGTACGTATGTATGTATGTATGTATGTATGTATGTGTGTGTATATGTATGTATGTATGTATGTATGTATGTATGTATGTATGTATGTACGTATGTATGTATGTATGTATGTATGTATGTATGTATGTATGTATATACGTACGTACGTACGTATGTATGTATGTATGTATGTATGTATGTATGTATGTATGTATGTATGTATGTATTTCAGCATCTTTACTCCCTCCGATCCATAAAAAATGTCGCTCACTTAGTACGAATTTTATACTAACTTAGTACAAAATAAGCGACATTTTTTATATATTCGAGGGAGTATTTTAAAACCCACGGTTTTTCGATTGTCATATTCAGAATTTACTTTTGGCATACAAATACTTACGTTCATGTTTATTCCCAACACACACCAAACTGAAACAAGATAAAAGATTTATTATTTATAGAAGAAGCGAACTGGTCATTAATAAGAGAAACTGAAATGACACGTATATCGTCTAGAGAGGTGGGGTGAATATATGATTTAAAAATATTACGGTTAATACTTAAAAAATGCGGGATAAAACGAGCTTTTAATTTATCAAGCATGAAATATAAATATAGTAGTCTCAACTATGTGAACTAACAACTTATGATAAACAATATAAAGAACTATGACATAGCTAGATCTAGAATTTAAACATTGATGGTTATGACAAAGAAAATATATAAATAAATAGCTCGGATATAGAGATAACCGAGTCACGCGGAGACGACGGTGTAATTCTAAAATTCCTTCCATAATAAAAGTATGTATTCTTTGTAGAGGTACGGTTGTGTTGTGCTCCCGGAACACCACAAAGGCTCACCTTGAGATGTGGTTGAACAATATATACACCTCTCAATCTGGCCGCGAGTGGCCGTGGTGTGGCTGGCGTGGCCGGCTTCCCCTTCTTCAACGACTGCACACAAGATCTCCTCTCTGAAATGGTGTGCCTCTGTCCCCGATCTGCCGCAGTGTCTGACCTGGTGGGGTGATGGTCACGTCAGGGAGAAATCCCCGCTTCATGCTGACGGCGGCGGCACCTGCGGGTGCCGTCCCCTTCTTGAAGGCATCATCATGGCCGGAGGACCTTGCCCCTCCCTCGAGTAGCAGGGGAAACCCTAGGTCCGGCCTGCCGGAGTAAGCGGCGGCGGCGCTTCGGTGTCGTTCCCTCCTTGGAGGCGTCTGTCTGAGCTACCTGAGGGGTCTCCATTGCGGCTGGACTTGGTCTCCTACAGAGCTTGGGCATTCAGAGCACAATGTACTCCGTCGTCGATGCTTCCCGGCAACATCCTCTTCAGGTTCGGTCGGATCCTGCCATCCACTCGCCGATCTCTTCTTGGCACATATGGGTGGAGGGTACGTTGCTCCGAGCTGCTTGGTAGGGTTGTTCTCCGGAGGCTTCTAGCATTGGTAGTGACGCGGCCTTAATGCTTTGTGTTGTGATCTTAGCCATTGTTGGCTCGAGACCGAGCAAGTTGAGTCGTGTAATGTCATTGTAGTTGTCGGGTTGTTCGGGTTTTGGGTCCGGTTTACCTCATGAACTGGATCAACCTTGTTTCCCTTTTTAAGCTTAATATAGTAACGCGCAGGCTCTGCTGCGGGTTCTCGAAAAAAAAATATATACACATACACCATAAAAGGCCTCACCTCAAGATGCGGGGACACATCACTCGCCTGAAAATGCACTGCCACCATCCTTGAAGACTTGAATGGTTGTCACATAAAGACTAGCCGCCGTGGCGCCGTCATGGAAGGGTTAGTGATATTTACTCTATTCCTTCCTTAAAAAAAAAGTAAGTTGTATATTTATCCACCTCCGCCAACACAAGTATTTGACTAATATTTTCTCTATCGATTTATGGTTTATAAAATACAAATTACAACCACTAAGTACAAATTTGAATCACATAGTTACACAAACTTGATGATCCGCTTGAGGAAGGTAAGCAAATGGTACCTTAGTACACACCTTAGGGGAGGACGATGGACGTCATGTCAACAATGTACGTTAGACGCAATCTTATCCGGCACCTCGCGTAGCTGCCTGGACAGTCGACCAGGTGGGATGGAGAGACAGACGATGGCGAGACCGTGTTGGCTGCCTCCTTGATCTTCAGCGTGACCCCGACAATCTTGGCTACGCTGCCCAGTGCGTCGACCATCGTGAGATTTCAGAGTGCCATCTGCCGATTGGATATAAAATTAAACGATGATGAGCAATTGAGCATAAGGGAAGCTTTTGCGGTTCTCTTTATGAAAACAAACAAAGTAGCAGCAACCTACCTGTTTGGATCCTGAATTTATTCCCTCCAAATCTCTTCCCCCATGCTCAGCAGCCAGCCGGGCCTGCTAGACCCACGAGAGAGCTTATCTAATATTGAGGCCATGACGCACCTATCCGCAAGAAGAAGAAGAAAAAGGAGGAGGAGGAGGAGGAGCTAGCTCAAAGTCTTGACCGGAAACTGCAGGGAAATGATCACTGAAAAAATAACGACGAAATAATAGGAAGGACAGGCTGCGCACACCGCACATCATCTTGAACGAAACAAATAAAAAAGGTGAACTATGCCACTGGACCCTCCAATCATCCAGTGTTAACCTTGAAGCGATGCACGTTGTGTTCTCACGGACAGGCTTGCGTAGCAAAGTCTCCGTCCCCTATATTCTTTTTTTTTTTGAAATTTCCAATATAAATATAGCAAGCAAGCCGCCTCATTAAAAACCTTCCAGCCCCCTTAGGTACCCTGAAAGGAAAAGAGTGCGTCTGAAACTTGCCGCTTTTAGGAAGGTATAATGTCATTACAATCAAGGGTGACCAGTTCCCGAACGCAGTCGGGCACTGCATCACGAACAATATGAGAAAACCCAGACTTGCCTAACTGAGCTAAGACATGAGCAACTCCATTACCCACACGATCCACCTTAGCCACCGAGATATCTCGAAAGATCTTTAGCAGTTCACGTGCTTCTAGAACCGTGGTCCAACTCGCCGAACCCTCCTCCGTATCGGTCGTTATTGCATGCACAGCTCGGAGACAATCCGACTCCAGCACAGCAGGCCAGCGGCGCAGTGAAACTAGATGACGGAGACCCTCCAAACATGCGATGATCTCAGCTTCTTCCGCACTAAAGCATACTGGGATGAACTTCCACACCGACAAAAGGGGTCTCCCTAAATGATCTCTGATAATTATCCCCACACCTGCGTTCTTCGATGATGGATCCCAGCCTGCATCCACATTGGCTTTCACTGTATGAACATCCGGTGCCGTCCAAGCAGCAGAGGCGGGGGCTGATGCACTGTTACGAAGCCCAGAAAAGCACCGGAGATAGTTAACCAGGTAGGGAACTGAGAGGCAGACACGGAGGCTTTTCCATCCCCATGCACGATGTTATTGCGGTGATGCCAAGCTCGCCACAACGTGAAGATGACCATCGGCCTCTGTTCCTTGGAGGAGTTGCGTAACAGAGCAAACAGCCACTCCTTGTCTCTCGCATAGAAAACATCATCAGGCGGCATAGTCCGTCCCCTATATTCGGTGAGCATCATCCTTCTATTCAGCAGACACCGGCGGCTTGACGCCCCAACGCGCTGCCCTTGACCCCGTTGATCTTCGCCAAAGTCGCCGGCCCGCCGCCTGTTGCTGCCGCTGCCTCTTACATGAAAGACGCTAAGGCCCGCTAACTATCTCCTCAGCTCATAGAGTTGCTACGGTGACTTCCAAAAACCTCCTCGCCATCCCCAGGTCCACTGAAACCTGTTGGTTTATACTTTATACTGCGGGTCGGAGTGAGGTCATGTTTCTTCTTCTAATCGTCTTGAATACAGTAAATAGCAAGTTGAAAACTATTCCTTACAAGCTCGTGAGGTCGTGAGCAGCCGAATATGCTCCCCTTAGGAATTATTCAGATGTGACATTCGGACGCTAGAAATGTGCGTCGATCTGGTCGGCGATCCTGCAGGAAGAACATATACAACACACAAACAAACACTTGCACAACACGAAGCAGTATGGGTGCCACGCAATATATGTAGCTTCTCTCCACTTTATTCAGTACAACACAATCGGGGAATTACAGGAAAGTGTTTGGGCTGCTTCTTGCGCCGCCCTCCCGCGGATACGATCGTGCCATCCTACGATCACGGAAGGAGCATCGCCAGCAAGTGCCCCCGAACAAGGACGCGGACTCGACATGAACGGCACACGGGCACACACGGACACAAACACACACACACCCTGGTGAGCTCGTGTGCAGCTCTTATTAACACGAACAGAAATCATAAAAGAAGGTGAGAAATTAAAACATAAGAAATCACACTCCTCCCCGTTGCACCCCGGCGTTAGCTGTCTATATTTCAGACCAGGGGAACACTTTGGGAAACGGTGAATCTTTTAAGCCGTCGAGGTCTTCCTCACCAAGGACGGGGAACATGTGTGAGATGAAGTACGGCCCTGTCCTCAGGGCATCCACCACAAATTTCGCCAGACTCATCGATGCGTGCATTGATCCGATGTAGCACTGTGTACCGAATAAAACATATGTACGCCCTTAGTGAATGAATTAGATAAAATATATACTCCTATGTGAGTATGGGACGCAAAATGTCAGAAAATATGTATATATCTGAAGGTACAGTACCCTGTCGGCCTCCGGGAATTGCCCCAGGTTCTTGTTATACGCACTTGAAGGCTCGGAGTATTTGTGTCCGACGTCGATAAAGTAGTTAACGAATACCTCCTCCGTGGTCCACGCGCTCACCCTTGGGCATTTGTAGGTCTTGTACGCCAGCTCGACGAGACGATGCACACCGCGAATCAAGCAGTCCACGCAAGCAGTCCTGTCCAGCTGATCTCCCTTGGAATCAACAGTGGCAATTAGCTCCGAGAACTACTTTTTGAGATCAGCCGCAGCCTCCAAATCTTCTTGCCGCAGCGGCAAAACCCTGGACAGCAGTTCTATCAAAGATTTAGCCGAGAAGGACAGGACATTGTGCACCTACATTATATGACAGAAAGAAGAAGAAACACATCAGCACAGTACTCAAGGCGTCTTCATTAAGGAGAAGAGACCGAGCTACTCCATATATATGGGTCTTAGTTAGACGATTTTCCATTTTCTAATGATCATTAGTTACTGTTTCAAAACTGTGTTAGACCATATGGGTCTCTATTAATACATTGCCACCTGCATAGGTACTAAGATCATCTTCAACAGAGGGCGCTAAAAACAATGCACGCTGAAAATAACAACATTTTAGCACGCGCAGGGCTAAAAACAGCGCTCCAGCAGATGTTGTATAACTCAGCGCGCTGTAAAAATCCTCCAACGTGGGGACAAAGGCTGTACTAAAAGCTGGATCTACCGTGTGGGCAACAGCGCGCTGGGCAAAGGGAGACGACGGCGCGAAGTCCAACCGCCAGGAAAGTTCCCTTGCCGGAGGCTGTGCCCTGTTCCCCTGCCGGAGGCCATGCCCCGCTTGAGCTCCCGTCGTCGAGCTCCGTCGTGAGCCGTCGGTCCGGCCGCCCGGCAAGCTCCCCGCCGGTTGACCTCCGCTCGAGCTCCCGGCGCGAGCTCCCGCCGGTCGAGCTCGCGTCCGCAGCCGGCCCGCGCCGCCGTCCTCGTCCGCAGCCGCCCAACCGCCGTCCTCGCCGCCGCGCAGCTCCCGTCTTCGTCCACAGTTGCTATTTAGCTCCCTTCGATTTCACGGTTTGGCTAGCTATCTACTACCTCCGTTCCATAATGTAAGCATTTTTAGCATTTCTCTTTCCATCCGTATCTACACATGTTTTAGTATAAGGTTCAAATGAATCTTGCACTAAAATATGTCTAGATACGGATGAAAAGAGAAATGCTAAAAAGGCTTACATTATGGAACGGAGGGAGTAGCTGCCTTCGATTCCACGGTTTGGCTAGCTAGCTCGCTCCCGTGTTTGGATCAATTCCACGGTTTGGCTAGCTAGCTCGCTCCGACCGAGCGGCCGTCCGCGTCCGGAGCTGCCCAGGTTGCCACGCGCCGTCGTTTCGTTTCACCGGCCGTCGCCTCGATTTGAGATGCTATTTAGGGACTTAATTGCTTTTCTCGTAACGTTTGTAGGGTCTTTTCTATAAAAGTTAGAGACCTGTTTGTTGTACAATAATGTTGTGATGCTCTATTTTAGCGCGTCCGGTGAACTGTTGTAGTATGCGTGCTGTATTTTTGGGCGTCAAAAAACAATTTCGACCGCCGCGCGCTAAAACGGGATACAGCGCGCTGCAAACGCGTTTTAGCGCGCCGAAATATAGAGCCTCGGTTAGAGATGCTCTAAAGCATATTTTTGTGGGGCTCTCGCCACCGAGTACGTTGAAGCCTTGGTTCTTAGGCGCGCGGTGGAAGTTGCACAAGACGAAGGGATGGACAATGTGATGTTTGCATCTGATTGTCTCTCCTAGGCTATATCCGGGATTTTTATTCAAATTTGTTTGAAACTCATAAATATTTTTTTCCAATTATTTAAAATGCTGGGATAACTGGAGTTCGGGAGCACAAAATCTCCACTCAACCGTATTCTCGTAAAAAAAACCTAACTATACTAGCTGTGTCATCTCCCTCTCAAGAAGTCCAGTTCTCTTTGTTGGCAAATAAGTAGACAAGTTCTAATAATGCCCCCCTTCTCTGCCAGTCCTTCCCGTGTATTCCCTTCTTCATCTCTTTCGCTTGTCGATCAAAAAGTAGACCTTTCACATCACTCCCTACCCTCTCCACCCTCGCGTCAGATTCATCCTTCTCATGCGTGGCTGCCATCGTATATGGTTGTTGTGGGACTCGGCTATGCAAATATGTCCACCTCCAGAGTGAGCCAGTAACAAGATGTTGTGTCATTGGAGGTGGAGTTTGTGTAGGCGGGGTCGTAGATGGGAAAGTTGGTGGTATTTGTTAACTTTGTTGTGGATATTAAATTTCATGCACCCAGGCAATTCACAGAAAGAGGAAATTCTAAGAAATCACATATCTAGGGGTTGTAGCAATACAAAATCACAAATGTGGGGATTTTGATAATAATAAAGCAGAAAATTCCGTTAATTAGTTGTGCCAAAAATATGATATATATAGGGCCCACGTGACACAGTGGCTTTGCTTATTTTTGGCTTGACACGGTTGGTGTGCTCGACTCGAGCCGAATCAACGCTGAGCCGCACTTCCATTCTTGAGAAGATTAAATTTGTGGTCGAATTGGTTAAAGGTGGAAACGTACTAAAAAACAATGGCTCGTCTAAAGGACCTAAACTTTTTTCCATCATACTAAGATAACAAATATTAAATTACTAGAATATTTCATTATTTTTAGATTTTTGTAATTTCACCATATTTTTCTTATGGATTCGAAAATTGTAAAAGGCTTGTTTATATGAGTTGGAAATTTCCTAAAGTACGAAGTAGGCTTATACTGAATAAAAGAATTATTGAAAAAGCTTCTAAAAAATGTTTTTTGTTCCGAAAGCTACGAAAATAGTCCAAATGTTTTATTGGCTTGTCTAATATATGAGCTTAAAATTTCCCATAATACTTAGGGTACAATGATCAAATTGCCAGTTTTTTGGAATTTTCAATTTTATCCAAATTAATTTGGCAGAAAAGCTCCACAAACAAACAAAAATGTTGACTCGACATGTTTTAATTCAAAATTAAAGATTGGGTCTAGATGAATGTAAGTTGAGCCAATTATCTCAATCACTGTCCTATGGGCCCTGGCCTATATAAGATTTTAAGACAACGGGCTAATTAACTAACAAGATCATGGATTTTTAGCATTAATTATCCATGGGTGCGAGTATGAGTTAAAATCCTAGAGAGTTGTAGTTTTGTTTACTACAATTCGCTAGAGGTATGTGTGGGATATTTGTATATGTATGCCTAACTATTTCTAATTAATGACGTGTTTTATAGTTATTTAGCTCGAGACCTCTTTTCTTCGGTACTATGGCGACCTGTTGGCTATGATACCATACTAAATCCACTGGCTTCTTCGTCCAAACATCTGAGATGATGAAGATGGGTGCGCAAGATATTTCAACAACAATGCTTGCTCCAGGGGATTCATCGTCGAGAACATCATGTTAGATGGGCCAAGGGAGTTGCAGAAGTTACAACAACGGTGGGTCTCTGTGTCTAGCTACTTCGAGGGGAATATGTTGCCACTATTATCGTAGTTCATTTCCAGCAAGTCAAAGAAAAAACCCTCCTCTATGCATCGTTTCTCCATAATGGGAAATCAAATTCAAAAAAGTCCATTCAAAGAGCACCCTACCTGCCAGAAGTTTGCTATATGCATTTTTTTTTCGAAAAAGGGTTAAAGGGGTATCTTCGCCCTTTGCATTGCTTGATCGACCCGGTCCATTCATTGCATAGCTCTATATAGATTAGGGTGAAACAATAATTATGAGGAGAGGTGTAGCTTGAATGTGTGATAGAAATAGGTATGGAACATGGGGATGCGGGGAGTAGAATTTAAAGATATCTGCGGTTGTGTTATCTGGTATTACAAATTGTACCATGTAATTTGTAGTATGCAACTTGTATGCACATTTTTGGATGATCCGGGTGCAGTTTATATTATGCAATTTATTTATTTAATTCTTGTATCAATAACAATTATGTTTTCTGTTTTAATGGCTCATGGTTAATTTCACTAGCCATTTGGACATATATATACCAAATTTATGGTGACCTTATTTATAGTGGTGAGATAACCAAACAGCAACAAAAACTTTTCCGAAATGATGGACGACTGGATAACAGGTGTAGGTGGAAACGAGCTCGACCAGCCACCGCCTTACCAAGAAGAAACCAAAATCAGAAAGAAGCGAAGAAAATACAAGAAGAAACAAACTAATAGCTAGAAAGACCGCGCAAAATATACACCCCCACACACCTCATATATGTCCTGCTCCCCGTCGGAACCTTCTCCGGCGCCCCCGCTCCTGAAAAGCCATGGCAGCGGCGAGGAGCGGACTATAGCCGACGAGCGGAGCGGCGATGATGCGGTCCCCTGGCCCGGAAAGTGGACAACGAACGCGGCCGTGGGAATGCAGATGTGGATGCGGGATAGAGCCGTCCCCTGCGCCCGAACAGCGGCGAGCCTGGCGCCTGCGGAAGCCATCAGGTTCGAAGCCATCAGGTTCTCTCACTCCCTCTTGTTAGTTATGACCTCTGTGTGTGTAGCCTTGGTGATTGGGTGAAGGGATGATACTTCCTCGAGGACGCGCGTGACTTTATATAGAGCACGGGCAAATGTTAGGCTAGCTAGGGTTCCGTACTTGGTCCAAACTGTCCAGTTGTATGATCCGTATCCTATATTTGTATATGATGTAACGGGAGGATCTGCTTTTGTACGTGCTGCTACTTATTTCCACGAGCATTCGTTCAGTTAATATAATAGCAGAAGAACGATAAAAAAAACTATTATATGCCTTATTTGGACGCAGAAAATGAAATTTCTGTAGAAAATCGTGGAAAATATGCTTGAGGTGTCAATCTGGACAAGGATGGCATCCGGGAATTTCTAGACCTATGGGAGGTCGTGGGTTCCTGTAGAAAAGAGAGGTGGCGTTGTACAGAACAGAGGTGGCGTCTAACCTTGGGTGGAGGTGCTCTGCTTCTGTTCACTCTAGGGTTACAGCCTGAAGGGGTAAGAATATATATAGTCCAGCTCCTGACTAGATAGATGGGCCACATGGGCCAAAACTTAAGCCCAATAACGGTTCAACACTCCCCCTCAAGATGGGTGATAGATATCTATCATTCCCATCTTGTCACAAGCCAAGTTGCATTCCTTTGCTCCTAGGCCCTTTGTCAAACAATCTGCAATCTGCTGTCCAGTGTTCACATAATTGATCTTGATAATTCCAGCATCTAATTTCTCTTTGATAAAGAACCTGTCAATCTCCACATGTTTGGTTCTATCATGTTGGACTGGATTGTTTGCTATGCATATGGCTGACTTGTTATCACACCAAACATTGAGGTGCCCATCTCGTAGCACCCTTAACTCACTTAAGAGATTCCTTGCCTATAGCATATCACTCAGTCCTTGTGACATAGCTCGATATTCAGCTTCAGCTGTTGACTTTGAAACAACTTGTTGCTTTTTACTTCTCCATGACACTAGATTACCTCCAACAAACACACAATATCCTGAAGTTGACCTCCTGTCATCAAGACAACTTGCCCAATCAGCATCACTATAGCCATCTATTACTAGGTGTCCGTTACTTCTGAACCACAACCCTTTTCCTGGAGTCCCTTTGAGATACCTCAGAATTTGATGTACTGCATCCAAGTGACCAGTCCTTGGCTCATGCATATATCTACTTACAATGCTCACTGCATATGCAATGTCAGGCCTTGTATGACATAGGTATTCCCACAAGTTTCTGATAATTTTCCCTTTTTACCAATTCCCCAGATTCAGCTGTTATCTTAAAATTTTGATCTATGGGGGTTGCGGCTGCTCGGCAATGCAGCATTCCGGTTTCATCCAGGAGATCCAGAACATACTTGCGTTGCGTTAGAACTATGCCTCTTGCTGATCGTGCTACTTCTATACCCAGAAAATACTTGAGTTGGCCAAGATCCTTTACCTCAAATGCTTTGCTTAGACACATCTTCAGTCTGCCTATTTCAGCTTCATCATCACCAGTAATTATAATATCATCCACATAAACTGCCAGAATGGTGATCCTTTGGTTTGAATGTTTGTAGAACACAGTGTGATCGCCATTGCACTGCCCATATCCCATCTCACACACAACCCTCCTGAATCGATCAAACCAGGCTCTTGGAGATTGTTTGAGACCATAAAGAGCCTTTTTTAGTTTACACACTTTACCTCCATTTCTAGCTGCAGCCATTCCTGGTGGCACCTCCATATACACCTCTTCTTGAAGATCACCATGCAAAAAGGCATTTTTTACATCAAGCTGATGTAGTGGCCATCCAAAATTTGCTGCACATGATATCAAGATCCTCACCGTATTCATTTTTGCCATAGGGGCAAAGGTTTCATCATAATCAATCCCATATGTTTGACTATATCCCCTTGCAACCAGCCTTGCCTTATACCTTTCTATCTTTCCTTCAGGACTTTGTTTGATTGTAAACACCCACTTGCATCCAACTGCCCTTTTTCCCTCTGGCAGGTTAGTCAACTCCCAAGTCTGATTTTTTCTCAACGCTTCCAACTCTTCTCTCATAGCAGCACACCAGTTAGGGTCTTGTTGTGCAACTCTCCAATCAGTAGGAATAGGCACCGACTGGAGGGACGCAACAAATGCCTGATAGGAAGGTGACAAGGCTTCATATGAAATGTAGTTGCTGATATCATGAACATTGAAGCCATATTTCTTCACAGATCTGCTTGTAGCTGCTCTAGTCGCCTTTCTTAGTGCGATTGGTAAGTCTAGTGATCCTTCTATGGCATCTGAGTTCTCATTCAGTGGTACACTAGGCGAACTATCACCAGAAATTTGTTCTTCCTCTTGTATCTGTGGCTCCTCATGCACCCGATTTTTGTCCTCCCCCTGCTCAGCATTCTCCCCCTGTGCAGCATCCACACGTTGCCTCCTTGAATACACCAGAAGAGGTTTTTCTTGGGCCCGTTGTTGTGCAGTTATGCGGGCACCATCAGCTTCAGTAGCAGAAACTGGAGCATCAGCTATAGGAACCAAGATAGCAATGGGAACAGACCCAGTCGTCTGCTCTGAAGGTTGCCCATTTTTTTCTTCACAGCTCTCAAAGTTCGTTGAAGGTGTGGCCATACTCTCCCCTTCTTGACCAGTTGTCGGTTGAGACAGATGATCAAGATCTTCAAACAACATGCTCAAATCTGTTTTCTCACCATAAAAGGGTTCAGATTCACGAAAGGTAACATCCATACTCGCAAATGTTTTTCGCTCGGTTGGATTCCAGCACTTATATCCCTGTTGCCCAGAAGGATAGCCAATAAAGATGCATTTCATTGCCTTGGGATCAAGCTTGCTTACTGAGGGTTTGTGATCTTTCACAAAGCAGGTGCAGCCGAAGACCTTGGGAGCAACGGGGAACTTGTTTTCACCAAATAGCAGCTCGCATGGAGATTTCATGCCCATAATCCGTGAAGGCATGCGATTAATCAGAAAGGTAGCAGTTAGAACTGCCTCACTCCACAAAAACTTAGGTACATTCATAGTGTACATGAGTGACCGAGTTACCTCTAATATGTGACGGTTCTTTCTTTCAGCTACTCCATTTTGGGGAGGAGTATTTGGACAGGAAGTCTGGTGCATAATACCTTTCTCTGATAAAAAACCTCCAAATCTCTTGTTGACATATTCTGTCCCATTATCTGTTCTAAGTGTTTGGACCTGCACCTTAAACTGAGTGTTCACATATGCACAAAAATCCTGAAAGCATTGAAACACCTCATCTTTGTGACGTAAAAGATACACCCAAGTCATGCGTGTATAGAAGTCAATAAAGGTTACAAAATATTTCATTCCACTGATAGACATAGTAGGGCATGTCCATACATCAGAGTGCACAAGAGTGAAGGGAGCTATACTTCTGAGCCCCTTACTCACATAAGATATTCGAGTATGTTTGGCATACTCACATGCATCACATTTTAGTTTGCTCATGTCTAATCCACTCATTACATCAGGACAAACTTTGCTCATCTTATCAAAAGACATATGCCCCATCCGACAATGATGAATCATAGCCTTTCTCTCCTTATCACCTTGGACAGCTGCAAGCACCACCGAGAATCCCAGCAGCTCAGGCTTCTCTCGGTCCAGGTACCATAGCCCTCTACGCCTGATTCCGTCCCCAAGTTTCCTTCCAGTCCTCCTCTCCTGAATCAAGCACATATACTTATCAAGAGTAATGCGGCAATCAATCTCGTCGACTAGATTACTTAGTGAGATTAAGCTCACTGGAAATGCAGGCACATGTAGGACAGAGGATAACTTTATGCTAGGCGAACATTGGACAACTCCAACACCTTTTACAGGTTGGGCAGTACCATCTGCAGTTTGTATGGTCTCATGATATGCGGGTGGATACTGATGGTACATCTCAAACTCTCTAACATTACCGGTAACATGCTTAGAGGCTCCAGAATCCAGCACCCAATCAGAGTCTAGCTTATGAGCAGCTAGAGAGACATTTTCAATGTTACCTTTGGTGTAGACAAAGTGAGCAAACTGCCCGAAGCTTGTTTCTCCTTGTTGTTCACCTTTCTTCACTCCTTCAACTGCACCACCTTGATTCTGAGGTGAGGCTGATTGGCCGCCCTCCATGAATGTCATATTGGCTCTGCCCCCTCCTTGTGGACCACCTGAGTTGTGATAGTAACTTCCTCCATTTCTGCCTCTACCACCTCTGTAGTATCCCCTGTTGTATCTGCCGCCTCTGAAACCTCCTCTGCCCCGGCGAGGTGGAGCTCCACAATTGTGGCAGTCTCTAGTCTCCTGCCTCTCAGACACAAGATAGGCAGGCCTTTGAGTAACTTCTTCCTTTTCATTGCTCTTCAGTCTTGTCTCCTCTTGGGCAATAGCAGCAATAGCAGCTTCAAGTGTGGGCAACTGAGTATCATGCATCAGATTTGCCCTTCTATGCTCGAAATTCCGATTCAGCCCCTTCAAAAACTTCATCACCCGCTTGCCTTCGATCCATTTCTTTGCTGCCACAACACATTCAGGATGGGCAAGCACCAAGGGATCAAGATAATCCAAATCTGCCCATAACTGCTTCAGCTCACCTACATAGGTCATTACTGATTTTTCACCTTGAGTCAAGTCATGCAGTTTGTCCTCAAGTTGAGACACCAACATCACATTTCCCTTACCAGAATACATCTGAGACAGAGCATCCCACACCTCTTTCGCAGTTTGGAGTGCTTCAACCGAAGCAGCAACTGAAGGAGTTAAAGAACTGAGCAACCATGCAAGTATACCTGAATCAGTAGTGCTCCATTTCTTCCACCCAGCCCCCTTCTTCTCTTCTAGCTCAGTTACTTCCCCCAGCACATATCCCTCCAGAGCCTTCATCTTCAGCAACAACAGTCCTCTTCTAGACCAGCTCAAATAATTGCTGACCCCCTCCAACTTGATCTCATTAGGGATCAGCTCCAGCTTCTGCACTCCCTCTACCAGCAGTGGAGCTCCATCTGCTGCCTTGCCCTCACTATCTGCAGTTTTGGCGGCTATCAGCTCCGCCAGCCTGCTCAGCACCTGTGCCATGTCGTCCCCCATGGTTCAGCCTTGAGACAGCGCTTTCTTTGTGCTCTCCTGATGCAAAACCACCAGATCCACTGCAGTCTGCAACAGATCCAGTCACTCCAGCTTCATCTTTGCCAGCACCGCTGCCTCTCTCCTCTAGGGCTCTGATACCATGTAGAAAAGAGAGGTGGCGTTGTACAGAAGAGAGGTGGCGTCTAACCTTGGGTGGAGGTGCTCTGCTTCTGTTCACTCTAGGGTTACAGCCTGAAGGGGTAAGAATATATATAGTTCAGCTCCTGACTAGATAGATGGGCCACATGGGCCAGAACTTAAGCCCAATAACGGTTCAACAGTTCCATTGCACTCACCGAGGGTGAGGAGAGGACAACATCAGCTGGGTATGAGGGCGTAAAGGGTGTTATTCAGCCCGGACCGAGTACGCAACATTCTTTGCTGTCCGGTGATCCGGTCGACGGACCCGACCTCAGAGCGGATTTGGAGATCCCGCGCCCCGATGACGTGCAAGTTCTTTGCATGGTTAGTGGCCAAAGACAGATGTTAGACGGCCGATAGACTTGCCCGATGGGACATGCCACATGGCGTGCTAACAAAATACGGAGCATCGCGATATGAAATCTTGAAGCCTCACAGGCTGGAGTTTCCGGACACGCATGACCGAAACTCATCTGATCCAAAAGTCTAGGAGAGACATGCCCCAATCCGTGAAGACCGCTAGCGGAGAAGTATGGAACTTGTCGGTGGCCAGGCGAGGACGATCGGTACTAGAAAGATCAGCGAGCTGGAGGGGAGAAGAACACTAGGTCCGCCGCCCTTCCTTCCTTTTCCTCGTCGGTGCCGCCCCACTCGGGCCGACCTCTACCTTCTTCAGATCACCGTGCCCAGGGGAGAACCCATGACATGGTGAAAACCATTTTGGCAACAAAAAAATGTACTTCCACCACGAAAATCGGGCGTGTGGTAAAAACCACTTTTTCTTCTAGTGGCGTATTAGCTTTGTTTTATTGTTATTAATGTGTTTCAAATCCTATCTTTTAGTAATACATAGCTCCAAATTTAAAGTGTAATATGAGGAATTTGATTAGAAAAATGGGTAGAACATGAATATGTCATCATCATGTGCATGTCAACAACTTCTAAAAGTATGTTTAGGGTTTAACCACAATAAATATCATTCTTTTAATATAAATATTATGGAAATGCATTATATCTGCTATTGCTACCCGTTTAATTTGTGTAGCTTAATTCTATCATCACCCTATGCCATGTCATCCATTGCATATCATGAACATGTTGGATATTTTTCCGTAGTAGTAAACGACATATTTTGTGATTTCAAGTGTTCTATATTTCTTCTTGGTTAGGACTAGGAGATGATGTAAGCTACGTGAAATATGTGTGAATGTATCAAGCATGGATACCGATCAAGCAAAATCTCCTTGACAATGTTTCCAGATCTCATGTTTCTACCTCCTACTAGTTAGAGCGTTTTGTTTGATAAAACCAGTATGTTAGGCTGATGTGGCGCAACGACATTGTGTAAAACTAGGACGGCGTCATCAATGATCATGTCTAGCGTTATCTTCTCCACCTCTTCCATTCCTCATCATACTCATGATATCCTCAAAGCTCGATCATATTATCTCACGCCTTTCCCAACAGACATGCATCAAAGAAAGATGGTTAGAACTTCGTTAAAATGGGGTAATTGAAATACATTTTTTACTATGTGATGTAATTGGTGTCACAAATACAAAACTAGGAGGTAAAAAGTAAAATACACTCGACTGAAAATAGTATAGTATAAAAAATAATTACGGTATTTCTTGTGTATGAGTTGAGGGTACCGTGTATACAAAGGATTTGAGTATTTGAACTATTTGGTGGGCTCCTACTTGTTGATTGAATGTGCTTGGTCTCCGGCGGTTAAAGGATATCCAATGCAGTTATAAGGTTTGTTTCCGATTTTACTTTTATATTTAAATTTAAGTCAGAAGTACCTTGTATTATGTTTTCCTTTTCATAAGTTTGAGCCTATTAGTCTTCTCTAGTGTGTATAGTTAATTCATGTGTGTTTGCGTGTGTCGATGGCTCTTGCATCAACCTCTATCTCTATATTACTCTTGTGTGTGATCCCGATTAAATATGCAATCTGGGTTGAGTGGATCAATGTGTTTTCCTCAAAATTTCCATTTGCATATATTCTAGGCAATCCCTATGTTTATTTGTGAATAATTCCGCATGTTTATGATAGTTGCCGTTGTGAATAAATTAAGATAAATTAATCGGATAGTTCACCGGCGACGAGACTTATTGCCGTTCCAGTTCCACGGAACAATAATTGCTAAATGTAGTTAGACAACAACCCAATGATTATGATAAGTTTAATTATCAGTAGCATCCCAGTTGCATGCAAAAATCAACTCAGGACACCAACTATACGATCATCAGTGCATAGTATACAGTATATCCCGTGCCTGCAAAAATCAACTCAGGACACCAACTATACGATCATCAGTACATAGTATACAGTATATCCCATGCCAGTTGCATGCAAAGATCTAGTCAAGCTAGCTGACAGCGTACTGAAGCTGTACATGAAATATTCTCTCGTTGTTCCCACCGAATGCTGAGCACCTCACTACGGGAAAGCCTAGATGCGCCGACGGTCAAAACCTACGCCGACGGCCTTTTGTCGGGCCGTCGGTGTAGGTGCGGCCCAGGCCAGCCCGACGAGCCGACCATCGGCGCACCCATGGCCGTCGGCGTAATGCCAGAGAGGCCGACAGCCACCGTCGGCGTCCAAAGGGCCGTCAGCATAGGGAGAATGATGTTAGGGTCCATACCTACGGCGACGGTAGTGCCGTCGGCACAGTCCCGGGGTTTTTTACGGCTGTCGTTTTATGCCGCCATCTACGCCGATGGCAAAGCCGTCGGCACAGGTACAGGATTTTTTTTAAAATTTTCGTTTTTGTTTATTTATTTATTACTCTCAACTATGTTTAATATGTTTTTAATTCACTTTTAAAATGATCATATGACACGCCCTAACAACAACCAAGTATAAAAGTCCACTGAGCTACCCCGTTTCGACGACCGTGGAAGGGGTAGACGACATGGTTGACTTTCGGTCACCTGTTTAGGGTTTCGCCGGAGAGGGGCTCCGGAGCGTCGGAATCACACCAAAACCAAGGTGGTGACATACCATGTGTGTACAAGTGTGTTGGGTGCTGTGGATGTCCAGTTTCTCACTCCGGGGTGTGAGCGGGTTCACCGGCATCACTTTCTCCATACCGATTTCGTGGACTTACAGCTCGAAACCCCCACTTCGGACGAAACGGAGAGAATCTATGCAAGAGTTGGGGTGGGTCTAGGTTTTGGGTGTTCTTAGGTACTAACCCAGCACAACCAAGCAAAATATTCCACTGGTCTACCCCCTTTCGACGCAGGTCTATGGGGTAGACGAGAAAAGCTGGTATTTTCTCCAGCGGGTCTAGGGTTTCGACGGAGAGGCACTCCGGAGCGTCCGAATCACACCAAACCCTAGGTGGTGTCCTAACATATGTGTAAGAGTGTGGTGGGACATTGGAATAGCCAACACCAAACTCCTAGGTGTGTCCGGCTTCACACACCACACTTATCCCGCACGAATTTTCTGCTCTTCTAAGTCGGAATTCCCATTTCGGGTGCAACGGATGGACTCATGTGATAACATGGGCCCAAAGTGGGTTCAAAATGATCATATGACACACCCTAACACAACCAAGTATAAAAGTTCACTGAGCTACCCCGTTTCGACGATCGTGGAAGGGTAGACGACACGGTTGACTTTCGGTCACCTGTTTAGGGTTTCGCCGGAGAGGGGCTCCGGAGCGTCGGAATCACACCAAAACCAAGGTTGTGGCATACCATGTGTGTACAAGTGTGTTGGGTGCTGTGGATGTCCAGTTTCTCACTCCGGGGTGTGAGCGGGTTCACCGGCATCACTTTCTCCATACCGATTTCGTGGACTTACAGCTCAAAACCCCCACTTCGGGCGAAACGGAGAGAATCTATGCAAGAGTTGGGGTGGATCTAGGTTTTGGGTGTTCCTAGGTACTAACCCAGCACAACCAAGCAAAAAAATTCCACTGGGCTACCCCCTTTCGACGCACGTCTATGGGGTAGATGAGAAAAGCTGGTATTTTCTCCAGCGGGTCTAGGGTTTCGACGGAGAGCCGCTCCGGCGCGTCCGAATCACACCAAACCCTAGGTGGTCTCCTAACATATGTGTAAGAGTGTGGTGGGACATTGGAGTAGCCAACACCAAACTCCTAGGTGTGTCCGGCTTCACACACCACACTTATCCCGTACGAAGTTTCTGCTCTTCTAAGTCGGAACTCCCATTTCGGGTGAAACGGATGGACTCATGTGATAACATGGGCCCAAAGTGGGTTCAAAATGATCATATGACACACCCTAACACAACCAAGTATAAAAGTTCACTGAGCTACCCCATTTCGACGATCGTGGAAGGGGTAGACGACACGGTTGACTTTCGGTCACCTATTTAGGGTTTCGCCGGAGAGGGGCTCCGGAGCATCGGAATCACACCAAAACCAAGGTGGTGACATACCATGTGTGTACAAGTGTGTTGGGTGCTGTGGATGTCCAGTTTCTCACTCCGGGGTGTGAGCGGGTTCACCGGCATCACTTTCTCCATACCGATTTCGTGGACTTACAGCTCAAAACCCCCACTTCGGGCGAAACGGAGAGAATCTATGCAAGAGTTGGGGTGGATATAGGTTTTGGGTGTTCCTAGGTACTAACCCAGCACAACCAAGCAAAAAAATTCCACTGGGCTTACCCCTTTCGACGCACGTCTATGGGGTAGACGAGAAAAGCTGGTATTTTCTCCAGCGGGTCTAGGGTTTCGACAGAGAGGCGCTCCGGAGCGTCCGAATCACACCAAACCCTAGGTGGTGTCCTAACATATGTGTAAGAGTGTGGTGGGACATTGGAATAGCCAACACCAAACTCCTAGGTGTGTCCGGCTTCACACACCACACTTATCCCGCACGAAGTTTCTGCTCTTCTAAGTCGGAACTCCAATTTCGGGTGCAACGGATGGACTCATGTGATAACATGGGCCCAAAGTGGGTTTAAAATGATCATATGACACACCCTAACACAACCAAGTATAAAAGTCCACTGAGCTACCCTGTTTCGACGAAATAATTTAAAGCTCGGGGTAGATATGTGAGGCCCACCGGACTAGGGTTTCACTAGAAAAGGATAGCCGGAGCGTCGGAATAATTTGCGTGTGTCTAAATTATAATGTTTAAGATATTAATAAAACTGTATAAATTTATAATGGAATAAATTATAATGTTTAAAAGGTTAATAAAATAGCTAATAATAGGGAAAAAAGAAATTAGCCATGCCGACGCATAGGTCCAATCTAGTGCCGACGGCAAAGCCGTCAGCATAGGCCCTATCCAGTCGTTAGGTCAGAGCGCGTGCCCGTCCTCCCCAAATCGAATAACTCCTCCCCAAATCGACCACCGCCTCCCCGCCGCCACCGCCCCGCACCCTCCACCCGGCCGGAGCTCCGCCGCCGCTGTCCTCCACTCCCCACGCAGCGCCGCCCGTCGAGGACCCGCCGCCGCCGTGCTCCCCTCCCCACCGAAGCTCCGCGGCGCCGTCCTCCCCTCCCCACCGAAGCTCCGCGGTGCCGCCCCGCACCCTCCCCACCGAAGCTCCGCGGCGCCACCCTGCACCCTCCACCCGGTCGGAGCTCCGCCGCCGCTGTCCTCCCCTCCCCACCGAAGGTCCGCCGCGCCGCCCGTCGATGACACGCTGCCGCCATGCTCCCCTCCCCACCCTCGCCACCCAACACGTCCCGGTCGTCGTCCCCAACCCCGCGCCTCTTCTCCCTCCCACCAGCCCGCACCCTCGCCTCCTCCCGCCGTCGCCGCCACTGTACCGACGAGGAGCACGCCCAGCCGCCGGAGCAGCATCTCCACCTCGCAGGAGCGCCCCATGGCTACTATTTGTTTAAGAAACATTTTTTTTCTTTAATGTACTATTTGTTGCAGACTATAAACCATGTTAGTTAAGCAATATAGTTAGATTAGGACAAAAAATCATGACCACCTCGCTGATCCGATAATTGCTAACCTTTGTTCATTTTCGGTTGTTTAGCTACTAGTCACACTAGACAAAAAATCATGACCACTATTTTTTTCTTTTCGGTTGTTTAGCTACTAGTCACACTAGACAAAAAATCATGACAACGGTCCCGCGCGTCATTGCGGGGCTTCTTCTCCAGCTGAGGAGGGGCCGCCTCGGTGCCCCTTCGTCGCCCTGCTTCTGGAGCACGTCCTCGACCTTCTCCGGCCACCGATCATGCTTCGAGGGTATAAATCTTTCGCCTCTCTTGCTGCATAGGTTTATTTTGGTCTAGACCACCAAGTCAGTCGCGTAACCCGAGTCAGATCCCATCCGGAAGGGTTACAAATTTATAAATATCCAGAATTGTCCATATTTGCATATTTATAACCGTAACACTTCCGGATTGTCCATGTTGGACAGTCCGAGTATGTGTAGATCGGGTCGTGTGCCATGTTATACCCCTTCCTGAGACGGAATTTCGGCAGCACCTCCCCGTTGTTCTTCGGATGCACACCCTCTCGGCTTGACAAGCTTGAGATGTGTATTCTGAAGAACAGCGGGGAGGTGGTGTCGAAATTCCTTCTCGGGTCGGGGTAGAACATGGGACACGACTCAATCTACACGTACTCGGGCGGGATAGGCCCCTACCTATTAGAAGTGTAGGTGAACCCTTGCATGCTGTAAAAGATAAAATTTGGCCGTAATTAATCTTGGTGTCATTGAATAAATTTATTATTACCTGCTGCATAGTATGAAATGCGTTGTTGTTTGGCTCCCAATAAAGTAGAGGATGGCTGATAATGGGTGGATGTATAGTGGCCGTGTTTCTGTGACTAAAAGAACAGATGAGTGGGCATGGAAGATTAATTTGCTAGTGAAGGAGTTAGCGTGTGGTTCAAAGGCCGGGGTTCGTCCACAGTGCCCTTGCACTCATTGCAAGAGGCGTCATCGTCAGGGAAAGGATGAAATGACTAAACACCTTTGGTTGCATGGATATATGCCTATCTACGTCACGTTGGTCGACTTTGCTCAGTACGAGCGTGACAGAGGTGAGGTGATACGGCAGCGGATCGATGGCAATGAGTACGATGGGATTAGATACTTGCTAGATGATCTCCACGATGCTGACATGCCGGATTCTCCACCTCCACAGGAGGAATCGGTAGAATCGTTGGAACCGGGTGAACCAGAGGAACCGGAGCCAACCGCGAAGGCCTTCCTTGATATGATGGCCTCGGCTAAGAGGCCTCTATACGAGGGTGCAAAGATTTCTCAGCTCGATGCCATCTCTCAAGCACTAGGTGACAAGGCCCGGTACTCCACCACCCGTGCAAGCTTTGAAGCTAATCTGAAAACAATTAGTAACATGTTACCCGAAGGGCATTGTCTGCCTAAAACCATGCACGAAGTGAAGAAAATCATCGGATCGCTTAACATGGATTATGAAAAGATAGATTGTTGTCCAAAAGGTTGCCTTCTGTTTTGGAAACAGTTTGCGGATGACAAGTACTGTAGCCTTTGTGGGGCCTCTAGGTATCATGAGGTACCGGGAGCCGATGGTTAGATGAAGCAGACGAAAGTTGCTGCGAAGATTTTTCGGTATCTCCCATTCATAAAAAGATTCCGAGGAGACTGCCACACAGATGACATGGCACAAGAAGGGGAAGAGATACGAGGACGAGCACGGATGAAAAAAGATGGAACATCCATCTGATGGTAAGGCATGGAAGAACTTCTATACCAAACACCCCGATAAGGCAGCAGAGGCTCGGAATGTCAGAATTGCGATAGCAACAGATGGATTCAATCCATATGGTATGTCGACTGCCTCGTACAGCTGTTGGCCCGTGTTTGTTATTCCGCTCAATCTCCCTCCCGGAGTCCTAATGCAAAGGAAGTTCATATTTCTGTCGCTGGTCATTCCAGGGCCCGAATACCCTGGGAAGAATTTGAGTGTCTACATGCAGCCGCTTGTGGATGATTTGAATCACTCTTGGCACCATGGGATGTTGACATACGACCGAGCATCGAAGAGAAACTTCTTGTTAAGAGTTTGGTTTCACTATTCCATGCACGACCTACCAGGGTACGCCCTATTCTGCGGATGGTGTACAGCTGCTAAGTGGCCATGCCCAGTGTGCAGGCACCTACTTGAGTTCTTTTGGCTAACGGGAGGTCGCAAGTATGTCGCGTTTGACAAGCATCGACAGTTCCTCAAAAGAAGGCACCGGTTCAGAGATGACAAAAAGAACTTCACGAAGGGCAAAGTTGTGCATGAAGAAAAAGAGATACCGACATTCGATGGTGCAGCTATTGATGCCGAGCTACGCTCGCTCGTGCCTGATGTGGGAAATGGCCCACGATGTGTGGGATATGGTGTAACGCACAACTGGACTCACAGGGTAGGCTTAACCCAGCTCGAGTATTACAAGGACCTTGAACTCCCCCATAACATCGATGTGATGCACACCGAAAAGAATGTCAGAGAGTCCCTCTTTCACACAGTCCTGAACATTCCTGACAAGTCAAAGGATAATGTCAAGGCTAGAGTCGATGTTGAGAAGCTGTGTGATAGGAAGAACTTACACATGCAGCCTCCTGGCCGCCGCCGAAAAAATTGGTTCAAGCCAAATGCCGACTTCTGCCTTGATAGTATCCAAAAGAAGGAGGCATTCAAGTGGCTCAAACACGTCGTGATGTTCCCTGATGGCTATTGTTCGAATATAAGTAAGGGAGTCAATCTTGTAACGGGAAAAGTCACTGGGCTCAAGAGTCACGACTATCATGTATGGATTGAGCGGTTGATGCCGGTGATGGTTCGAGGGGTATCTCCCCGAGCGTGTCTGGCGAGTGCTTGCGGAGTTGGGCCATTTCTTCCGCACGCTTTGTGCTAAGCAGATATGTCCCATGATTATTAAGAAGCTGCATGATCTTGTGCCGGAGTTGCTGTGCAAGTTAGGGTGTGTTCGGTTTCGGAATGTGAAGGAATGGAATGGAACCATTCCATTCCACTGTCACGGAACCGTTCCATCCCTGTGTTCGGTTTGGACAAAAAATTGTCACGGAACCGTTCCATCCCTGTGTTCGGTTTTGGAATGGGATGAGAATGGAATGGAATGGAGTGAGAATGAAATTATTCTAAACTTGATTAATTATTTCCTAAATTGGATTAATTATTGCTAAACTTAATTAATTATTGCTAAACTTGATTAAGTATTCCTAATCTTGATTAATTATTGCTAAACTTAATTAATTATTGCTAAACTGGATTAATTAGAGGGAGATTACTGTGCCGTTCCACCACATCCGGCCGAATCGGCCGGACCGCTCCGTTCCGAATATTGAGGGAATATTCCATTTCGAGGAACCAGTCGATTCCATCCCATTCCGAAACCGAACGCGAGAATGGGTTCTGGGAACGGAACCGTTCCATTCCATTCCACCTAGTTCTGGAACCGAACACACCCTTAGAGATGATATTTCCGCCAGGCTTCTTTGTTCTGATGGCACATCTCGTTGTGCATCTCACGAACGAGGCACTCTTGGGTGGACCGGTTCAGTTTCATTGGCAGTTTTGTATTGAGAGAGAGTTCAAGTATATTTGAAACATAACTGGAAACAAAGCTAAGATTGAAGCATGCATAGCTGAGGCAACAATACTTCGGGAGATGGCAGACGCTGTGACAACGTACTATCCCGATGATATTCCCATTCTGCATAACCCGGTCTCTCGGTACAATGTCGACGAGCCCAAGAATGACCCCAAGCTCCTCCTCTTCCAATGTCCCGGTGGCAAGGCTGGTGGCAAAGAAAAATATAGCTTGACCAAGGAAGTGAAGAACTGCATAATGCTTTATGTGCTTATGAACATGAGTGAAGTGGTCGATTTCATGAGGTAAAATGGTGAACAAATTACTTTGTAACTAGTAACTCGGTTTCGGTCTAATACGTATTTTCTCCTTTTAGCCAATTCAAGGATGAAATGTGGTCGGGGGCGGAGGATCCATTCGTCGCGGAGATGGAGACTCTTCTGAAAGAGGGTGTTCCCGGAAAGAAAAAATTTGTGTCTTGGTTCAGGGAAAAGGTAATTTCTAACTTGTCCCTCTTACCTTGCAATCTGTGACATGTCCGTCTTATTACACGTAACAAATGCACAAAATAATTTGAGCTGTACTTGTAGGGAACTGATCCCAACGTTCAGATGACAGATGAGTTGAGATGTGTTTCCCAAGGTTTTAACCATAGCGTCATGAAGTATGAGAAGTATGATGTGAATGGGTTTCGCTTCCATACAGAGGATCACCAGAAGAGTCGGCCGAATGCAAAAACTGTTAATACTGGGGTCTTCACCAGAGGAGCCAGAGGAGCCAATGGTGATTACATTGATTACTACGGAAGGTTAGAGAAGGTCTACGAGCTGACGTTCAATCATACCAACCTAGAACTCAAGCTCGTTGTGTTCAAATACCACTGGTTCGACCCACACACAGGACCACACGGTGGACAGAGAAGTACCCCTTCCATTGGGTTAGTCGAAGTTAGGCCTTCAACCACTTATAGCGGAGCCGATGTCTTTATTGTGGCTCACCAAGCCAAGCAAGTTTATTATTTGTCGTACCCATGCCAGAAAGAGGAACTCAAGGGTTGGGAAGTCGTGTTACAGGTATCCCCACATGGTAAGCTACCCATGCCCAATGCCGACGATTACAACAACATTGACCCTGTAACATACGACGGAATTTTCTATCAAGAGCAAGAGGACTTCGGGGACTTTGACTTACAAGCGGGTGGTCTTGAGGACCTCGGGAATGATGCACAAACTCATGGTGAGTTAGTGCAGGATCTAAAGGATATAGATATACTCGAGAAGTTTCATGCGGGCAAAGTCAACGATAATGAACCTCCACCGTGCGATGATCGAGCCTCCAACCTATTACTCACGTGATAGCGATAGTGATAGTGAGAATGAGAACCCACCTAATTATGAGAGTGATGATTCGAGGTGAGGGTCTTTCATGCTTAGTCTTTTATGCTTAGTGTTTATGTCTTAACATGCTTCTTTTTTGTCTTTTTGCTTATTGTCTACATTTTATTATGTCTTTATGATTAATTGTTTTCTCTTTCTCAATGCAGGTGATTGAACAATATGAGCCAAGGCAAGGAGACGACGTCGTCCTTGCTTGATACGTTGAGGCAAAGGAAGCTTACGCGAAGTGGAAGACCGTCAATTCCCAATTCGCGTTACGAGAACAACGGTGCGGAAGGACGAGGACGACTAGGATGAGCTGGAGGACGAGGACGAGGATGAGGTGGAGGTGGCGGGAGAGGTGGAGTAGACTTGGAGCCACCACCCTCCGCTTCTGGCGACGTGGCTTCCCAGTTGCAGCTGGAGTTGGAGGTGGAGACGGAGTCTAGAGACAAGGCGGAGTCTAGACAGGAGCCGGATGCGGAGGCGGAGGCGAAGGAGGAGGCGGCTCCGAAGCGGTTGCTGATTCGTGGGGAAGCGGGAGTCCCCGATGAGGACTACTGAGGAGGGGAAAGCCCTCATTCGTTCTAACGGCATTGAGTAAGTGTACTATTTTTGTAATTTTGAACATTTAATTTCATTTTGGTCATAACAATTTCATATGTACTAATGTCTGATTATTGTGCAGCAATTGGACCTATTCTCGGGGGACCCGCCAACCTTCGAGCTTGCTTGGAGCTCTCATTAGGAAGTTTTGGCCGGGCTTCTACACTCTGACCCGGGGCGGCGAGAGGAAGCTAGCCACTACTTGGCTTGACTACGAGGCTGCCGACTGCCAGGGCTTTGGGAGAGCTTCTGACGCCGTGATCACCAAGTTTTGGGTAAGAAATATTTCTCGAGTTTCGTTCATAGTTGAATGACCCCACCGTGCTAACTCATGACTCTCACAATATTTCTATGCATGATTGAAGCGCTTTTATCGGGTGTCGGAGGACGACATGGAGACGGACAAGACTTTGCGTGCGGCTTGTGTGAGGTTGACACGCCAGCAGTGGTACAACCAAAAGCACACGGCCGTCAATCACTTCATGTCTGAGAGGGGCAAGAGGGCCAAGAAGGAGGACAATGTAAAGGAGCCGCCGCAGATGACAGTCAGTGATTACATGTCGGTAAGTAAACTGTCAATGGGGTTCTATATTTCTGCTAAGTTGCCATTGCATTATCTGTTCTTTACTTTAGTATTGCATTTTTAGGTTATCCTCGACTAGGCCGATGACAAAGAAGACGCATGGGAGGCGTTGGCTAGGAGGTGGGTCGGGGAAGACCCCGAGTTCAACACCGTGAGCAAGCGGAACAAGGCAAACCGAGGCCACGGGGGAACACACAGTGGGGGAAATCGCAACCATGGCCGCTTCAAGGAAAAGCTGGTATATATACATGGAACAACCTGCATTTATTTCCCGTCATTTTCCTACTTGATACGCATAACATTTCTTATCGCGATGCAGGAGTCCGATATGGGGGAGACTTTTACTGCTTGACAACGTGGAAGAGGATGAAGCAGAAGAAGCCTGATCTGACGCAGCCTCAGCCTTCGCTTCCCGAGTACTACGGGTCTGCAGAAGAGGACTTGCGCACCTACTGCGACACGGTCCAGGCCTTCTACCCGGAGGTGGATGAACCCCTCCAGGAGGACGTGGATGAGAGAGCCTTGGTCCTCGCATCAAGTGGAAGGTCGCATGGCCGCGGGCGTGTTCTTGACAAGGTGGACAGGCCTGACATGAACCTCTCGCGTGTCAAAGCTACACTCCCCCCCCCCCCCCCGCCCCGCCCCCCCCCGACACCCCTATCCCGCATCGTCGACAGCCTCGTCGATCCACTTCCACCAATGTAAGTTTTTCTCATTTTCATCCTCTTTCAAACATTCGTTCCCGCATGGCTAAGTTTATGAGATACACTATTTTTTGAAATTGCAGCCTGATTTCGAGGCGGCCTACGCCGACTTACATTCGAAATACAAGGCGGACTATCGGGAGTGGCTGCAGAGGAGTGATGCCTACAACTCGTACTACCACGTTGTAAGTTTCAATCTTTATTTCTTGCAGAAGATGACAAGTCCCACTTCCCCTACTTTATTTTTTGCCTGACATCTAAGCTATCTTGCAGGTGATGATGAGGTTCATGACCACTGGAGAGACGCCTCCTATGCCGGGGCCGCCGCCATTGTTCCCATCGAAGGACGAATTCGCTTTCACATACTACGCATCAACCTCGTTAAGTTCTTTGCCAAACAACTGGTTACCAATTTCCTTTGCCTCGCAAATTGCTAAGTCCATCTCAAACATGTAGGTAACGGGATGTTCGGAGAACCCACAGTTTGGTCGGGCTTCTCCTCGTCCCTCGGGTTCGCGTGAGATCACAACACCAAATCGCCCCGATAGTTCTTCTCATGATGCTTCTCCAGGCTCTGTTGTTGGTTCTACTGCGGCTACGTCGCGCCAACCGTCGCCTATCCTCACCCGAGGAGATCTCGGGTTCACCCTGTCTCCTCCAAATATGTAGGGCTTTTGGAATTGATGTATCGGATTGATGTGTGTATGACGATTGGCACTTGATGACATTATTGTTGTTACCATTCCTGTGAATTTTGGGTTCAATTTATGAATGTTTGCTGTGATTTTTGTGCTGTGAAATGTGCTCTGGAATACAAAAAAACCAAAACTGGCAGTATCTACGCCGACGGCATTGCCGTCGGCATAGGCTAAAAAACCTAGCGCAGAGAGCTACGCCGACGGCAATGCCATCGGCACAGCCTCAGTAGTGACCAGATGGTCAGGGCTGTGCTGACGGCAATGCCGTCGGCGTAGCCCTCTGCACAAGGAGCCGCCACGTGGCTAACCCTACGCCGACGGCCGTCTGAAGCTACGCCGACGGCCCCCAAAACCAGACGAGCTGCGGGCCCACAAGAGCTACGCCGACGGCTCCTGCTGGCCGTCGGCGCGTGTCCTACACCGACAGCATTTACTACGCCGACGGACCTACGCCAACGGCAGCCGTCGGCGTAGGCTGTGCCGACGACAAAGCGTCCTATGCCAACGGCAATGGGCCGTCAGCGTAGCTGGCATTTCCTGTAGTGCCTAGCTAGCGAGCGCGTGAAATCTACAGAACGAGCGGTCAGGCTCTTGGCTCAAGGGTTTCTTACGGATTGCCTTTTTATTTTGTTTTTCATAGCATTATATGTAGATTTTCTGTTTTGACTAAAATTTGCATAAATTACGTACCAAAAGTAACATCAAACTTGCCCGCGCGCCTGCTACCGCCTGAGCCTAGTCACGATGTCTTGGGGACATCTATTCTGATATAAGTAAATATAAATAATGAAATATGACAGATCCGAAGATGCATTTACTAAAGGCAGCATTTCCGTACAACGTCTATCACTGGGTGCACGGTGCACCGGCTCATAATCCATCCGGCGCACAAACAAGATTCAGCAGAGTAATTGAGTAAACACAATGGTTTGGTGCTTACTTTTGGATATATATCTTGACTTCAAAGTGGTTTTTTTTAGAATACAACATGTAAGGTGTATCACATTTTATAGAAAAAGAAAGCCAAGAAGGTGGGGAAAGCGTCAAGCATGGCTACAATGATACAAACACGATGCCACGTGGCTTACAACGCAACTCACAACAACCAAACAACGAGGACTCGCCTTGCACCTTCTCCCACATGAATAGTGAGGAGGTGATACACCGAGCTCCTAGACCGCGTCACGACCGATGAAGGAAACTCCAATAGACCGACTCCAACTCCAGGTTGGCACATATAAACGTCGCGGACTAAACCAGACCGAAGAAGGTACCGAGTAAGAAGTGTTGGCAACGGTTTGCATTGCATCCGGAAGCTCACGCTCTTAGCGGCGGCCAACACCGACTGCATCTAACACGTCGGGGACTCCACGTACAACCTGGGTGCCTTCAAGGAGGAAATAACACCGCCGCATCGCGGGCAACCTGGGTGCCTTCAAGCTTGAAGATCGGATCTAGGGTTCCCCCAGTACTCGAGTCGTATCCTCCTTACGAGTTAGCGGAAGTAGCATTATAGTGGGAAAAGTAATCTCCTTTTCAAGCTTTATCTTTTGTAACCTTTGATTAGTTCCTTAGATTCCCTTAGCGCAAGCAGGCCGTCGAAGAGAGGCGAGCCAAATTTGGTTGTCAGCGTAGCAGGATGCACCGACAGCCGGTCTACCACCATCGGATGGGACTATAGGGTAGAGGCCTATCGCGGCGCCGCCTGGACGGTCGCCAGCACCACCACGGTGCTCGGCAGGCAGCATCTGCCACGCCAACCTGGCGCTAAAGACCCAACCCCACAGGCTCACCCCCGTCTCGGAGGACCCGTGGGTGAGCCCGGAGATCGATCCCATAACAGCATGAGCACCACCATCGGGAGAGGAACCGTGCCCAACCTCTCAGTCACCGGCGCGTAAACCTGGCTGCCCGATCCCACGAGGCATCACGGCACCATCGTAGGAGGAGGTCGCCGCCTGAATGGGAGACCCCCCCCCCCCCCCCCCCCCGTTGCCGCTATCCGCCAGGGCTTTGCCGGGCTTGACCCCGGCTCCGGCGATGAGGGGGTGGGCGAGAAAGGGGGAGAGCGGCGGCGCAGTCTTGGTCGCCTCCCGTGTCGCCTAACCTAGACGACGCTTGGCCTTTTTAAGTGGGCCAGCGTGCTTTTTATTCCCATTTCAAAAAGAAACACAATAAGATCGCCTCCACTCCACGATCACCTCCCATGTGCGGCCAGCACTTGATGCACCACAAGCACGCCACGGTTGGCGCGATCTCTTAAGGCCTTGTTCGGCAGCCAGGGTTTGATAGGTTTTTCAGTGTCTTTTACCAGCCTAATTTATTACAGGCCAAAACACGCCATGGACACCCTAATCCAGGCCGGCCGAACAAGGCCTAAGGTGTCCTCTGCAGAGTGTATCCTCTAGTTAGTGTTTCTGGAATGTGTATGTCCGTATGTTGTCTACTGATTTGGCATGGGAGGAACTGGCAACAGATGGTGATGTGCTACTTTCTGCTAGTTGGACCCGGTTACCTGAGTTGCCGCGCCAAAACCTTCCATCGGGTGGTGTTTCGCTTCTGGGTGAAGGTTGAGACTTGAGGTTGCTTTGCTTGCGTGCGGGGATCGCTGACCAAAGTTCTTAGCCAGCAGAACAAATGAACAATGATGAGCCACTCTGTATGACATGTACTGGCAATAATTGTGAAGTTCCCATATTAAATTAGTGCCAGTGGATTAAATTGGTTAGATGTTTATACTCTGCAAAATTAAGTCTAAATTGTTAGGCTTCCTAACAAAATTAAGTGGGGGTATTACTTTTTGAGACAATGTAGGAGAGTTGTATGTATAAATTCAAAAAAAATGTCTAAATTGTTATGTTTCGTAATAACAAGATGAATAAGCATATATCATCATATTTTTTTTAGTTTCTTCTTCTTTTTCTTGTTGTTTACATCCGTAATGCCATTTGATATTGCGTTGTTGCGGAGAATTGGTGTAATTGGTATCTTCGCGATATTAATATATTCTCTTTATCTAAAAAAATATTATCGCATTTTGCCGAAGAGTTTGTTTCTTCTATTCATAACATAAAATATGTTCTATCTTTCCTCTCTTTAAGTTGTCGAAGATGTGTTCTAAAGACAATCATCCTCGTTTCCACGGCGCCACGCACGTACCCGTGTAGTCCGCTACCATCAAGTACCTGCTGGAATTGCCCCTCGCAACAGCGGTATACATATCCTTATGACAAGAAGTTCGACAGAGAGCAGTGTGTGATGCTCGAAGCCATCTCCTATAAGGTGTCAAGTGGAATCCCACTTATAATTTATTTTAAAAATTCCACGTAGTAGTATATATTTTTATCAAATTTTAAACTAAATAACATCAAATGAATTATAAGTGAAATTTTGACGGGATCTTCGCTTACATCTCTCCGACCAAGGACCAAGCAGTTGGCCGACGAAAACGAAGGTGGGCAATAATCCCAAGCAGGAAGCAGCTAGCCGACGAGGAACGATTCTACAGTCAACCTATTAATTTCCAATATCCCTACCTTATGTGCGTACGACCCTGACGGTGGCACAGCGCTGATGCACAGAGATGTGATCGACATAGTCACATAGATGGTGCCACGGCATCTGGTGTTGATGTGCATGCCTCCATCTGACTTAGTCTTCAAGGAGCAATTACAGAGAAACTCTTAAGCTATGAAGGATGATTGTTCCGTCTTCACAGCATCTACGAAGCAATAAAATGCATCATTGCATGTACGACGCGCGCGTTGATAAGCACCAGCTACATATACAATAGAGTGGCATGCGTGGTGGAAATGCCTAATTTGCCGGACTTTTGCTTCGATCTCCTCCACTCCACTGTTTTGAGTGAAACGTAACTCCTCAGTTTTCCTCCGGGGGAGGCCACTGAATCAAGGCTCAATTTGCCGTTAATATATGTACATTACAGTAGTTTGGCAAGGGCAGACTGCACGTTGTCATTGAAAAAGTTGCCAGGTCGAAACGGGTAATCGTGTATCTTTTTTGAGATGTTATAATCTTGCATATATTATGGGAGGATGGGATTAACTAGCGGCATGGCCCTCCCTGAGCAAGTGCAACATGTGCGGTGGCACAGGTAAGGGTGCAAGTGGATATGTGGGACACCCACGGGCCGGGCCCCTTACCCAAGCCCACGTAAACCTGTAAGCGGGCACCCACGGGCTGGCAGCAAAATTATGTGGGGGTATGCGGGCCTTCCACAACT
>QRDG01000227.1:835687-1035687 GCA_012064385.1 Puccinellia tenuiflora
TAGCCACTTAGTCTTTCATATGCTTGCAAGCGTTTGGATGCTATACTACCGAGAGGGCCCAGAGATATCTATCCAACTGTTGGATGAACAAATCCCAGTCTTGAAACATGTCACCCAACAACCTATCATCGGAGAACCTGAAAGCCACCTTTATAATCACCCAGTTACGAAGTGACGTTTGATGTCCACAAAGCTCTCCTCCGATAAGCGGGAGTGACATAATCTCATGGTCTAAGGAAACTATATTTGACATCTATTTATTTTGAGTCTCGTCCATTATATCATCACCTATGATACAAACTTCGTTTATTAAGTGATTCATAAATCCATGGTTAGGAAACATCTAACCATCACTTAATTAAACGAACTAGTCACAAGAGGAAAGACTAGGGACACATTACTGTTTATATTCCACACATGTATTCGTTTCCGGTTAATACAATTCTAGCATGGAATTAAACATATCATGAACGGAGAAAAATGATAAACAATAATCATTATTATTGCCTCTTGGGCATATCTCCAACAGTCTCCCACTTGCACTAGAGTCAATAATCTAGTTTACATTTGTAGCAATCTAACACCCATGGCCTCTCGGTGTTGATCATGTTTTGCTCGTGGAAGAGGTTTAGTCAACGGGTCTGCCACATTCAGATCCGTATGCACCTTGCAAATCTCTATGTCACCATCTTTGACATTCTCACGCAAATTGTGATAGCGGCGCTTGATATGCTTGGTATTCTTGTGTGAAGTCGGGTCCTTGGCAAGAGCTATTGCACCTGTATTATCACAGTACAGGGCCAGAGGTCTTGACGCACTTGGAACCACGCTCAGCTCTGAGAGGAACTCCTTCATCCAGACTGCTTCACTTGCTGCCGACGAGGCCGTAACATACTCCGCTTCAGTTGAAGATTTCGCCACCACGCTCTTCTTGGAACTCCTCCAACTCACAGCGCCACCATTCAGAATAAACACGTATCCGGACTGAGACTTAGAATCATCCGGATCTGTGTCCCAACTAGCATCGACGTAACTCCTTACGACAAGCTCTTGGTCACCTCCATATACGAGAAACATCTCCTTAGTTCTATTTAGATACTTAAGGATATTCTTGACAGCTGACCAGTGTTCCACTCCTGGATCACTTTGGTACCTGCTAGTCAAACTTACAGCATGGCACACATCTGGTCTAGTACATAGCATGGCATACATGATAGAGCCTATCGCAGAGGCATAAGGAACCTTGTCCATTATCTCTCTATCTTCTGCCGTAACAGGACTCTGAGTCTTACTCAGAACCTTTCCTTGCAACATTGGTAAGAACCCCTTCTTTGAATTTTCCATTCTGAACTTCTTCAGAACCTTGTCAAGGTATGTACTCTGTAAAAGCCCAATTAGGCGCTTTGACCTATCTCTATAGATCTTTATGCCTAAAATATACGCAGCTTCTCCAAGGTCTTTCATTGAAAAACTCTTATTCAAATAAGACTTTACACTTTCAAGTAGTGTAACATCATTTCCAATCAATAATATGTCATCCACATATAGTATTAGAAATGCAACTGAACTCCCACTCACTTTCTTGTAAATACAGGCTTCTCCATAAGTTTGGACAAATCCAAACCCTTTGATCACTTCATCAAACCGGAGATTCCAACTCCGCGATGCTTGCTTCAGTCCATAGATGGATCTCTGAAGTTTGCATACCTTGTTAGCATCCTTTGGATCAACAAAACCTTCGGGCTGTACCATGTACAACTCTTCCTTAATATGACCATTAAGGAATGCGGTCTTCACATCCATTTGCCAAATTTCATAGTCATAATATGCGGCAATTGCTAACATAATCCGAACAGATTTCAGCATCGCTACGGGTGAGAATATCTCATCGTAGTCAACTCCTTGAATTTGTCGGAAACCCTTTGCGACAAGTCGAGCTTTATACACGGTGACGTTTCCGTCAGCGTCTGTCTTTCTCTTGAATATCCATTTGTTCTCAACGGCCTTACGGTCGTTAGGTAAGTCTACCAAAGTCCATACTTGGTTTTCATACATGGATTCCATTTCGGATTTCATGGCTCCTAGCCATTTATCGGAGTCTGGGCTCATCATTGCTTCCTCATAATTCGCAGGTTCATCATTGTCTAACAACATGACATTCATGACGGGGTCGTACCGATCAGGAGCGGCACGTTCCCTCGTTGATCTGCGAGGTTCAATAGCAGCCTTGACTGGAACAGCATGATCACCATCATTTGCTCCTTCTTCAGGTGGCGATGGCTGTTCTGGAACAACTTCCAGTTCTGCGCTACTCGGCATCTCAAGAACAGGTTCAACAACCTCGTCAAGCTCTATTTTCCTCCCACTCACTTCTTTCGAGAGAAACTCCTTCTCTAGAAAGGAACCATTCTTGGCAACGAAAATCTTGCCTTCAGTTCTGTGGTAGAAGGTATACCCAATAGTTTCCTTAGGGTATCCAATGAAGACGCACTTTTCCGATTTGGGTTCGAGCTTATCAGGTTGAAGCTTTTTCACATAAGCATCGCAACCCCAAACTTTGAGAAACGATAACTTTGGCTTCTTGCCAAACCATAACTCATATGGAGTCGTCTCAACGGATTTTGATGGAGCCCTATTTAATGTGAATGCGGCTGTCTCTAATGCATAGCTCCAAAATGATAGTGGCAGATCTGTGTGAGACATCATAGATCGCACCATATCCAATAAGGTTCGATTACGACGCTCAGACACACCATTACGCTGTGGTGTTCCGGGTGGCGTGAGTTGTGAAACAATTCCACACGTCTTTAAATGCATGCCAAACTCATAACTCAAATATTCGCCTCCACGATCAGATCGAAGAAACTTTATTTTCTTGTTACGATGGTTCTCAACTTCACTCTGAAATTCTTTGAACTTTTCGAACGTTTCAGACTTATGTTTCATTAAGTAAATATACCCATATCTACTCAAATCATCGGTGAAGGTTAAGAAGTAACGATATCCACCGCGTGCTGCAACACTCATTGGACCACACACATCGGTATGTATGATTTCCAACAAGTCTGTTGCTCTCTCCATCGTGCCGGAGAATGGTGTTCGAGTCATCTTACCCATAAGGCATGGTTCGCAAGTTTCAAATGATTCAAAATCAAGTGAATCCAAAAGTCAATCAGAATGGAGTTTCTTCATGCGCTTTGCACCAATATGACCCAAACGGCAGTGCCACAAAAAAGTGGTATTATCATTATTCACTTTGCATCTTTTGGCATCAATGTTATGAACATGTGTATCACTACTATCGAGATCCAATAGAAATAAACCATTCCTCTCAGGTGCATGACCATAAAAAGTATTATCCGTATAAATCGAAATACCAAAGTTTTCAGACTTAAATGAATAACCGTCTCGCAATAAACAAGATCCAGATATAATGTTCATGCTCAACGCAGGCACATAATAACAATTATTAAGGTTTAAAACTAATCCCGAGGGTAAATGCAGAGAGAGTGTGCCGACAGCGATGACTTCAACTTTTGAACCATTTCCAACTCGCATCGTCACCTCGTCCCTTGCCAAGCGCCGTCTATTCCGCAGCTCCTGTTTCGAGTTACATATATTAGCAACCGAACCAGTATCAAATACCCAGGTGCTACTACGATCACTTGTTAAATACACATCAATAACTTGTATATCATATATACCTTGTTTGACGGTGCCAGCCTTCTTGTCCGCCAGATACTTGGGGCAGTTCCGCTTCCAGTGTCCGGTTCCCTTGCAGTAGAAGCACTCAGTATCAGACTTAGGGCCCTTCCTTGACTTCCTCGCAGGCCCGGCAGCTCGCTTGCCGTCCCTCTTGAAGTTGTCTCTTTTGCCCTTTTTCTTGAAACTGGTGGTCTTGTTAACCATCAACACTTGATGCTCCTTCTTGATTTCCACTTTCGCGGTCTTTAACATCGCGAAAAGCTCGGGGAGAGTTTTCTCCATCCCTTGCATGTTATAGTTCATCACAAAGCTTTTGTAGCTCGGTGGAAGTGACTGGAGAACACGGTCAATCCCCAACTCATTGGGAATCACGACACCCAGCTACGCCAGACGATCACCATACCCAGACATCTTGAGCACGTGTTCGCTGACGGAGCTGTTCTCTTCCATCATACAGCTAAAGAACTTAGAAGAGGCTTCATACCTCTCCACCTTGGCTTGAGTCTGAAACATAGCTTTCAGATCAACGATCATCTGATGAACGCCATGGTGCTCAAAACGCTTTTGAAGCTTAGGTCCTAAGCCGTACAACAGACCGCACTTAACTATCTCGTGGTCCTCTGAACGGGCTGCCCAGACATTCCTAATGTCTTCAGCCGCTCCCTCTGCTGGAGCCTCACCTAGCGGTGCATCTAGGACATACAGTTTCTTGGCAGCTTTGAGGATAATTTTCAGATTCATAAACCAATCCGAGAAATTGCTTCCATCGTCTTTCAGCTTGTCTTTCTCTAGGAACGCGTTAAAGTTCATGGTGATGTTGGGAAGGGCCATTGATCTATAACATTATTTGCAAGGTGTTTAGACTATGTTCATGATATTGTGTTCGAAAGATAATCTAATTATAAAATGAACTCCCACTAAACTCAACATCTCTCTGGTTGTTTAGTGACACACGATCCAAAATCCACTACACCACAACCGATCATCACGTGAAGTGGCACAGTTTCAAAATGTGAACATCTCCATGTTGATCATATCATTCATATGACTCGTGTTTAGCCTTTCGGCTCTTGTGTTCCGAGGCCATGTCTGTACATGCTAGGCTCGTCAAGGAAACCGTAGTATTTCTGCATGTGCAAACTGGCTTGCACCCGTTGTATGTGAACGTAGAATCTATCACACCCGATCATCACGTGGTGCTTCAAAACGACGAACTTTGGCAACGGCGCATACTAGGGGAGAACACTTCTTGATATTAACGTGAGAGATCACCTTATCATGCTACCGTCGAGATCGTATCTAAGCATAAACCATAAGGTGCATAAAAGGATTAACATCACATGCAATTCAATATTGTGACATGGTATAGCCTTTTTTTGTGCCTTTGATCTCCATCTCCAAAGCACCGGCATGATCTCCATCATCACCAGCTCAAAACGCCATCACCATGGTTGTCTCCACCAACTATTGCAACAACTATTGGCTACTCTTAGCAAATAAAGTAAAGCAATTACATGGTGTTTAAAGTGACACGCAGGTCAAACAATAAATCAAAGACAACCATAAGGCTCCTGCCGGTTGGCATACTCAACGACATGCAAGTCGTGATAATTACAAAACATGATCATTGCATACATCACATAATCATATCTTGAGGCCATACCATATCACAAACCCTGCAAAAACAAGTTAGACGCCTCTACTTTTTTTATGCAATTTTTACGTGGCTTCTAATGGGTCATTAGATAGAACCGTTCTAATCTACGCAAAGCCACAACGGTGATAAAATAGTTGCTGATTTACTCATCCTTTTGAAAGGCCTTCCATTGAAAATTGCATCTTCACTAAAGCAAGAGAAACAGACACCCGCCAGCCACTTATGCAAAACAAGTTGCATGTCAGTCGTGAAACCGGTCTCTCGTGCGTGGACGAGTAAAGTTGGTCCGGGCCGCTTCAATCTTACAGTACCGCAAAGATGCAAAGTGCACGCGAGAAGGTAGCAACACAAATTATCAACGCCCACAACACTTGTGTCTAATCGCACCAACATCTACGAATAGATCTAGGCTCTGATACCACTGTAGGGTCGCAGCATAGAAAACAAAAATTTTCCTACGCAAAGATAGCGGAATAAACCCAACATCTAGATCCGATCTACGAGAGGTTGGTAGCAAGAAGGAGATCGAATCTCACCCTCGAAGAAAACCGTGAGCGTTTTGTCAAGGCAGGGGTTGGCTAGTCGATCCCCGCAACTAGACTTGTCTAATCGCGAGGAGATGTGTTATCCAAGCGCCGCACGAGCAACGCTTCCGAGAGATCCACACGTACAGCTCGATGAAGACTCCACGTTCTTGATCCCGCAAGAGGTGGTGGAGAGGCTCGAGATCAACAGCACGACGACGGTGGCGTGGTGTTTATGGTGGAGATTGGACAGGGCTTCGCCAAGCGGTGTCGGGAGAGAGGAGGAGGAGGGGGGGTGCGGCTAGGGTAGGGAGGGGGCCGGCGGCTTGGCACCTTGGGGGGAGCCAAAGGGTGCGGCACCCCTCCCCTTGCCCCTCCTTATATAGGAGGCCAAAGGGGGGTGCGCCCCTCCCTCTCCTAGGGCCGGCGCAAGGGGGGGTGGCTTGGCCCCCAAGCCACCTCTAGGGTTTCGGCCGCCCCCCCCCCCCTTTGCTTCTAGAAGCTTGGCCCGGGTGGGCCTATGGGGTGGTGGTGCGGCTGGCCCATTAGGCCAGCCCACTGCCCCTTCATACCATGTGGGCCCCATACTCCTATGGGCCCCACTTCTAGACCCCTCTAGAACCTTCTAGAACATTCCGGTACTTTACCGATAAATTCCCGAACCTTTCTTAACCTCCGGAAACAACTTTCCTTATATGAATCTTATTCTCCGGACCACTCCGGAACTCCTCGTGACGTCCGGGATCCTATCCGGGACTCCGAATCAATATTCGTTCTCACCATCATTTATCTCGAATCCTAACTACATCGAACGTTAAGTGTGTGACTCTGCGGGTTTGCGAATATGTCATATTAATAGCGGGACCGGGATGTCCATATTAATTCCTACATATTCGACGAAGTACTTTACCAGTCGAACCACAATGTCCGGGATTCAATTAATCCATATACGATTCCTTTTGTTTCATGATATGTTACTTGTCCGAGATTCAATCCACCGATATCTCCATATCTGATTAATCTCGTTACCGACAAGTTCTCTTTACTCGTTCCCATAGAATAGGATCCCTTATGACTAGCCACTTAGTCATATGCTTGCAAGCGTTTGGATGCTATACTACCGAGAGGGCCCAGAGATATCTATCCAACTGTTGGATGAACAAATCCCAGTCTTGAAACATGTCACCCAACAACCTATCATCGGAGAACCTGAAAGCCACCTTTATAATCACCCAGTTACGAAGTGACGTTTGATGTCCACAAAGCTCTCCTCCGATAAGTGGGAGTGACATAATCTCATGGTCTAAGGAAACTATATTTGACATCTATTTATTTTGAGTCTCGTCCATTATATCATCACCTATGATACAAACTTCGTTTATTAAGTGATTCATAAATCCATGGTTAGGAAACATCTAACCATCACTTAATTAAACGAACTAGTCACAAGAGGAAAGACTAGGGACACATTACTGTTTATATTCCACACATGTATTCGTTTCCGGTTAATACAATTCTAGCATGGAATTAAACATATCATGAACGGAGAAAAATGATAAACAATAATCATTATTATTGCCTCTTGGGCATATCTCCAACACCCCCACCGCCCGCTCCTCACCATCCACACAGCTAAAGATAGAAACATCACCGTCGCAATGCCACTCGCTGGAGAGATGACCACGTGGCTCACCTTCCGAGGCCGTCGCTCTGATGTCCATGGTCTTGTGTACCCGTGGAATGATAGACAACAAATAACGGGGTTCCGACGCCACGAGTGTGGAGGATGGCATCAGCACACAAGACGCAGACAAGCGACCCATAGCAGCGGACACAATGCCTCTGTGTCGCCCGCACGTCGCAACATGCCAACCCGTGATGGGTTTGCCAGGCAGCCGTCGGACCTAGGACCGCCTGGCCCAGGTCTAGCGCCCAACCTTGCCACAACAAGTTGAAGGGAGCACCACATCGGGCGCCACCGCAGGAGATCCCCAAAGCCACCAGCATCAACCGATCCCCGTCATAGTCGGATCAGGCCTGGCGGGCCTAGATTTGGGCTTGCGGCCCAGCCCCACGAGCTCCGCCACTTCCTGCTCTCGTCGTGTTGCGTCGTCCTACTGACCATCACCGCTGCCAGACCTCGCCGCCGTCATGCCTCGTCACCACCGCAAGACTGAGACCTCCTCGTTGTGCCGCACTTCCGCCAGCCAACCCAACCCCGCGTGGGCCTCTAACGAGCGGGTAGAGACGATCCCGTCGCTGCCGGCATTGCCTTGGCTTTGCCCATCGACGGCGGGGGCGGGAGATGGAGAGGGAGGAGGATGGACGAGAGGACACTATGATTGTCGCCGCCCTGGTGGCCCGCGGGGGAGGACGCGGAGCAAGCCAAATATTTTTCAATGATATTCTGTCAAGGAAAACATACCTAGTCTAGGATTTTTGAAAGTGTGCGGGTCTAAGAGGTACCTAGTCATCAACATAGCCTACAACCGATAGGTCTTGATTCCATTGGCAGTGGCGGGATGCTCTCTCCGATGAGTGGGGGCATCGATCTAGAGATGGGGCGCAACTGTGTACACTAAAGCGTCGGTGGCATCCCGGCAATCCTACAGGGTTTGGAGGGTGCGGGCGTGCACGTCAAGGACATGAGGGCTTAGGTCGGTGCCTAAGGCGCCGGACCTGTTCATGATCTCCGTGGCCCGGCAGTACGACGTGGGTTGCGATCCTAATCTGCCAATTGTACACGACCAAGATGCGAAGAGGATAATGAGCTCGAATTCAAATTCTGAATGGTAATCAACGCATCAATTGCCGGGAGAGGATACTAGCCAGATCGACATTTGATCTCAGCGGCCAGGTGTCGGCTGTGTTCCCTGCAATTCTTTCCCCCCTCAGTTTGAACTTTAAATTTTACCGTGCAAGGCAGCGATGGTGGACATTTGTAAGATTCAGTAATTATGTTTAGTTTATTTTGCTACAACTAATCAGACAAACAATAGATTAACGTATGTTTGATAATAAACTGATAACCACTGGGTTGGGTGGTAGAGTCGTAAGTGCATAATGAGAGCATATCCAACAGAAGCACTACAATAGGGCATCGAAAAACACAGTTTAATAGCACACAGAACTTTCTTTTTGAGTAAAATAGGGCATTCCAATTTTTTCTGCCATTGGAGGTGCCCTAAAATAGGCACCTGAGTTTTTTTGATGTAGTAGATGATGAAAAATAGGGCACCCGACGTGGGATCCGGTGGTGGGGAGGAAGGGAAGCATATTTGACAATCGTCGAGCGCAGAGCTCGATTTCTGCCGGTGGAGGTCTCCAGCGTTAGAGGAAAGGAGGCGAGGGCGAAGGAGGGGCTGGAGGGGAGCTGGGGGATGCGGCCAAATGGTCAACGTCACACTGACCAAGCATTGAGAGCTCGGCAAGGAGCGGCGACTCGTCGACGATCACATGTGAGTCATGGCGGCCACTAATCAATGTAGGTAGGACGCACCGGTGCTACGTCGACCATCTCGGACGGCAACGGGTGAGGAACGGCCGCAATCGGTTGATTCAGGTGGTGGTAGCCCCAGATTCAGCGGTTGTCACGGGGGTTCCGAGGACCTCCCAAGCGTCGGGGCTGGGAGTGGCCGTCGGAGTTGCGGCGATGGCGAGTACTTAGCAAAATCGGCGTGGGAGTGGCGACGGTCGACATGGGGAAATTTCACAATGGTAATTGCGTTCCCGCTAGCCACCGTGGCGCCCCAAATATGCATCACTTGCAGCAATAGGGTGTGCCCAACTTTTATTTGCACCACAATATAGTGATAGGTCATATGCTCAAACTGTGTTTTTTGGGTCCAAATGACCAGCTCTCCTAATTTAGGGCATATGTTCGAGATGCTCTGATGACTCTATACTACATTTCTAAGCGGAAACTGTAGTACTTAGAGATATCTAGAATAGTCCTTAAAAACATGCCTTAAAGGGCAAATAGAGGGGCTCCTTATGTTTTTCAGCCCTTAAATAATTGCATCAATTCAAGAAGTGGTACCTATTTCTCAGCCACTATTTCTTTTATACATACGGTGATGCATACATGAATATTTCTAGTGCCTACAATTCAAAAGTATTAATTAGAGAAAAAAATGAAATGTTACAATTTAAATTCAAATTCGAATATGAACATAGAAATTCCCATGACACCACTATGTGGAGCTATGTATCTCCCACACATGTTCGAGAAGATTTTCTCGGAGTTGATCAAGTGCTTTTCTACCTTTAACCTACCAATGTATCACTAGGAACTCCAGCAGGAACTCCAGCAGTTGTCGTGGATCACGTATTGATAGTCCTCCTCCCTCGGTACCTCTCCATCTTCTTGATGATGTCCAAGTTATCATCTTCATTTTGCTCACTTGTAATGATCATGCTGTGCAAGATTACACAATATATCATTACGTGCCATAGGATTTATTTTTCGATCTTGTAGGACCCCTAAAAATTACAAATTGAGATTTTAGAACATTAAATTACACTGATTCCGTTGTTGATTGCTTGGTTGAACTCGAGAGGAACTAGTGAGGCTCTATAGTAGCGTGGTGCTCGTATGCTTTGAAGCTGTTGTTGTCTGCCTATATCTTTCTTCGATGTTTTCTCCAATTGGTTTTCTCTTCTGTTTTTCTAGCACAACCATTTGCTGATTGGATTCACATTACAGGTCGAATACACTACAATGGCATAGTGATCGAGGATGGAGTCGAGGCTCGAGGACGGTGTGCCTGGATAGCTGCGGCAAGGCGGCGATGGATTGGGTGGTGTTGCGGGCCGGTAGTGACCTATCCTTTTTGTGATAGGGCAATAGCGGATATGCTTGTCTTTGTTATTCTAAACCATGTGTCTTGATATATTTTGACATGTGTTTCCTGTGAAATAGGACAATTTGGTATGCATTTGATCAGTTTGTGTGCATTATTGATTTCTTCCGCTAGATGGTGGTGCCCCTTTTTCGTGTAAATGGTCCTCAATGTAAACGGTTAAAACACCCACCCGTTGCCATTGAGCTCGTTCACATCAGCGACTGAGCTCGGCCAACATATGGTTTTTCCGTCACCAATGAGGTTTTTGACCCGTCACCATATGATAGTTCTGTAGTAGTGTTGTTCTGAGTCGAATGAGATTCCTCGGATCCGAAAGGCTTGAATCTCCCACCTCTTCCTTTATTGTATTGAATGAGAGGTGAATAAGCCTACGCCACTGGGTGGTTTACAGACAAGAGGTTTTTTGACAAATGATCAAAATTACCGTTGGTGGTGGTAGGTGGGAAAGGTACATTGATAAAGCTTGGCCCACTAATATAGTAGGGATGTAGGGGAGAGGTGGTAGTCGACAATTTATGTTGGACAATCTCATCCATCCTCGACTTAATAGGATTCATCTTTGACTTTATCTCTTTTTTACTCTTTATTTTGAGTACTGATCATATCATAACCATAGACTTTTGTCGACTAGTCTTGGCTTGAGTTGGCTTGAGTTTTATCCACGTATGCGCTTAGTAAGCTTGGGCGGGACCTCTCGGGTTTTATTTTGTTACCACAACAATGAAAATGTTTCTATGAAGATTGACAATGTTTTGTTTTTAAATTCAAATGGAAAATAAGCATGTAAATTTTATTTTTGTTTTGCGTTTATGTTTCCTATTTGTTTTGCACTCTGTGTGATAATAATTTGTGCAAGAAAATGTTGTTATCTAACCAGCTACGTGGTCCATGGGACACTGCATACATTTCTTTTTCAGTCATGTTGAGGGAGATCTTTGTTCATTTCGCTTTAATCAAGTACAATCTGCTAGGGATATTCGTAGCCAGACACTTGTGTGCATCCTGACCAATGGTTCATAATGTTTTCTCAGGGAAAGGAGAAACAACGTCACTACCACCAGTCCACCACCGATCAATTTCCCTTCTCATATTTTAACGGGCTAAAAGGATACTTTCTGATTTGTCCATACAAATTGCACACCTCCCGTTTATTGGTTTTTCCAATTTTATCACTACGCTGACTATAACTATGTAGCTTCGTATGTTTAGGTGCCTTCAAATCTCTGTGCTTGGTCTAGGAGGAACTAGGGCCAGATTTTAATAGAAAAAGCCCACCCGGGGTGAGAATCCCAGAAATTCAACCCCCCGACGGGAGTCGAACTCTGGTCGGAAGGCTCGCCACCACGCACCTAACCATTGGGCTACTGCCCCATTCTCGGTGCCTTCGAATCTCATATTGCACTTCTATTTATCCGAGGAAAATTACTACTTCCTCCGATCCAAATAATTGTCATAATTTTAAACTGGGTCTTCAAAATAAGTGTCGCAATTTTGAACAGATCGGAGGGAGTACTTTTCTTGCAAGATAATCAAATAGCGCCTCTACTTAGCCAAATGAAGATGATACAGATACAGTCCTTTGGTTTTCACTTCAGAGCAGGGTTGTTAAGTCATAATTTGCCGCACATGTTGTGTTGTTCATTTGTGAGTTTTACATGATACTAACTACAATAACAACCACACGAAAACAACAATAAGCAACGAAAAATACTTGTAAAAGAACAAAGAAAAAGAAACAACTAAAAAAAGGTTACAGGATCTGAGACGGGCGTGTGGTTAGATTGGCCTCCTCTACACATGGCGCGCGCCCATTTGAAGCCGTAGATTACACCTCATCGCCGTCTTATCGCACCACCCTATCTCTTGCTCAGCTCTCAGCAGCCGCAGCATATACACCTCCTCCTCGCCGTTCCCCCAAACTCTTCGCTACCGCCCTGTCACTCGAGCTCCGCTACCAGCTTCTGGCAGGATGGCATCTGCCATGGAGCTCTCCCTCCTCAACCCCACAATGCACCACCACGGCATCGCCTCCAAGGCGGCCTCCCACCTCCCCGCCGTCCCCGCGCGCCGGGCCTCGTCCGGCGCCGTCCGCTTCCGCGTCAGGGCCTCCGCCGCGGCGCCGCCCGCGCCCGCCGCGAAGCCCGGCTCCCCCAAGAAGCGGGGCAAGACGGAGGTCAACGAGTCGCTGCTCACGCCGCGGTTCTACACCACGGACTTCGACGAGATGGAGCAGCTCTTCAACGCGGAGATCAACAAGCAGCTCAACCAGGACGAGTTCGACGCGCTGCTGCAGGAGTTCAAGACGGACTACAACCAGACGCACTTCATCCGCAACCCCGAGTTCAAGGAGGCCGCCGACAAGATGCAGGGCCCGCTCCGACAGATCTTCGTCGAGTTCCTCGAGCGCTCCTGCACCGCCGAGTTCTCCGGCTTCCTCCTCTACAAGGAGCTCGGACGAAGGCTCAAGGTCCGTATACGCTGTGGTCCAGTTATTCTCTGCTTTTGCGTGTAGGCATTTCGTCGAGCACCGGTGGGCGTGAGCTGATGCACTGTTTCCTTTTCAGAAAACCAACCCGGTGGTGGCCGAGATCTTCTCGCTCATGTCCAGGGACGAGGCCCGGCACGCTGGGTATGTACTTACACTCTTATCATCTTATTCTTATCGCCATCAATTCCATACACTTCCATTGAGCACAATCAGAAGTAAAATGTGTTGTACTGTCATCAGAAATGGCTTCTTCTCTCATGGCCAAAGTTTAAGCTTTAATTTTGGGCTTTCAGTGCAACTGAATTTGCCAAGAAATTGGACAATTTAGTATAGTTTAGTTTTTCCCCACAGAAAAAGAACTAGTTTAGTTCTCAACATGATCCTTGTTGTGCAGGTTCTTGAACAAGGGACTATCCGACTTCAACCTGGCTCTGGACCTCGGGTTCTTGACCAAGGCTAGGAAGTACACCTTCTTCAAGCCCAAGTTCATCTTCTACGCCACCTACCTGTCGGAGAAGATCGGGTACTGGAGGTACATCACCATCTTCAGGCACCTCCAGGCGAACCCCGAGTACCAGGTGTACCCCATCTTCAAGTACTTCGAGAACTGGTGCCAGGATGAGAACCGACATGGCGACTTCTTCTCTGCGCTGCTCAAGGCTCAGCCGCAGTTCCTCAATGACTGGAAGGCCAAGCTCTGGTCACGCTTCTTCTGCCTTTCGGTAATGTCAAGCTAATCCATGCACTTTCTTGCATGTGTTAACTAACCGGAGGTTTGTCATGTCCCTCATTCTAACTGTTGTTTATGATGGGACAACATTTGACAGGTGTATGTGACCATGTACCTCAATGACTGCCAACGTAGTGCCTTCTATGAAGGAATTGGTCTTAACACCAAAGAATTCGACATGCATGTTATCATTGAGGTAAAATGAACTGACTTTTGTTTTCTTGATCCGTTTGTACAGTCAATGCATGCCCTGCTGGTTGCTCTTTACAGTGTTTTAAAAAGTTTCTGAACAACTGCTGAACATGACAACAATGGCTCTTGTACAATAAACAGAGACAGCAAGACTGAAGCTAGCTTGATTGTAGTTTATTTATATGCTGATGAGAATATTTGAGATTCAATGTAAAATAAGGCAGCTATTGATGATACGATGGGCACATTTCTCTGCAGACAAATCGCACGACAGCGAGGATCTTCCCTGCTGTCCCAGATGTCGAGAACCCTGAATTCAAGAGGAAGCTTGACAGGATGGTAGAAATCAACATGAAGATCATTGCTGCTGGAGAGTCCAACGACATCCCCTTGGTGAAGAACCTGAAGAGGGTTCCTCTTATTGCCCAACTGGTGTCCGAGATCGTCGCTGCATACCTCATGCCCCCCATCGAGTCTGGATCCGTTGATTTTGCCGAATTCGAGCCCAAGCTGGTCTACTGATCTGTGGAAAAACAATTATCTCTGTCTTTCTCTTCGAAAAGACCTAATGATGGGCCATTTTCCTCGAGGGGCTCTGCATGAGGAGATGATCCATGGTAATCAACAGGATCTGCATCCTGCTGTGTTCATTTGTAAAGTATACTCGCCAAGTTTTCGCTCGTGACATCAACATGTAAGTGGCATTGAACTGCAACAGAACGGGGATTTCAGTTTTCCTGCGGATGGAGAAGTATATCTGAAGTTCTTGTGTAACTTGTGTCCATACTTGAGTCAGTAGCAATATAGCATCCAAAGTTCTAGACATGCTATGTATCACCCATACCTGATGTTGGTAAGTCTTGGCCAACGTCAACAATGATTGGACATATTTATTACCGTAAACCTACACACGGAATTAGAGAGTACATTTATAAGACTCGATTATTTGTATAGAACATCGAATATTCAAACACTGGTTGGCTTGGTAAAAAATAACATTAGAGAACTACACATTTAGCAACGGCGTAACAACGTAGGACCACTTTTATGCTGTGATGCTAGACAATTTCCGTGCATCCTTTTCTTTTCAAAAGAGTGAGCACCCGTGGCACTCCAGTAGGAATTCAGACTACAGAAAACAGTAAGATTCAGAGAAAGTCAAGGATCCTCACAATTTAGCTACTTTTGGAAGATGATTGTCTTAGGATCTCGGTGAGTCACGCCAGCCGGACACATTGGCTAGGGTTTAACCCAAGAAAAAAAAGGATAGTGTTTACATGCTCTGGATCCGAGCTAAGTAGCCAAGTCAAACAACGGAGTCAGGTGAGGATAAAGCTAAACTGACGAAAACTAAACTTGTCGGATTTGGTTCCTCCTCATCCGTCCGATTGAAGATTAACAGTGTAGGTAATCAACTTGTGGCGCAGTACGAAGCGTCAGCTGGTAAGTTAACCCACTTGATGAGTGATTGCACTATAGGTACACTGATACTAGAAGAATAATGCGCGCGTTGATGCGCTCGCTACATTGTAACCGATAGAGGATTGAGGTTTGGTTGGAAATGGAAATGCCAAGATCATATTCATAAGCGGTGCTCTACAAACCACTATACGACACAAAACAAATAGTACCGCATCACGTGTTGAGCAGGTAAGCATAAGGCGCAATCATGTACTTTACGCACTGCATACTCCTATCCTGTGATATAATGCGGCCAAAATGACAAGCTTAGATTCACTATGCACTATGTGGTGACAACAATCATTTGGTTGTAAGCAACAACTACAATGGAGTAAAATTAATTGAATTTGTGTTAATTACATCGGTAAGATGATGACAACTGTTAACAAATTTTTGATAAGTACTACCAAATAAAGTTTCTAATATTATCAACCATATCTAATATGATCCTACGTAGTAATAGTATACATATTCTAGATTTCACATGCAAGCAACTCTATGCCATGTGTATATGTGGACTGTGCCCATAAACTTCAAAGTATACAAGTATATGTACGAACTTCAAAGTATACAAGTATATGTACGAACTCTCTCAACTCTAGATTTAACTACATCTAGAAGCACCTTATAAATCATGATTCATTGCACATAATTTGTATCGACGTGCACACACATAATTGATGGGTACCACACAATAATTCCATTTCATTAGCGGAAGGAGCAACGCCTCTGGATATTATAGAGGGAAGAAAACAAGACGTACATATCCGCTGGATTGAATCTAGAGGGGAGGAGCTTGGTGCGGCATATAGAGGGGATCAAGAAGATGGCAAAGGAACTACGATGCTCGAGATCATGGGAGGGGGAGCTCGAATCGAAATTTGGTGGAGAGTTGAACGGCGACAAAGAATGTTGTGAGGCTAAGGAAAAAAGAGATGTCCCGCTGACGGCACTGTTGGAGAGACCGACAACGATTTGTAAGTAGAGGCATTTCCGGAGCTCGAGGCAGCGTCAACTTTCAGCGGAAAGCCCAAGCGAGGCATAGGACATCTAGGTTGGCAACGAAGGGAGGTCCTAGGGGTATGTTTGGTTACTCGCACGCATTTTCGGCCTTTTCGGATATGTGGCTTATCAGAGCCCGACTGAGGAGACGTGGTTTGGATCATATTCTGCACTATGTTTGTTTGCATGTATTGATTTTTTTCTGCATATGGAGAAACACAAACACGGACGTTTGGTTATATAATGTGTTTTGTGTACTCTCACCACTTGGCTACGCATAGTGAACTTACGCCACACCACCACACTTGAACAAATTTGTCTACGTGACGGCCACATAAGGAGCGGCGAGCAGGATAACGACGTGGTGCAACGGTAGTGCAGCGGCGAAGGTAGCGGCAGGAGTTGCGCCTGCACCGGTGAAGTTTGCGGCAGTAGCGGACATACAAAAACACACCATGATACAACAAGCACAATGTAAATATGTACATACATACATTATAATGTCTATGCATATATGTCTGTCAAAATGAAAAAGTTACATGACAATAGTTGTGGGAAACGACAAGGTTGATTTACACCTCAAAAGAAATTTCAAACGGTCTAACAAGTGCGATGAATTTGACATTTTTTTCTAAAAATAGTACAAACTTCAGTCCAAAATTAACAAGTTATAGTCGACGAAATTCAAACTGATCATGGGAATGGAACCTACTAGTCGATGCGCATATATTTTGTGTATATTTTATCTCAAATCAAAACACGGTTGTGTAGATTAAAGAGAAAATAAGTAAAGAAGAGGAGATCAAATGTCACATACGTGAGGCTTTGCACCTCCAAAGCTTGGCGTCGTGTCCTGTTTCTGTGCGGTGGATGAAAAAACATCTCTAATTTATTTGGTGGACATCAGCATGGAGAGCAGGAACCAATAAGAGCTTGCCATGCAGTTAGACCCGAGGAGCAACGAGGGAGCTCTATTTCTAGGGAGCTTAGAGATTTGGTGGACATCAGCATGGAGAGCAGGAACCAATAAGAGCTTGACATGCAGTTAGACCTGAGGAGCAACGAGGGAGCTCTATTTCTAAGGAGCTTAGAGATTGGACAGATTGCCCTGCAACCTAGGTATATATTTTCTTTCTTATACAACAGCGGGTCCAATTTTGATATTGAAAGTGCTACACACACACATGAAAAATATCATTGCAGAAATTAGAAAGAGAGGTGATATTTGGTAACGCAATTCAACACATCCGCGGGGCATGTTTAGCGGACGCTTCTCCCCATATACTAATCATAGACCGTCGACGAAAATCCCGCCTCGATATACAGACACATCAGATCTTAGAACCCCATGCCAGTCTGACGCCCCTAGCACGGCACCAGACCTTCCTCCAATTGGATCTTATGTCTAACTTAGCTTTCGTCTAGTCTCGTTAGAAGGCCTTTACTTAGAAGGCCCTGGTTATAGTGTTCGACTCCAACACTGTAACCTACCGCGTAATCCAAGTCCAACTATAGTTTTTACACATATTCTGCACACACTTTAACAACCATGTTCATTCGAGATAAGTTTCGAGGCATTAATTTACCCTTTTCGGGTGTCCATCTCTTTGGGGATGATAGCTAGTGCTAAGATGTAACTTGATGCCTAGATATTTGGATAAATCTTGACATAATTGATTGTAAATATCATGTCTTTTATTGAACAGGGGATCGGTCCCGAAGGACCGAGAGATTCAATTAAATTCATCCATAGAGTTACATTTTACATAAAGGGCCCTAAAAGAATAGGAAATTACAGACCAACCCTTACATTTTGCACTAAAGACCTTAGGAACAAACTGGAAAAGAAAAATCAGGTCCAACTCCTTCTCCACCGTAACGAGAACACAACTCCGTGCAGCCGACCTCGACGTCGCCGGGGACTGGGCCACTTGGGACGGGGAGGCGGTAGCTCATTGCACAGAAATTGGAAGGCCTCCAATATGTCTTAGTAGCCTGGAGGTTGATTTCATCCACCAGACACCGGCCGGAAGAGGCAACCATGACCGACGCGGGAGGGGCGAGTGGTCGCCCATCGACCATGAAACACGACAACAAAGCAGCCACCATGATGAAACTCCCAGGAGAAGCACATTTTCTCCCTTGCTACAGATTTGGTCGGCCGCCGCCAGAAGCACCAGAGCCCACCACGACGAGCAAAGGAAAATGAATTCAGTCCTCGATCGCCAACTTGAAATCCATAGAGCAAACTAGCCTTATTGATGGAGTTGGTTGCAGCTCCACGCCCACCGCATCTGGCTCCCACCATGGAAGCATTGCGAGAAAGAAGGAGAGTCGCAAGCCGGCACCAGATCCGACCAGAGGGATCTAGAGCCATCATCCCGACATAGAGCCGACGACTGACATACCCTAGAACCTTGCAAACTGCCAGAACGAAACCCTACACTTCAATCTACAACTACTATGTACAGATCTAGAACCGGTACCTCTCCTTAGCCATTGTCGGCCGGCATCGCCACCGAAGAAGGCATAGGATCGACCCGGAAGACGGGGGTTGACTCTTAAAAGCGGTGAGGGCGAGAAAATCTTTCGGGAGAAGAGAGAAGAGATAAATATCATGTCTATCAGTGACAATTATTGTAGACAGACTGTGTAACCTGATTATATTGTCACTAAAAGCATTTTCCACAACTTTGATTGTGATTTTTTGCTGTAATGCAAATGAATTGTGCATACTTTGTGAATTTGTCAACCACTACTAGTCTGATATCTTCTTTATTTGAAATTGGAATCCTTCTACAAAATTCATACCGATATGGATCTATCCCATGTGAGGAACAGATAGAGGTTGTAGAATACTAGGATAGTTAAGATGTTCAAGTTTGTTGATTTGACAGACGAGGCAGTCCTTAATGACTTTGTCAATGTCTTAATATACTAGTTGAACACGAGGAACGATGGCTCACAAGTATACATGATCTATTGTAGTCCTTTCGATAAGTAAGAGTGTTGAACCTAATGAGTAGCAGAAGGAATTGATCAATGGACTCCGGTAAGGTTTCGTTGTAAATACTACAGGATAATTTCATAGATTGTTGTAAAACAAAGGCAACTTTATAAAAAAAAAAAGTAAATAGTAACAAAGTAATAATGCAAAAAAGTATGCCAATCTTTATTTGAGCTAAGAACAAGCCCATTATGTTTCTTATAGGGATTAAAGCGCTCCCGAGGACAGTACACATGGTAATATTGCCAAGCTACTTTCATCCAAATCCATTGAGTAACTTTCATTACTTTGATAAGTGTTGTGTGGGTGAACCTATGGTAATATATATTTCCCTTACTTGGACTCGTACATACGTATGATTAAACACTCAATGCAACCAATCCACAAATACAAGATTGGTAATTAAGATAAATTAACCATTGCCATGAACTCTGGTTTCCAAAACAGCCCCTCATGCAACTGCTTGCAAACAAGTGTTAGGTATTCTGCCACTCACGCAACCCATCATAAACAAAATAGTTACATAACACATTTTGGGATCCGCGATACTCTGTTGTTTTTAACTTAATACCTAGAGATGCATGTTAGATAGCGGTCTTGAAATGGAGTATTAGTTATAGATGCGGCACCGGTGTGCAATCTATATATTTTGATGTAATGTCTATATGAATACTACCATGAACTTTCTTGCTATCATAATTATTGAATCCAATTTAATCAATTGCCCAGCTGTATTTTGTATAGGCAACAATGCTTTATTATTTAAGGAGAGGTACCACTAGTGAAACTATGTTCCTCGGTCTTTTACATTGACTACAACCTTGTTTACTTGCTTGTTACCATGCTGGTTTTTTTTACTTTAGTTGCTTTTACAAAAATCTTCCACGCTATACGTTTAATCTCTTGTGTTTGGCAAGACGGGAAGCCTGACAAACTTCTTGAAACGTTGGGGACAATGAGTTTTGTGTTTTGTGTCCAGGTCCTTCTTCACTTTGTTGAGCTTTATATTCCTGGTTCGATAAATCTTGGTTCTTCACCGAGAGAAATTTACTTCTGTGCGACATCATACGTTCCACTTGGGGTTTCCCTGTTGGAGATATGCCCAAGAGGCAATAATAAAGATTATTAATTATCATATTTCCCGTTCATGATAAATGTTTATTATCCATGCTATAATTGTATTAACTGGAAACAAATACATGTGTGGAATATAAACAACAAAGTGTCCCTAGTAAGCCTCTCATAACTAGTTTGTTTGATCAAGTGTTGGTTAGAAGTTTCCTAACCAATGATTTATGAATCACTTGATAAACGGAGTTATATCATAGGAGATGATATAATGGACAGACCCATCTTAATAAGATGTCAAATATAGTTTCCTTGGACCATGAGGTTATGTCACTCCCGTCTATCGGAGGAATACTTTGTGGACATCAAACGTCACTTCGTAACTGGGTGATTATAAAGGTGTTTTTTAGGCATCTCCGATGGTAGGTTGTTGGATTGCATGAATCAAGACTGGGATTTGTCCATCCAAGCAGTGGATAGATATCTCTGGGCCCTCTTGGTAGCATAGCATCCAAAAGCTTGCAAGCATATGACTAAGTAGCTAGTCATAACGATCCTATCCTATGGAACAAGTAAAGAGAACTTGTCAGAAACAAGATTAATCATATATGGAGATATCAGTGATTAAGTCTCGGGCAAGTAAAATATCGTGAGACAAAAGGAATCGTATATGGATTAATTGAATCCCGGACAATGTGGTTCAACCGATAAAGTACTTCGTTGAATATGTAGGAATCAATATGGGAATCCTGGTCCCACTATTGATTATTGATTGGATCATGTCTGCATGTTCTCGAACCCGTAGGGTCACACACTTAATGCTTCGATGTAGTTAGGGCTCGAGATAAATGATGGTGTGAACGAATATTAATTTGAAGTCTCGGATGGGATCCTAGACATCACAAGGAGCTCCGGAAGAGTCCGGAGATAAAGGTTCATATAAGGAAAGTGGTTTCTTGAGGCGTCAAAAAAGTTCGGGAATTTTCTGGCAGGGTACCAGAAGTTTCTAGAAGGTTCTAGAGGGTTCTAGAAGTGGGCCCACCTAATGTGTGGGGGTCTACATGGACCAAAGGGGTGGTGCAGTAGCCCACATGGGCTGGCCACACTAGCCCCAAAGGCCCATGCGGCTAGGGCAAGGGGGCGGCCGAACCCTAACCCTAGGGGTTGCCTTGGGGGCCAAGGCTTCCTTGGCCGCCGGCCCTAGGGGGTGGGGGCGCACCCCTGGCCTCCTATATAAGGAGGGCCAGGGCGTAGGGGCTGCCCCCCACGCACCCCTCCCTAGCCACCGCCCCTGCTCCTCCTCTCCCTCTCCTCTCCTGCAGCCGCTTGGCGAAACCCTGTCGGGATCTCCACCATATCTACCACTGATGACCCACAAGTATAGGGGATCGCAACAGTCTTCGAGGGAAGTAAAACCCAAATTTATTGATTCGACACAAGGGGAGCCAAAGAATATTTATAAGCCTTAGCAGCTGATTTGTCAGATCACCTGGAAAGTAACTCACTTGGTGCAATTTATCAGTAGCAACAGTAGTATAATAGCAGCAGTAATAATGTAAAAACAGCAATAGTAGCAATTGTAGTGACACCAGGATTAAAACACCATAGGCATTGGGATATAAATATGGGCGTTGCATGGATGAGACAGTTCATTAAGTAAGTACTAAAGGCAACATGCAGATAAATAAATAAACAATTTCGAGGTACTAATAAACATAGGCATGTATTCCGTAGGTAGTCGTGTGTGCTTGCAATAAGATACTTGCACGACATCTTTTGTCCAACCATCCCGTTTCAGCGGAGCCTTTATGAGAAGCCTAAAGGTAATTAAGGTACTCCTTTTACAAAGCACCAGAGTAAAGCATTAACATTCAATGAATACATGTAACCCTCAAGTCAAAACCACCCCCTCCGGTTGTCCCAAAAGCTGTCACTTTGGGGCCTCAGGTTCCGAACAATAACAGGTGCAAACAACTTGTAGATATGATCCAAAATAACATTTATCATAATATGTTCAGATCTGAAAACATGGCACTTGGGCCCTAAGTATCAAGCATTAAGCACACCAAGTTGTAACAATGATAAAAAAAACTCTCTCACAGATACTAGGCATCATGCCCTAACAATCTGACATCTTATTACATGAACAATCTCATCCAATCCCTAACATCCCCTCAGCCTACAGCGGGGAATTACTCACACGGGGATGGGGGAAACATGGATGGTCGATGGAGAGGCGGTAGTGATGGCGATGGCGACGATCTCCCCTTCAATCCCCATCCTGGCAGGATGCCGGAACATGAACTTCTGGTCCCCTAATTAGGTTTCGAGGAGGCGGCGGCGCTCTGTATCTTTTCTGGAAAAACGATCGGGGGTTCTGGTGTTTTTAGGTCGAAGGAAGTAAATAGACGAAAGGAGCATCGTCGACCGAGCCTCTAGGTGGCCAGGTGGGCCCTAGGCGTAGCCCAGCCTGGGCCGCGGCCAAGTGCCACCTGGGAGCTGTGGGCACCCCCCGCAGCTCCCCTTCTGGCTCCGTGGGTCTTCTGCCAAAATAGATTTTCTGGAGTTTTTCCAGATTTTTCCGAGAACTTAGATTTCTGCACAAAAATAAGACACCAAGGTAATTCTGCTGAAAACAGCTGAAAGAGCATGGTTGCCCCCATGTGTGGTTTTGGTAATTAATGACAATCCTTAAGGACTAATAATGTGTGCTTTGAGCTATACTTGTAGGTTTGGTCCATAGCAATGCTTTGAACTCCATATGTTGGAGTCAAGGCTAAAAGAAGAAGATTTATGCATAGTTTAAAAAACCGGACCGGACCGCCGGTTGAACCGGAAAAAACCGGAACCGGTGGCCTCACCGGTCTGTTAAGCGCACAGGACCGGCCCCGCCAGTGAACCGGGAAAAACCGGTCAAACCGCGGTCCGACCGGCGGTTCTGCACTAAACCGTCATCCCGGTTCGACCGGTTTCGGACGAGGAAATTCAGAAAAATTCATGCCGGTGGGCGGACTCGAACCTGGGAGGGAAGGACAGGGCCGCACATGCTTATGCCAACTGCACCGCGCTGGATTCTTGTCAGTTGTTGTCCACGCGCCCTTTTATACTTGATTTCCTTCCCTAGCTTTGAATAAAATAAGTTTGCAACTTGCTGATATTTTCCATGCATGCGTGCATGTGTGTCAGCGTACTATACGATAATTGCTTTGCTGTTGCTTACTTTAATGACTTGGTGGCTTGGTGCTTGCTACTTTGTTTTATTATACATATTATCAAGTATGAATTTATTTGGATACATGTTTATCTGTTTATTACAAAGTTTACGAGTAAAAATAATTTATTTTACATCTTAAAAAACCAGACAGTGAACCGGTGAACCAGTGGTTCGACCGGTAAAAACCTGAACCGAGAGCCTCACCGGTTCGATCACCGGTCCGGTTTTTTAAACTATGGATTTATGTTGATCAAGGCTAAGTGCAAGTTGATCAACACACAAGGCTAGGGATGTACCATGAGAGATCGTATGATCCCATGGTATGGTAAGCAATTGTCAATATAGCCTTATGAACTAACCCATGATCTATGTGCTTGTATCTCTATGTGTGGTTAGGCATTTCTCCATGAGCATGCAACGAAAGGGATATCCTATGAAGCCCATGGAGGATGGAGTCACGTGGTGATCTTCATCAAGATAAAGGTCAAATGAAGATTTGTCGAAGGGTGTCTCTCTCATCTTGGTGTATGGGGGAGCACGTTGCGAGTCTTCACCAAGCGGAGCGTAATCAAGAAAGGTGATCCAACTTGAGAAGGTCAAGATCGTCATCATCTAGCTCAAGTGGATTATGCGCAAGGCAAAGGTATGATCTTGATAGGGTTTCTATTTTACCGGTCTCATGATGTTAGTTGAGAGACCGGGTTATAGGATAGATAGCCGTACTATCAAGAGGGGCTCTCGAGCGAATATCTTGATCGTATCGTCGTAGAGAGCTCAAACCTTTGCATCCTTGGCATCATCTTTATTGGTTCTTATTTGGCTCTTATCGTGGTGTGGTATTGGTGCTTGTCGTGCTTGTCATGACAAGGCCAAGGTCACCGAAAATGGTTTTCATGTGTCTCCTCTTAAGTTTTCGGTGTCGGAGATTTTGCCGGTACATCTATGCAGAAGGTTTCACTCTTCCGTTTAGTAGCAAAATCTCCCTTGCTTGGTTTCAATATTTGCACTTGTTATTGGGTAGAATTTGTCGTCCTCTTTCCAACAAAGTTGGTTTCACTTCATTCGGACTTCATTTGCAAAAGATATGGTTTTTCGGTCTTGAATAGAAAGGTTTTACCTTTCATCTTTTGGTTTTACCATATCCTTTTTAACAATGATGTTTCTATGCATAATATTGTAGGGCTCGTTGTGACGATTCCAACAAGTCCAAGATTATCGGAAACGGAGTTCGTATGTGGAAGTTATTGCGTTTTCAGTGTTGAACGTTAAAATTAGAAGGCGTCGTACCTGGCTGGCTGGCCCCCTAGCCGGCCTAGGCCGGGCTGCAGGCTGGGTGGCTCTGGGGGGTGGCCGGCCCCCTGCCCGGGCGGCTCTGGGGGGTGGTCGGCCCCCTGCCCGGGCGGCTCTGGGGGGTGGCCGGCCCCCAGGCCGGCTCCCTGGCCGGGCTGCCCTGATTTTCCCTGCGTGTTATTCTCTGGCCGGCCCCCCGGCCGGCCTAGGCCAGCCACCAGGCCGGGCACTCATGCCTGGAGGTAGTACCGCCAAGAATGGAGGTAGTACCGTTGCTGTGGGCTGTTTTCAGCCTGAAACGGCTAGTTTTTGGGCACCTATTTAAGGGGCCTTCTTCCCCAATAGGTACTCAACTCTTTGCACTCTCTCTCTCCTCCATTGTTGACCTTCTTGAGAGCTTGCTTCCTCTCCACTTCCCTCCAATGATTCTTCCCCATCTTTAGGGAAACAAGAGAGGAGATCTAGATCTACCATTTCACCAATCCTTTCCTCCTCTAAGTGAGGGGAACCTAGTAGATCTAGATTTTGGAGTTCTTAGTGTTTCTCCTTTGTTCTTCCTCTCAAATCCCTCCCTAGCATTAGTTGCTTCGGTTGGATTTCGGAGAGAAGAACTTGACCACTTAGTGTGTTCTTGCCATTGAATTTGGTGCATCGGTTTGAGTTCCCCACGGTGATACGTGGGATTGAAGTTCGAAGCTTGTTACTCTTGGGTGCATAGGGCTCCCAAGAGCTTGTGCCTCTTGGGTGCATTGTGCACCCTAGACGGTTGTGGTGCTACGGGAGCCTCCTATTGTGTGGAGGTAGGCTCGGGCAAATTGTACGGGTTTGGTCAACGCCCTCAAGAAGACCTCATTGTACGGGTTTGGTCAACGCCCTCAAGACGACCTTATAGTGGATGAGCAAATCCCCCATCGGGTATTCCCCACGGGAGGAGCTCACGGAGAATAGGGTGAGCACGGACGTGCTTGTAGGAGGGCCAAGGAGCCTCCACACCTCTCCAACGTAGACGTACTTCCATTGGAAAGGAACTACGGGAAACAAACCTCCGCCTCCACTTGTGTCGGTTATCTCTATAACCAAACTCGTTTACTTATGCATTTACCTTGTGATAGCCATCGAGCTTGAAGTACTATATCTTGCTATCCTTGTTGTTTACTTGCCTAGCATAAGTTGTTGGTGCACATAGGTGAACCTAGTATATTAGGTTTTTGGCTTGATAAATTAAACGTTAGTTTTATTCCGCATTTATTCAAGCCCTAAGCGTAAAAGTTTTAAAATCGCCTATTCACCCCCCCTCTAGGCGACATCTCGTTCTTTCAGTTGGTATCAGAGCAAGGTCTCTCCTTGTTAGGCTTCACCGCCTAGAGAGCAAAGATGTCGTTTAGGGAATTAGTGCACGATCCCACTTTTATATTCGATGGCACAAATTATGTTACTTGGAAAATTCGCATGCTTAATCTTTTTAGGGACATAATTCAAAATATAGAGAGAATCTTAGATATGGGATTTCCTCCTCCAAAGGACTCCCAAAAGTTGTCTTTAGAAGATGAGGAAATCTCTTATCTCGAATCTCTAGTATCTAATGCAATTTTCCATGTTTTGAGTGACATAGTTCTCGGGTCAATCATGCCTTATGGAAATGCTCATGAGCTATGGACAAAGCTTCAATATAAATATGGAAAGTCCAAAATTGATGAGGATGATTGTTCTCCTTCCACTTCCGGACGTGATGAGTTCTCGACTTCATCTACTTCACCTACATGTGGTAAGCCACAAACTAATGACATGGTGAGTAGTGATGGTCATTGCAATGTTTATAGTGAGTTCACTATTAATGATCCTTTATCTCTATCTCATTGCAATGCTTCATCTATGGACTCTAACACATATAGATCTATAAATGTTTCACATACTTGTGTTAATAGTCCATGCATATCATGTAGAAATAGAAATTGCATGAATAAATCTCATGATGATATGCTAGCTATATCTTGTTGCCATGATCAAAATGCTTGTGTTTCCTCTAGTCCTTGTGTTCCCAACAATGTAGAGGAAATCCAACCTTCTATAAAACAAGATATTAATTTAAGTGATGCATCAACTAATGGTTCATCTTCATCAACTATCTTTTTCCTTATGGCTAAATCTACAAGTAATGATGATGGTGATAATAATAATAATGATGTTGATAATGATGCCATCTTAGATAAGATGAAAAATGTTGTACCTTCATGCTCTTCGTAAAAATGATAATGCTTCCTCTACTTTCTTAAACATCATGTCTATTTTTGATGAAAGTAAAAATATTATTGATGAGTATGAAGACACCATTGAGAAAATGGAAGCTCGTGAGCGTGATTATGCCAATGAGATTGCGGACATCTCTATTGCTCTTGAAGAAGAGCAAGGTCGTAGGTCAACTCTTGAGGAAACTCTTGTTAATGTTGAGGAGACTAATAATCTAGAGATGTCCAAACTAAGAAAAGAACATGATCATGCTCAAGCTCTTGCTAAAATAATAAAAACTAAAAATGATGAGCTTGTGGTTGAAAATGTTAGACTTCTTGAGGCTAATGAGAAGCTTGAAAAGGAATTCAAGTCCTTGGAAGGTTCTCTCGCCAATCTCACCAAGTCGCATGATCAACTCCAAGCTCAAATGCTAAAAGAGCTTCATACTTGTTCTCCTATTGCTATTAATGATGTTGCTTGTGCTACTAACTCTACTTCTTGTGAAGCATCCATTTTAAAGGAGAATGTTGAGCTAAGGGCTCAACTTGATTTGCTAACTAGCAATTATGGAAAATTGGAAGAAAGTCATAAGAAGCTATCTAGCTCTCATGATGATCTTCTTGTATCCCATGATCGGCTAAAGTTAGCTCATGAGGCCATCACTACCAAGGTAACATCTAGTGAGCCTCATGTGGACAATGGCACAATTTCTAGTAGAATTGCTATATTACCATGTGCTAGTCCTAGTAGTTCATCCACACACAATGTTGGCACATCTTGTGATGAATTACTTTCCATGCCTTGTTGCTCTAACAATGATGCATCTACTTCCTCTAGTGCTTGTGTTGTCACTAACCATGTAGGGGGAAGAAATGAGCCCAAGCCACTTCTTTGAAGAAAGGCTTGGTAAAGCGTCATGAAGGTAAGACCACACTTGACAAATTGTTGAGTGTGCAACAATCCCCCAATGACAAGAGTGGACTTGGATTCAACTCCAACAACAAGAACAAGTCCAAGATTGACAAGAAGAAGGGCCAAGAACAAGTCAAGAATCCGGCCAAGATTACTTGCTTCAAGTGCAAGATTGAAGGGCACCATGTTAGAGATTGCCCTATGAAGAAGAAGCCTCTTAGTGAGAAGCAACTAGGGAAGCGGCCTCTTGTTCAATATCATGCTCAACCACGTGTTGAACAACGGCCACCTCCTAAGAAGACTCATGCCATTGCTCCTCAAGTTGAGGAGCCAATCAAGAAGAAGGAGAAGAGTCGAAGTTGCTACTTATGCCGTGAGAAGGGTCACTTGGCTTCTTCATGCACTAACGGTACCCTATCCAACCCCATTCTAATTGATGATGTTTATTCTCTTAGGAAGGATAGGGTTGGCAATGTGTTTTCCAAATATGTGGGTGCTCAAAGTGGTGTCAAGAAAAGAACCATTTGGGTACCCAAACCTATTGTGACTAACATCTTAGGACCCAACTTTGTTGGGGACCAACAAGCTCAAAATTGATCAATAGGTGTAGTTGGAGGACATTGGAGACTTGGCTATCTTATGAAGAATGAAGGGATCTTCATGGTTATATTTCCTCAATCCAAGTCAATTGGATTATCACTTATCTATCTTATACCCAATGTTCCTGCTTGCGGTAACTTGTACTTAACTCATTTACATTGAAAGTTACTTGCCCCTTTGCATGTGTTAGTTTTGTTCCTAGCATGTATTTGTATATGATGTGCTTCTTTCTTACTTATCTTGAGAAATAAAATATGTGTATGTTAGTTGTGTATCATGTATGTGTAAACTTTGTGTTGAGCCTTTATTGGATCTTGTGTGGATTTTATTTGGCTCTTTTGGGAGATTAATGGACTATACCAATTTTGGGTGAGTGACTTGCTTTGTGCACTTCACAATCCCAAAAATGTATATTCATGATGTACACCACATAGTATTGATATAGCAAGACTATCTAGTCTCTATGTGGTATGTATCATTCATGAGAAATTCAAATTCTATAATGTCTATTAATTTCTCTTGTTGGTTTTTAGTTGCCTCGTGTTAGAAAGAAATGTATCATCACGTTATGGGGGAGTAATAAGCTATGTGCCTATTACAATTCTAGAAAACGTGAACATTTGAGGTTTTGCCACTTGGATTTGATATTGTAAATTATCCTATTCCTATGTGGCATGTTTGCTCGAACAACTTCCAATTTTATTGAGTGCTCCTATTTGGTTTTCTTTTGGATCTTGTTCGCTTGAGTTTTGCTTGGCGTGGTTTTCCTCAAATATGTATCTCCATATGCTATTTGAGAAATCATTCGCTCCATATTATTTTAACCATGGCTTTGCCGGTTGGTTCGAATAGTTGGAGCTACCAACAAACTCTATCAAATATGGCTTTGCTTTAATTCTTATCTTTTGCCATATGATTTATCTTGCAAGGATATTCTTGGATATCTCTATCACCGGGAAAATATTTCCTTTTACTCTTTGTCCTTGGACAATTGATACTCATATTTGTGGTAGAATATCTTTGATTCTCCTTGCATTGGTTTTTGCTCGTATTTGCCTTATCTCTTGCCAAGTTTTTATTTTGCATTGACTCCCTTTGTCTTCCTTGCCTCTTGAGGATCTTTATGTCTTATTGATCTTGTTAGTGCTTTAAATGGCATATGAGAAGTAATGAACCCTTGTGTGTGTGTTTTGTATTCAAATGCAAATCCTAAAGATAATGCACGAATCTTGGGGGAGCTTTTCTTTATTATTTAGAACACTATCTTATCAATTGACATTTGATCTTTTCAATTGGCATTTAATTTCTTTCCTTGGTGTTTATGGAAGACAAATATTTTCTTTTAGGCTTTGTGCCATCTTGAAAAATAAAGAGTGCTTGGTTTATTTGTTTTAACCTTGCTCTCTTTTGGGAGTTTGCTTTCTCATTTCTTGTTTTGTATTTTATCTTCTTAAATGAGAAAAACCCAATGAGCATTTATCTTTCATCTTATCTTCTATGCTCATTGATCTTGCTTAGGTACCTTCAATTGTATCTATTGAAATTTTATATCTCATCCATAGATATTTGTTTCAATTGGTATCTCTTATGGGAGCTTTGATACCTTGTTTCTTGTTTTTGTTTTACTTGATGTCTTTCAAGTAATACTCTTCTCTAGGTATCTTTGCCTCTTGCGGGTATCTTATTTTCAATTTGTGTCTTATCTCTCATGTGTTGTTTGATTTGATTCCTATTGATATCTCACTTCATGTGTTGATGTGTTGGAATCAATCATTGGTTGTTTTGATTCTTCCTTGATCATGTGTTGATTTGGATTTTGATATAATTTGGACAACCTTTTCGTGTCACACCTTGGTGTGCCTACTTTTGGTTTACTTAGTGTTTGTGTCCAAATTGTATCCTTTTGGTTCTAGAAAGTCTTTGCATGCATATTTATTAATATATGTATCTTATGGCATGCTTGTCTTTTTGTTCCAATATATAGGGTATACTCCACCAAATCCTAAATCGGCTAAGATGTGCATGAAATTCAATTTCATATCTATATGCACATATTTATGTGGAGCGTGTCCTATATATTGTAGTGTATCTAACTACTATGGGACCCAATGAGTCTGGGAACCATTTTGTACTTGAATTGTGTTTTAGGTGCAATGAAGATGCATTGGATGCTTGCCTCATTCATAAGGAAGGTGTTCTCACCATGTGATCATAGGAGTCAAGCTACGATGATTAATGAACTCTCATCTTCTTCATCACCAATGACATCTCGGTAACAAGAATCTATCCCATGCATAATTTTCTAGTTTCAACCTTGTGTAGGTTGCTTCTTGGCATGAAATGCTTTTATATGAAATTGTTGTGGTTTTGGCCTATTTCCTTCACTTGGTATATCTTTGTGATATTTGTGTTGAAATTGCAAAAACCTTTCCTTCAATTGATATCCTTCTTATGATACTTGTTGCTTTTTCTCAAAGCATCTTCACTATCTCTTGTTCCCTTAGTGATATGTGTGATGTGAAAGAACATCTCTTAGTTTTGGTGATTTAATGACAACACATATTATGGGCTAATCATATTTGGTTTAGTGTGTTGACAGGTTTTTAGGTGGCTAGACCCAAATGGTGAAAAGATCGAAGTAAAGATCAAAGACGAAGAAGAGAATCTTGAAGAAATGGGTTTCTGGTATTTTCAGGACCGGAAGTTCCGGCCCTAGCGCGAAATCGACTAAGTCTTTTTGGGATCCCTCTCTGGAGGGGTCCCGGAACTTCTCCCCGGAAGTTCCCCCTGGAAATTTCCGGTGGGGCGGAAATTCCGGCCTACAGGCCGGAAGTTCCGGCCCGTGGAAATTTCGGGTGGAAAAACGACTAAGTCATATTTGGGATCCCTCTCTGGAGGGGTCCCGGAACTTCCCTCCGGAAGTTCCCCCCGGAAATTTCCGGTGGGACGGAAATTCCGGCCTCCTGGCCGGAAGTTCCGGCCCGTGGAAATTTCGGGCGGAAATATGGCTAAGTCATTTTTGGGATCCCTCTCTGGAGGGGTCCCGGAACTTTAATCCGGAAGTTCCCCCCGGAAATTTCCGGTGGGGCGGAAATTCCGGCCTACTGGCCGGAAGTTCCGGTCCCTGGAATTTTCCGTGGGATTTTGACTAAGTCTTTTCGGGGATCCCTCTCTGATCTGATGGACGGAAGTTCCGGCCCCGCCGATTCCGGCCTTAACCCGGAATTTCCGGCCTCCTGTTTCCTGTAATGGCTAGAAATCCTGGAGGGCTATAAATACCCCTCCACCTACGTTGAGCCCCTTAGCTCTTGCACTCTCTCTCTTCATTAAAAGCAAAAGCTCATAAATTCAAGATCTCTCAACTCCTCCAACCAAAGGCTTTGATTCTTGGAGGATTGAAGGAGGAGGCCCCGATCTACATCTTCACCGAGCAGTTTTTCATTTCCCCCTCATTCACTTGAGGATTCTTGTTTCTAGGGTTAGCATTGTGTTACCCTAGATTCTTGTGCTCATTTATTGTTGTAATTGTGACAGATTCGTTGATTTGGGAGCCCCCAATTAAGTTGTGGGTGTGTGCCCCAAAATATTGTAAAGGCTCCGGTTTCCGCCTCGAAGGATTCCGATAGTGGAAGGTGAACCAAACCCTCGGGTGCGGTTCATCGGAGAATAGGGTGAGGCCTTTGTGGCATCTTGAGTTTGGGCGTTTACCATTTGGAGCATAATAATAATGAAAGATGAATTAAAACTGCATATAGGTTTGCGGAATGGGCGTTAATCGCATGTGGAAGGAGGGCAATCGTATGAGTGTTCCTCCCGAAGCCGTTCACGCAATGTTTGGGCCCGCAAAGGAGTTTCGGGCGGGATCCCCACATGGATCAGTCTCAGATAGGTGGCTCTCTATCCAATGTAGTAGTGAAGGGGAAGGTCGTGTTGAGATACCTAAATGCCTCTGTGGCATGTGGTTGATTGAACGTGTATGGTTACATTTGGGCACCCCTGTAGGGTTAAATCTTTTCGAAAAGCCGAGTCCGTGGTTATGGACGACTTGGGTAATGTGCTGGCTAAAAAGATCATAGACATCACCGTATATCTTAAATAGCTAAATTGACTAGTAAATAGCCATATTCAAATAATAACCTGCTAAAATTTGATCAACGTGTGAGTGTCCGGACTTCTTCCTCGTGGGTATATGATACGATGGAGTTGTCTCAGGACGGGTATTGTTTGGTGAGTAGTTTAGCCCAGTAGCGCAAGCGCTCTCTTCCCTTATTCTAATTAGACGCCAGTTGTAGCGTGTCTTCTGTAGTTGATAGGTGCTGCTGCTGCAAGTCCACATACAGCCCCTTTTCAACCCCTTTGCATATGCATCGTACCTTCTTTTCCTCTTGTGCGTTAGACTTGCTGAGTACCCCCGTACTCATACCATCGGGTGTCCGGTGCCCGTGTTTTCACCGATGCAGGAGCGACAACAGAGTTCGACGATCCAGATGGTGGCTACTACATAGAGTTCGACGCTGACTACGACGAGTAGATCGAGATCCTAGGCGGCAGCCTGAGACCACCGTGGGCGGGTCCCCTCTTTTATTTTTCCGGCCTTTGGCCTTTGATATAGTCTGTACTCAGACGGGTGATTGCTTCCGCTGTATTCGGGACGTATGATCCCCTGTGTTGTAATAAAAGTATTTCGAACTATGTTTATTTATATTTTTGTGTCGTACTTGTGCATGTGATGTAATCAAATTGTGGTTCTACTTGGCGAAATGTATTTCCGCTAAGTGGGGCTTACAAATTGGTATCAGAGCATGGACCGCCTTTAGGAGCCTCTTTTTACTAGTCGTGGTTGAGTCTAGAACTTATTTTAGTAGCTATTCAGGAAAAACTATACGCGAGAGTAGGAACTCTGTTCTCTTTATTTCTTTCCCCAACCACCCTCCCTCTTTTCCGGTAAGGAAGTGAAACGAATTTTTCTCTCCATTCCTAAATCTTCAAAATAGGTTTTCACGTGTTCGGGGTTTTCCGTAGAACCTTAGGTTGGACCTGTTCTTATGGTGAAAAGAAATGTTGCTTCGGTCATTTCGCCTTTGTGTTGAACCTTTCTTGCATATGCAATTCCACTACCCTTCACACACTTATTAGTTTTATGCTAATTCGTGTTCCTTTTGAACCGGTGCATAGTCAACTTTTGTCCTTTATGTCCACCTCTTTACTCCAAATATCAACCCTCTCCAACCAATCAAGTTGTTCCAATGGTCGGTAACTTTCCTGATGTTTTCCCGGAGGAGCTCCCAGGTAAGCCACCTGACACAGCCGTTGAATTTATCATCGACCTTGAACCAGGAACACCTCCTACCTCCAAAGATCATCTTCGATCCGACTATCCCGACCTTTTCTTTTCTTTTTGGAATCTCGGGGCGCAATTCCTTCGAGGGGTGGCGAGTTGTAACATCCCAAAAGTAATCCTCAAATCTTTTCCATGTTTGTTTTAATTATTGCATTAGCATGACATCATCTTTGTTGTTGCATTTGTGGTTTGTGCAAAAATAAAATAAGACAAACAAAAATAAATTGTGATTTCATGTGTTATCACATGCCAAACCTATTTTCTAAATTGCAAAAAAAATATTTTTAAAACCAAAAATCTTTTGAAACAAACAAGGATTTGTAAAACAACAAAAGTATTTTGGGAAAAATCAAAACCCTAAACTTTACTTTTGTTTTAATCTCTTTTCTTCTCTTCTCAAATTTTGTTAAAAAGGTTTTGCAAAATCTGGAAAAAAAAATACAGAGCTGGGCCGAAACCCAGCTCCTTCCTCTCTTCCCGCCTTCTTGGCCCAGACAGACCAGCCCACTTAGCCTGCCCAACCCCGGCCTTTTCCCTTTTCCTTCCCTCTCCGCACCCCCTCTCTCACATACGTCGCCTGCGCCAGTGCCCTCGACGCTTTTCCGTCGCCACCGCGCCACCGGCTCCGCTATAAAGCCAGCCCGGCCGATCCCCTCTCCTCCAACCCTAGCGCCATCTCCCTCCTCTTCCTCCTCGCGCCGCCGCCACCTTTTTCCCTTCCTTCTCCCTCCACCTTTCTCCACCTTCCCGAGCCACCACCACCTTCACCAGCCGGAGAAGAACGCCGTCGCCATGGGGTAGCAGCGGAGGAGCTCGTCCACGTCGTCGTCATCACGCACTGGATCCAGGTGGTAGACCCAAGGCCGGCGTCCACCACACCATGGTCTTTGTCGTCCACGTCCTCTACGCACCGGCGTCGTCTACTCCTGCACCTTTCATCGCCGTCGTCCACTCCCCCTCCGTCGGCAGCCTCTAGGTGAGCCTCCGCCGCCGGGCAAACCTCCCCCCCTTTTCCTCCCTTTGCTCTGCATGCTGCCGTCGTGCGCATCTTCTTCACCGACGGCCGCTGTGTCGATCACGCTCGCGAGCTCGTGCGCGACCCCGGCCACCTGCACGCCCGCACCAGCACAAACCCGCACGCACCCGTGCATGTAGCCGCGCCGCCCGTTTGTGGTCACCGCCGGCCAGCGGGACGCCGCCGTCGAGCAGCAGATCCCGACTTCGTTTTCTGAATCTCGGTTTCAGTTAAATTCAGTTAACTTTCGCGTACACTTCAGCTAGAATTTCGATCTATTTCAGACATGATCCGCAGCTAGCCCAGTTGGTCACCGTTCCCTTGCTCCCTAGATCGGTCCCGGGTTCGAATCCCTCCCCGGCCGAATAAAAACCCCTTTTTCCCCTTTGCATCTGTGACTGACATGTGGGCCCCTGGACCCACCTGTCATCCTCTTGTGTAGATCAGCCCCGGTGCAAGATGTAAATCTCAGATCCAGATCTGGCGAATTTGCAGAAAACCCCAGTTTTGAAATTTCTTTTGCAACTAGGTCCCTATCTTTATGTTCTGTCCTGATTTTCACATATTTAATTTTTGGCCTTTTCAAATTCAAAAATTATAATAAAAATATGTTTTGGAATCAGAAAAATGCAATCTGCTCAAATATAAATTTTGTTTAATTTTTGGAATATAATTAAATGGTTAAAATAAATAAATCTTTTACAAATTAATTAATCTTGCAAAATTCATAACTTTTGTTCTACAATTCCAAAAATTATGAATTTTATATCAAATTAAAGCTAAAAATGTAATCTGTTTGAATCTATTTTTGCATGCATGATTTAAATAATTTAACTTTCGGGTAATTTAGAATTTCAATTAATTGAACTAATAAAAGTGCCTAAAATGCATTAATTGTTTATTAAATTGCTAAATCCTAATTTAACTTGCCTAATAAAATGTATAGCACTTTAATTGCTGCATATTTAAAATGTCATGTCATCATGATTGTTTGAATGCATTTGTATTGATCTTGCCTTTTGTTATGTTTGGGGTTACCGTAGACGACGACGTTGCTGAGTACCCCGACACCTCCGAGGATCTAGCCCAGTACCAGGCTACTGAGCAACAAGGCAAGCAGCCCCTCCCCAACCTTCTCATGTGATGCCTATTCCTATCTTGCATGCTTTAGGACTTCCGTTCTGTTGTGTCTTACGATTCCTATTAGAATTGCATAGCCTGATAGAAGTCCAGTTATTCCTGATATGCCTGCCTATATCCTATGCTTGTTTTCCAGTTTCTATCTACTAGCATGCTCAGGAGTTGCTTGTGGTCTATCACATGTTTAGCTGGTATATCTTAAATAATTGAAGACTTGCTATGTGGGAATCATTGTTATTATAATAATGATAAGGCACCGGCGGAAGGCCAGCTATGGTGATTTGTTCTGCTAGTGTCGCCTAGGAAAAACCGTTCTTTTCCGCTTATCCAAGAATGAGCGCCCTACCCACACGTGGGAAGACTTATGGAACCCCCCGCAACTCAGTACCGGATCTGCTATATTGGTTAGGGAGCCACAAACTAGTTCGGGCGTTTACCATTTGGAGCATAATAATAATGAAAGATGAATTAAAACTGCATATAGGTTTGCGGAATGGGCGTTAATCGCATGTGGAAGGAGGGCAATCGTATGAGTGTTCCTCCCGAAGCCGTTCGCGCAATGTTTGGGCCCGCAAAGGAGTTTCGGTCGGGCTCCCCACGTGGATCAGTCTCAGATAGGTGGCTCTCTATCCAATGTAGTAGTGAAGGGGAAGGTCGTGTTGAGATACCTAAATGCCTCTATGGCATGTGGTTGATTGAACGTGTATGGTTACATTTGGGCACCCCTGCAAGGTTAAATCTTTTCGAAAAGCCGAGTCCGCGGTTATGGACGACTTGGATAATGTGCTGGCTAAAAAGATCATAGACATCACCGTATATCTTAAATAGCTAAATTGACTAGTAAATAGCCATATTCAAATAATAACCTGCTAAAATTTGATCAACGTGTGAGTGTCCGGACTTCTTCCTCGTGGGTATATGATACAATGGAGTTGTCTCAGGACGGGTATTGTTTGGTGAGTAGTTTAGCCCAGTAGCGCAAGCGCTCTCTTCCCTTATTCTAATTAGACGCTAGTTGTAGCGTGTCTTCTGTAGTTGATAGGTGCTGCTGCTGCAAGTCCACATACAACCCCTTTTCAACCCCTTTGCATGTGCATCGTACCTTCTTTTCCTCTTGTGCATTAGCCTTGCTGAGTACCCCCCGTACTCATACCATCGGGTGTCCGGTGCCCGTGTTTTCACCGATGCAGGAGCTATAACAGAGTTCGACGATCCAGATGGTGGCTACTACGTAGAGTTCGACGCTGACTATGACGAGTAGATCGAGATCCTAGGCGGCAGCCTGAGACCACCGTGGGCGGGTCCCCTCTTTTATTTTTCCGGCCTTTGGCCTTTGATATAGTCTGTACTCAGACGAGTGATTGCTTCCGCTGTATTCGGGACGTATGATCCCCTGTGTTGTAATAAAAGTATTTCGAACTATGTTTATTTATCTTTTTGTGTCGTACTTGTGCATGTGATGTAATCCAATTGTGGTTCTACTTGGCGAAATGTATTTCCGCTAAGTGGGGCTTACAAGAAACCTATACATATGACAGAGGTAACCTTTTCAATTGGTATCCTTTTTCTTTTCGGGTCACCTTAATTATTATCTTTGATTCTTTAGTGGTTTCAAAAAAAATTCACTCGTGAGTGCTTATCTTACCTTTATTTGCATTTTTATGCACTCATGTTTTATTGAAGATCCTTGACTTCATGCTTATCATGGTGAGCATGTTGATTTGTCTTGCCTAAATGATCTCACTAGCTTTTGGCCTTTTCAATTGGTTTTAGTTTCCAATTGGTATCCTTGAGCTTGTGAACATTTTGTTTTAAAAAGATCTTCTTTTTGTCTTGGTTGGGCCTCTCTTATGTTGAATCTTTTCAATTGGTATCTTCTCATGGCTCAACCATATCTTTGGTGCAAGTGCTATGTGCTATGTTTTGTTTTATGCACTCTTGCACTTGTTGTTTGTTCTAGATGATTTTGGGGGAGCGAGGATGCCATATTTGTGCACTCCTCAATAGTGCCATTTTTTATTTAGAACTCTCGTTTTGGATCTTTTCGATTGCTTTTCTCCTTTGTGGAGATGTTTAGAATGACTTCATCTTTTTGCAATCTTTGGATCCTCAATATAGTTTGATTCCCTCTAATTATTCGTCAATGAATAAGTGCATTTGATTTCACTCATATCTTGAGAAATGCACACCTTATGGAGGAACTCATATTATATTGGCCTTCTAAATTTTTCCTCCCATTTCGGCAATAGATGCCAATGGGGGAGAAGTTTAGAGGGTTTAAGGGAATGTGGTTTTATGCTTTAGTTTGGTTCTTAAGCATTTGCCTTTATGCTCTTGCGTGCTTGCTTGTTTGTCTTGCAAGTACGCTTAATTCACTATATAAACCCTCTTAAAAGGGATTGTCATCAATTACCAAAATGGGGGAGATTGAAAGAGCATGGTTGCCCCCATATGTGGTTTTGGTAATTAATGACAATCCTTAAGGACTAATGTGTGCTTTGAGCTATACTTGTAGGTTTGGTCCATAGCAATGCTTTGAACTCCATATGTTGGAGTCAAGGCTGAAAGAAGAAGATTTATGTTGATCAAGGCTAAGTGCAAGTTGATCAACACACAAGGCTAGGGATGTAGGGTACAAAGCATTGCTATGGACCAAACCTACAAGTATAGCTCAAAGCACACATTAGTCCTTAAGGATTGTCATTAATTACCAAAACCACACATGGGGGCAACCATGCTCTTTCAATCTCCCCCATTTTGGTAATTGATGACAATCCCTTTTAAGAGGGTTTATATAGTGAATTAAGCGTACTTGCAAGACAAACAAGCAAGCACGCAAGAGCATAAAGGCAAATGCTTAAGAACCAAACTAAAGCATAAAACCACATTCCCTTAAACCCTCTAAACTTCTCCCCATAAGCAATTGTCAATATAGCCTTATGAACTAACCCATGATCTATGTGCTTGTATCTCTATGTGTGGTTAGGCATTTCTCCATGAGCATGCAACGAAAGGGATATCCTATGAAGTCCATGGAGGATGGCGTCACGTGGTGATCGTCATCAAGATAAAGGTCAAATGAAGATTTGTCGAAGGGTGTCTCTCCCATCTTGGTGTATGGGGGAGCACGTTGCGAGTCTTCACCAAGCGGAGCGTAATCAAGAAAGGTGATCCAACTTGAGAAGGTCAAGATCGTCATCATCTAGCTCAAGTGGATTATGCGCAAGGCAAAGGTATGATCTTGATAGAGTTTCTATTTTACCGGTCTCATGATGTTAGTTGAGAGACCGGGTTATAGGATAGATAGCCGTACTATCAAGAGGGGCTCTCGAGCGAATATCTTGATCATATCGTCGTAGAGAGCTCAAACCTTTGCATCCTTGGCATCATCTTTATTGATTCTTATTTGGCTCTTATCGTGGTGTGGTATTGGTGCTTGTCGTGCTTGTCATGACAAGGCCAAGGTCACCGAAAACGGTTTTCATGTGTCTCCTCTTAAGTTTTCGGTGTCGGAGATTTTGCCGGTCCATCTATGCGAAAGGTTTCAATCTTCCGTTTAGTAGCAAAATCTCCCTTGCTTGGTTTCAATATTTTCACTTGTTATTGGGTAGCATTTGTCGTCCTCTTTCCAACAAAGTTGCTTTCACTTCATTCGAACTTTATTTGAAAAAGATATGGTTTTCCGATCTTCAATAGAAAGGATTTGTTGGGAATATGCCCTAGAGGCAATAATAAATGGTTTATTATCATATTCATGTTTATGATAATAGTTTATTCTCCATGCTATAATTGTATTAAAAGGAAACATAATACATGTGTGGAATATAAACACCAGGTGTCCCTAGTAAGCCTCTACTGGACTAGTTCGTTAGTCAAGAGATGGTTAGAGTTTCCTAACCATGGACTTGTTATAGTCACTTGATAACGGAGTCATATCATTAGGAGTAATGATATGATGGACAAGACCCAAATAATAAAGAGTTGCAATTGATCGTGTCACAACAGTTTTATTGCCAACATTTTTTGTATGCCAAGTATAGTTTCCTTAGACCATGAGATTATGTCACTCCCGTTTACCGGAGGAATACTTTGTGGACATCAAACGTCACTTCGTAACTGGGTGATTATAAAGGTGGCTTTCAGGTATCTCCGATGGTATTTGTTGGGTGACATGAATCAAGACTGGGATTTGTCCTTCCTTGTGACGGAAAAGATATCTCTGGGCCCTCTCGGTAATATAGCATCGGAAAGGTTGCAACCATGTGATTAAGTGGTAATCACGGTGATCCTATATTATGGACGAGTAAAGAGAATTTGCCAGGTAACGAGATAGAACTAGATATGGAGATATCGACGATCAAATCTCAGGCAAATTAAATATCGGTGAGACAAAGGGAATCGTATATGAGATTAAGAATCTCCGGCATCGTGGTTCAATCGATAAAGAACTTCGTTGAATATGTGGGAGTCAATATGGGCATCCCGGTCCCGCTGTTGATTATTGATATGATCATGTCTGCATGTTCTCGAACCCGTAGGGTCACACACTTAACGCTCCGATGTAGCTAGGGTTAGTGATGAGATAATTGATGGAATGAACGAATGGTGATTCGGAGTCTCGGATAGGATCCCGGACGTCACGAGGAGTTCCGGAGTGGTCCGGAGAATAAGATTCATATAAGGAAAGTGGTTTCCGGAGGTATCGGAAAAGTTCTGGAATATTTCAGCGGGGGTACCGGAAGGTTCCGGAAGGTTCTAGAAGAGTCTAGAAGTGGAGCCCATATCGTATGGACCCACATGGGCCAAAGGGGGTGCAGCAACCATGTGGGGTGCGCACCACCCTAAAGCCCACATGGGCCTAGCCGGCCAAGCAAAGGCCAAGGGGCCCATGAAGGGGGCGCCCCAACTTGGGGGCCAAGGAAAGGGGGGGCCGGCCAGCCCTCCCCAAACCCTAGCCGCCCCATATAAAAGGAGGGGAGGGGAGGGGTGCGCCCCATCCAAGGCTGCCTAGCCGCACCCCTCCCCTTGTACCCTAGCCGCCGGCCTCCCTCTCCTCTCCCTCCTCTCTCCTGCAGCTGCTTGGCGAAGCCCTGCAGGAATTTCTCCACCATCAACGCCACCACAACCGTCGTGGTGCCGAGATCCATCTAGCCATCTCCACCTTGCTTGTGGGATCAAGAAGGCGGAGATCTACATCGAGCCGTACGTGTGGATACCGCGGAGGTGCTACCCCTTGTGGCACTTCGTCGGATTGGAATTCGAGGAAATACATCTCCTCGCGACTAGATGAGTCTAGTTGCGGGGATCGACTAGCCAACCCCTGCACCGACAAAACGCGTTTGTTGATCTTCAAGGGTAAGAGATTGGATCTCATCTTCGCTACCTCCATCTAATAGATCTAGATCCTTGGGGTTTCTTCCGCTTGTTTCGTAGGAAAATTTTTGTTTTCTATGCAACGACCCTTCAGTGGTATCAGAGCCTAGATCTATTCGTAGATGTTGGTGCGATTAGAACACAAGTGTTGTGGGCGTTGATATTTTATGTTGCTACCTTCTCGCGTGCACTTTGCGTCTTTGCGGTATTGTGAGATGAAGCGGCCCGGACCAACCTTACTCGTCCACGCACGAGAGACCGGTTCCACGACTGACATGCAACTTGTTTTGCATAAGTGGCTGGCGGGTGTCTGTTTCTCTTGCTTTAGTGAAGATGCAATTTTCAATGGAAGGCCTTTCAAAAGGATGAGTAAATAAGCAACTACTATATCACCGTTGTGGTTTTGCGTAGATTAGAACGGTTCTATCTCGTTGACCCAAGCCACGTAAAAATTGCAATAAACAAAGTAGAGGACGTCTAACTTGTTTTTGCAGGGGGTCATGTGATGTGGTATGGCCAATATGTGATTTGTGATAATGTATGCAATGATCATGTTTGTAATCTTTCGCGACTTGCATGTCGTCGAGTACGGCAACCGGCAGGAGCCATATGGTTGTCTTTTATTTTATGTGACCTACGTGTCGATGAATCACCATGTAATTGCTTTACTTTATTGCTAAGAGTAGCATTAGTTGTAGTTGCAATAGTTGGTGGACAACCATGGTGATGGCGCCACGATGATGGAGATCATGCCGGAAATGGAGATCATCCCGGTGCTTTGGAGATGGAGATCAAAGGCACAAGAAGAAAGGCCATATCATATCACAATTATGAATTGCATGTGATGTTAATCCTTTTATGCACCTTATTGTTATGCTTAGATGTGATCGCGACGGTAGCATGATAAGGTGATCTCTCATGTTAATATCAAGATGTGTTCTTCCCTAGTATGCACCGTTGCCAAAGTTCTTCGTTTCGAAGCACCACGTGATGATCGGGTGTGATAGATTCTACGTTCACATACAACGGGTGTAAGCCAGATTTACACATGCGGAAATACTACGGTTTCCTTGACGAGCCTAGCATGTACAGACATGGCCTCGGAACACAAGAACCGAAAGGTTAAACACGAGTCATATGGATGATATGATCAACATGGTGATGTTCACCATTGAAGCTACATCATCTCACGTGATGATCGGTTGTGGTGTAGTGGATTTGGATCGTGTGTCACTAAACAACCAGAGAGATGTTGAGTTTAGTGGGAGTTCATTAAGATGAACTAAAATTATCATAAACAAAAGTCCAGATGTCTTTGCAAAAATCCTTGTAGATCATGGTTGACTACGGTAGTCTGTTCGTTGCTGAAAAACTGCGTCTCGATGGGTCATTTTGTTAAGTGGTACCTGTATTTGAAAGAAGTCCTAAACACCCATGCTCAGCTCTACGTGCTAGAAGAACCAATAGGAGATAAACCCAAATTTTCTGCAAGCGATGAAGAGTACATGGAGTGGTTTTGAACCACCTACTTGAAAGTCAAGTGGATGATGTGCACCTTCATGAATTCTGACCTAAGTAGACAATTCAAGAACTTGATTGCAATGGAGATTGTTGATGAGCTGAAAAATAGTTTTTCAGCACAAGTTAGAATTGTAAGGTTTGAATGTCCGAACAGTTTTCTTTTACTCAAGATGAAAGAGAACACTTGCTTGGAACAACACATGAGGATAATGCATGAGATACATCATCGTCTGGTGCTTGTTTGGAACCACGAGATGAATGACGGTTTCGCGATAGGTGGGGTGATACGCTAGCTTCTCCCCAGCTTCAAGAATTGTGTCGGAGACTAGGTCATGGGAAGGGATTTGATCACTTTCTGTGAGTTTGTGTCTCGGCTGCGTCATGTCAAAGTGGAACCCATAGCAAGAGAAGTTGGCAATGCAGAAAGTATATATTGATATACAAGTTATAAGTGTTTAAGTCCAAATTGCAATTGTGGCGGTTCCGATAAGTATTTGATACTCATTCTGTTTTATGAAAACAGAACCTGCTGCTTGAGATTTGCATAAAGGATATGGGAAGACGTTGCAGAATAGTGGCAATCAAGGAGTTGATGCTGGCAACGATCTGTCTCTACATTTATCATTTGGATTAGAGGATTTGAATAAGTTTTGTAATCGAATTAAGTGTGATTTTAATTAGTGTGTCTTGCTTATGTGAGACGGTTATTCATGTTAAAGACAATGGTTGTTCTATTTTCATGAGTGATCCTTTTTGGAAATCACAAGTTTCGATTATAAGTGTATTATTCTTATTATAATCTAGATGATAAATTGGTTGAACATTTATAAAATAAAAGACATACTAAAATATCCAAAACTTAATGACAATTTTTTTAGTCGTGCTAAAGATTGAATAAACATTTTGATGTTTTATCAATGCGCCTTGTTGAAGGAGTATGACTAAAAATGCCACCCTTTGGAAGTGTGTCATGAGTTGCCGAAGATAAACACAAGTGTTGGTTGTATTTTCAGCAAATGTGAGATGTCATTATTTTGTGCGCTCCATCATAAGTGATATGAGTAAATAGGTGTATTTATTCGAGTTATGATATTTGATGAGATCAAATAAAATTCTGGAGTTTAGGATATTAAGTTAACAAGAAAATTGAGTCTTTATGATTTGATCAAAAGAGACAAAATATTTGAGTTATATGTTAGTATGCGGACTTGTGAGAAGTGTTATCACAAATTACAATATTTAGAATATTTCAAAGGCGTTTGATATGTCCTAAGATATTGTAATCACACACTATTTGATATTGTGTGGTCTCAAAGAAGGGTTTTATTTCGGGGGTTTGATAATAGCATTTAGATTTATTTGATAAACACTCTGTTTAGAAATAAGGATCTATTTAATGATTTGCATTTCGCATATGAGTTATGTGAAACAGTGGTTTCATTAATTATGAGATAATTAGAAACTATTGCAAATAAAGTTTGTAGTATATTCATATGTGACTATGAATAGAGATTCCACAATGAGAGACTAAAAGGGACAAATCAATTGTTGATTGTGTTAAATGTTTTAGTGGATTTATCGTGAAAAGGTTTCATTGATAAAAGAATTGATGGAATGGAAAAGCTAAAACCTTGCTTGTTTATGTATCAAGTGGCACATATGTAAAGTGCTATGTTGGTTAAAACTTGACACATAAAGGAATTGATGATGGTGATCATTGAATTTCGGTTTAGCTTGTCTAAACAAAAGTAGGATTCAAGAATATAAAATTTTGTCAAGTTACAAAATAATATTCATGATTCACTTGTCATGTTTGAGAAACAGGACAAACCTACGAAACTACAAAAGGAGAAATAGAAACCTTAAATACGAAAGTGACTAAGAGTCATCCTATGTTAAGTTTAAATCACAAAGTAATTGTTGCTTGATTTTGTGAAAGTGATGTTTCACATATTTATTCCTCAAAAGGTGTTTTGTAGAGAATAAATAAAACTTAAAGCTAGTAAAGTACTAGCGTTTCGTATAAAGAGTTCTCGATATTAATAGTTAATTAAGAATTTTGGAGGTGTCCAAAATATCGAGAAAATACATGAGTGTGATCTAATTAAGATATGTGGCGACATATGTTAAGTTAGAGCAGAAACTATTTTCCATGATCAAAATATGTGGAGACATATGTTTGAGTGGGAGCTAGTTCATGGTCAAATATAAGGATAACATATTTCTGAGTGGGAGCCAAAGTGGTTTCACAATTTAATATGTGTATGGTGTATATTTGAGTGGGAGTTTACAACATCTTGTTTGTGTGAAATGGAGATTTCATAAATGTTGTAAATAAGTCAGGAACCAAAGTATAACTTATGAAGTTAGTCAAATATCCATGGAGATGGATGTATCTATGGAGGATAGATATGTTTGATACGCATTATGTCAGGATGTTTAACCTAAGTAAGATTTTGAAGGAGTTCAAAATAAAACAAGAGAAGAAAGGTTCATCTGCTTGTGAAAAAATAGGTGAAACATTGAGTTGATAACTCAGTACAAAAATGATGGTTGGAGGATATGTTAGAATTCGCTATGAATTGTTCATAGGTCTAAAACATATAAGAACCATGTGTTTGTATTTGACGATATGTGACCCAAGTTCTTGGTTAGAAGAACATGTTAAGTGAGGAGTCATTTTTCATGGAGTTGAGATAATAGGATCTAGAGATTGGTAGACTTGGTTGAAGTCATAAAACCAAACTAGATTGGGGATCTCATGATAGCAGAAGCGCAGCGAAAGCATGATCGGAAATATCGAAGTGACATGATTGCACTGTCGATTTGTGAGTCTACAACATATAGGAGTATATGATTAATTCAAGGATTAAAAGATATAATATTATGGTTTGAGAAATTTTGTTTCAAGACTAAGTGAGTTCCGGGTGCACATGCTATGAGAAAGTCCTCTTGACTGATCATACGTCATGTAGGCATAAAAGGGAAACGAAAATCTCACTCTCTAACCAAATATATTATATTCATCATATGATGATGTGAGTTTATCATGTGATGATATGAGGTTTATCATGTGATGATAAAGTAATGTCAAATTAGGTGACATTAACGTTTTTGCAAAGAACATAAAGAACTGTATAGTACAGAGCACGGACAAAACCTCTTCCACGAGCAAACATGATCAGCATTGAGACTCCATGAGTGTTAGACACCATGAGTGTTGGATCGAGAAAATGTAAACTAGATTATTGACTCTAGTGCAAGTGGGAGACTGTTGGGAATATGCCCTAGAGGCAATAATAAAATGGTTTATTAGCATATTCATGTTTATGATAATAGTTTATTCTCCATGCTATAATTGTATTAAAAGGAAACATAATACATGTGTGGAATATAAACACCAGGTGTCCCTAGTAAGCCTCTACTGGACTAGTTCGTTAGTCAAGAGATGGTTAGAGTTTCCTAACCATGGACTTGTTATAGTCACTTGATAACGGAGTCATATCATTAGGAGTAATGATATGATGGACAAGACCCAAATAATAAAGAGTTGCAATTGATCGTGTCACAACAGTTTTATTGCCAACATTTTTTGTATGCCAAGTATAGTTTCCTTAGACCATGAGATTACGTCACTCCCGTTTACCGGAGGAATACTTTGTGGACATCAAACGTCACTTCGTAACTGGGTGATTATAAAGGTGGCTTTCAGGTATCTCCGATGGTATTTGTTGGGTGACATGAATCAAGACTGGGATTTGTCCTTCCTTGTGACGGAAAAGATATCTCTGGGCCCTCTCGGTAATATAGCATCGGAAAGGTTGCAACCATGTGATTAAGTGGTAATCACGGTGATCCTATATTATGGACGAGTAAAGAGAATTTGCCAGGTAACGAGATAGAACTAGATATGGAGATATCGACGATCAAATCTCAGGCAAATTAAATATCGGTGAGACAAAGGGAATCATATATGAGATTAAGAATCTCCGGCATCGTGGTTCAATCGATAAAGAACTTCGTTGAATATGTGGGAGTCAATATGGGCATCCCGGTCCCACTGTTGATTATTGATATGATCATATCTGCATGTTCTCGAACCCGTAGGGTCACACACTTAACGCTCCGATGTAGCTAGGGTTAGTGATGAGATAATTGATGGAATGAACGAATGGTGATTCGGAGTCTCGGATAGGATCCCGGACGTCACGAGGAGTTCCGGAGTGGTCCGGAGAATAAGATTCATATAAGGAAAGTGGTTTCCGGAGGTATCGGAAAAGTTCTGGAATATTTCAGCGGGGTACCGGAAGGTTCCGGAAGGTTCTAGAAGAGTCTAGAAGTGGAGCCCATATCGTATGGACCCACATGGGCCAAAGGGGGTGCAGCAACCATGTGGGGTGCGCACCACCCTAAAGCCCACATGGGCCTAGCCGGCCAAGCAAAGGCCAAGGGGCCCATGAAGGGGGCGCCCCAACTTGGGGGCCAAGGAAAGGGGGGGCCGGCCAGCCCTCCCCTAACCCTAGCCACCCCATATAAAAGGAGGGGAGGGGAGGGGTGCGCCCCATCCAAGGCTGCCTAGCCGCACCCCTTCCCTTGTACCCTAGCCGCCGGCCTCCCTCTCCTCTCCCTCCTCTCTCCTGCAGCTGCTTGGCGAAGCCCTGCAGGAATTTCTCCACCATCAACGCCACCACAACCGTCGTGGTGCCGAGATCCATCTAGACATCTCCACCTTGCTTGCGGGATCAAGAAGGCGGAGATCTACATCGAGCCGTACGTGTGGATACCGCGGAGGTGCTACCCCTTGTGGCACTTCGTCGGATTGGACTTCGAGGAAATACATCTCCTCGCGACTAGATGAGTCTAGTTGCGGGGATCGACTAGCCAACCCCTGCACCGACAAAACGCGTTTGTTGATCTTCAAGGGTAAGAGATTGGATCTCATCTTCGCTACCTCCATCTAATAGATCTAGATCCTTGGGGTTTCTTCCGCTTGTTTCGTAGGAAAATTTTTGTTTTCCGCTTGTCCGCGTTAGTTCCGTTCAAATCATGCAAATTAGAGAAGAAACAACAGCAAAAGTGTTTGGAAAAGTAGATATGTTTTGGACATATCAACCACCACACCGTCGTAGTGCTGCTGAGATCTCGCGAGCCTCTTCTCCAACTCTTGCGGGATCAAGAACGGGAAGTCTTCATCGAGCTGCACATGTGGATACTGCGGAGGTGCTGCTCGTGCGGCGCTTCGGATTGTATAATACATCTCCTTGCGACTAGATGAGTCTAGTTGCGGGGATCGACTAGCCAACCCCTGCCTCGACAAATCACGCTCGGTTTTCTTCGAGGGTGAGATTCGATCTCCTTCTTGCTACCTCCATCTAGTAGATCGTGATCTTGTTTGGGTTTCTTCCGCCTCTTTGCGTAGGAATTTTTGTTTTTTTCTATGCTGCGAACCCTACATTCCCAACGAGAGCCTCATTGATGTCATGCACTCCTTGAGTTTATTAAATGCTTGTTCATGTCGGTCCATAGGAAAGCATTTTTCTTTAGGAAATCAAATACTGGCTTGCATATAATTCCACAATCCCTAATAAATCTTTTATAATATCATGTGATACCCATGAGACATCTAAGTTCCGTAATGTCCTTAGGGTTGGGCCATTTAGCCATTGCTAACACCTTGACAATATAAATTGCTACACTATTCATTGGATGATGTGTCCTACTCCACTTTGCTTTGCCCAAAAGTACAATTTTCATTTTGGCAGAGGAATTATTAGATTTTAATACTTGCAAAAGTGTTGTTAGCTTATTTATATGACCAGCTTCAGTTGTGATGTACATGAGAATATCATCAAAGAAAACCAACATAATTTTTCTTAGGAAAGTAATAGTAAGGTGTTCATAAGTGATTGGAATATGGCATGAGCATTGGTTAAACATAATTGCATATATAAGTACTCAAAATGGCCAATGTGTGGATTGAAGGTAGTCTTGGGAATGTCCACTCCCTTCATTATTATTCGATAATAGTGATACGTGTCAAACGTATCTATAATTTTTTATTTGTTCCATACTTGTTTCATATCATTATTACATGATTCTACCATCTTTACTTGTGATTTTGGGGCATTTTATTGTACTAACCTATTAACAAGATGCCCAGTGTCAGTTCCTGTTTTTTGCTATTTTGTATTTCAGAAAATCCTCTTTGAGAAAAGTCCTCGGAATTAGCTAAAAATTTACGAAAATTATTTTTATGACAAAGCGAAGACGGAGTCCGGAGGGCAACCCGAGGGGCCACCTGGAGGCCAGGGGCGGCCAGCTGCCGCGGCCAAGGGGTGGGTCGCGGGTGGGACCCGTGAAAGAACAAGCGATGTCGCCTAGAGGGGGGGTGAATAGGCGATTAAAACTTTTCCAGTTTAAGGCTTGATAATTGCGGAATAAAACTAGGTGTTTAAATTAACAAGCCAACAACCTAAATAAACTAGGCTCACCTATGTGCACCAACAACTTATGCTAAGCAAGGCAAACGACAAGGTGATAGCAAGATATAAAACTTCAAGCACGAAGGCTATCACAATGTAAATTGCATAAGTAAAGAGCTCGGGTATAGAAATAACCGAGGCACGCAGAGACGAGGATGTATTCACGAGTTCCTCCTTGTTAAGGGAGTATGTCTCGTTGGAGGGGTGTGAGCTCGCCACAAAAGGCCTACTCAAGATGCCATAAAAGGCCTCACCCTATTCTCCGATGAACCTCACCCCAACGGTTAGGTTCACCTTCCACTATCGGAATCCTTCAAGGTAGAATCCGGAGCCTTTACAACGATCTTGGAGCACACACCCACAACTCAATCGGGGGCTCCCAAACCTTGCCCGAAGCTTCACAACTCGAAGTCTTCGCGACACCATCAACCGTCTAGGATACATAATGCATCCAAGAGGCACAAGCTCTTGGGAACACAATGCACCCAAGAGTAACAAGCTTCTCGAACTTCAATCCCACGTATCACCGTGGGGAACTCAAACCTATGCACCAAATGCAAAAGGCAAGACCACACAAGGTGGTCAAGTCCTTCACTCCCAAATCCAACCAAAGCAACTAATGCTAGGGGGGAATTTGAAAGGAAGAACAAAGAGGAGAACCACAAATAAACTCCTAGAACTAGATCCACTAGGTTCCCCTCACTTACAGGAGAGATTGTTCGGTGCAAACGTAGATCTAGATCTCCTCTCTTGAATCCCTAAATATGGGCAAGAATCATTGGAGGGATTTAGAGAAACCCAAGCTTTTTCGAGGTCAAACAATGGAGGAGAGAGGAAAAGAATGGGCTGCCTCCTCTTGGGGAAGAAGGAGGCTACTTATAGTCTCCCCAAAAATCTGACCGTTATAGCCATGGGAGGCCGGAACTTCTGGGGTTAAGGGCCGGAACTTCCGGCCCCCGAAAATTTCCAGGGAAAACTTCCGATCCAAAGTTCTGGACCCCCTCCGGAGAGAAAACGCGAAAAGACATAGCCAAATTTTCTTGGACCGGATATTCCGGACCAAGGACCGGAATTTCCAGCCCCCCGGAAATTTTCGGGGAAAACTTTCGGGGCAAAAATCCGGACCCCCTTTATAGAGAATCGCCGAAAGGACTTAGCCAAAAAAAGGCTCAGATGAAAACATGGGCCGGAACTTTCCAATGCTTGGGCCGGAATTTCCGGCCTCCGGGCCGGAACTTCCGCCCCCCTGAAAAACTGCAGAAAGTGCAAAACGAAAACGGGCATAACTTTCGTATCCGGACTCCGTTTTCAATGATCTTGGGCTCGTTAGAATCGTAATGACGAGCTCTACAAGAATATATAGAAAAAAAAAAATCATAGTCCAACAAAGGAGGATAAAACCAAATGGGGAAAGGTAAAACCTCTCTATAAAAGACGAACCGATAAACCTCCAAAAACCGAAAATGCAATAGAGGACACATACGAAATCCGTTTTCGGTGAACTCGGCCTTGTCATGACGAGCACGACAAGCACCAAGGACACACCATGATAAGAGCCAAATAAGAACCAATAAAGATGATTGCAAGGATGCAAAGATTTGAGCTCTCCACGAACGATACGATCAAGATACTCGGTCGAGAGCCCCTCTTGATAGTACGGCTATCTATCCTATAACCCGGTCTCTCAACTAACATTATGAGACCGGTAAAATAGAAAGCCTATCAAGATCATACCTTTGCCTTGCGCTTAATCCACTTGAGGTCGATGATGACGATCTTCATCTCCTCAAGACGAACCACCTTTCTTGATTGCGCTTCGCTTGGTGAAGACTCACATGTTGCTCCCCCATACACCAATATGGGATAAGCACCTCTTCGGTATATCTTCACTAGGACTTGAGTGTTGATCAACTCGCACTTAGCCTTGATCAACACATACTCTTCTTCCCTTAGCCTTGATTCCAACAAATGAAGATCAAGCACTGTAAATGGACACACCTACAAGTAGCTTAATACAAACATTAGTCCATAGAGATCGCAATTAATTACCAAAACCACACATGGGGGCAACCATGTACTTTCAACCCGCCACTTCCCCTGGCGGCTCCCCTCGGCCCCTTCCGACGCCAAAAAAATTCTTAAATGCCCTAAAAAAATCGGGGCGATGATTGTTTTTCACAGAAGCTCTCCCGAAGCCGCCGCCATCTTCAACCCTAATTCGGGAGGGATCTGAAGCTCTTCCTGACACCCTGTCGGAGGGGAGATTGATCCCGGAGGCCTCTTCATCGACATGGCCGCCATCGGGATGATGCGTGAGTAGTTTTCCTTGGACTATGGGTCCATAGCAGTACCTAGTATGGTGTCTCTCTCTTTGTGCTTCCATGCTTATGATCTCGTGAGCTGCCCTACATGATCAAGATCGATATTTGTGTTTGTTGGGATCCGATGGTTGTGAAGTTATGGTCAGATTATTCATGTTATCTTAGTGTTCTATTTATGCTCTTGCATTCTCTCCTATGTGTGTGGTGACTTTGGCCAAGTGATTGCTTGTATCTGTAAGAGGGAGTATTTATGCTAGATGGTAGATTCATGCCCCCTCCATGCCTGCGCTCGAGTGACAAAAACGTGTAAGGACGAGGGTGTGATGTTGCTACTAGGGGTAAAACAACAATGTTTATGTCTTTGTAATCAGGAATATTGCTTACATCATGTACTGTGCTTAATGCAATTGTATGTTGCTTGTAACGTAATACCGATGGGTGACATGCTGGATAGCAATCCCTAGGTGGATTTTTAGTCATAGATGTAGTTGGATTATAGTCTATGTATGGTTGGCGTGATGCCTACATGAATATTACATGTGAATTCTCTATACCATAGCTAGATTAAGTTTGTGTCACAATTTTGTCAATTGCCCAACTGTAATTTGTTTACCAATCATGTTTGCATTTTATATTCAAGAGAGACACCACTAGTGAACCTACGACCCCGGTCCATCTTTTTACATTGATCACAACCTCGTTTACTTGCTTTCCACCATCGCTTGCTCGCTGATCCATTTTCATAATTTGTTCTTTTCACTATAAAATTTAATCCCTTTATATTCAGCAGACCCGACTCGTGTTTGTGTCTGGATCTATTCCTTATGCCCAATAAAGATCTCGAGAGGGGGTCTTGATCTAGCTATGAATTTGATGTTGCAGTGAGGCTTTGTGGTGTAAGATATATGGTTGAAGGGTATGAATCAGCAGCCCCCACATGCCTTATATACACAACTACGGATCTAGGGCTACGAGGGCCGAGTCAGTCTATATCTGGAAAGATACATCTAGATCTGATCTGAACCAATTACAATTGTATGGGTATTTTAAGGGGTTTTCCATATGTAATGCTTGAAGACCATGTTTTGAATTCAATATTGGATGCCATAGAGATAAATATATACATTGCGTGTTGGCGAGATTATAGATTTGAAGAGATGAATATGATATGATCAATAAGAACAAATGATATGAAGTTCTTGTGTGGAACTCAAAATAAGTCATGCTCTAACTTATGTGTTAAACCATGGAGGATCAATATCTTGTCAGTTTGATTACAAGATAAGAATTCAAGATATGACTCTAGTCGAGATCATAATGGACTGATGTGTTGAGCCATGGTTTAACAAGGCTTGGAGCATGCAATCAAGTGAATAATTCATTTTGTATCTCAACATATTCGATAGAGCATGAAGAGATGAAGTGATGACCAAGGTGGTGTTCAAGGTGTGATCTAAAGGATGGTCATGAGAGTGTTAACCCTATGACACACATGTTAAAAAAAGATTGTGTGAACTTTTATATTTACCTTCAACACATCATCATAATGAAGATAGAAGAAAAGATATGAGATTTATCAAGACAAATTGTAATGCGAGATTGAGCCTTACCATGAAAAGAATGAGGCATGCTAGGAGAACCACATCTCAGGGACTAGGGAGCTAGCTCAAATTATGCAAGGAAATGTATCAACGAAAAAACACAAGTGTGCTGGAGTGAGTTTGCAAGCCACAACCTCCTGAAAAGTGAGATGAGGGGAGATATGTAGTGAACTCATGGGGTCCGAGCAAATCAAAAATTAGATGGGTTATAAGTTACATGACAAAGTAATATCGTTATGTATGTTCTATATTACAACCACTAACTCCACCATGGCGCTCGCCACCAGCCGATCTCCGTGCTACTGCAGTCGCAGACGTGCGACGACGACACCTGGATGTGCAGCATGGACGAGGAGATGGGGATGGGCACCGACACATTTCAAAGTGGGGAGGTGCCATCTAATAATGAATTATGCTTGTATCTGTGCCTGCCCACTATTCTTCTCCATGTCATTTTGTCCCATAGTACATTATCCAAAATCTAAACGTTATACTTCATTTGATCCGAAAAATGTGTCGCAAGTTGTACATACAGTTTGTACGTACCACGCTATTTTCTTCTGACAGTTTAATCAGATCTAAAAAAAATTAACCCATAACAACACACAAACATTTATGCTATTGAGTTAAAAAAATACTATTAGTGCAAAAATGCTACTCCTAGATTTTTTGTTTTGTTTGCGTACCACGTTCACCACGTGGTATGCTACTCCTAGATAGATCCTAGGGATGGCAATGGGTACCCTGTGCCCGCGTATCCTGCGAGTAAAAACCCTATTAGGGTAAGGGTTTGGGACTAAAAAATACCAATGGGTATATAAATAGGGAAATCTTGTGCCCATCGGGCAGAGCGGGTACGGGCATGAGATTGCATAACCCATACCCGCGTGTCCTGGTACCCATATAAAATCTATCAAGTGGGACTTAGTTTAATTAAACTAACCTAATTTTCTAATCCCGCATAGTCAGTAGGCGGTTCAACTCAAGGTGAGCCATGATCGATGATGTGTCACAGATTTTTTTCCTATTGCTAGATTGCTCGAGTTTATTTTGGTTGAACTTGTTATAGTGTCAACACTTTATTGTAATGCTTATTTTATGGCCTTATGTATGGTTAAATTATTTTTATATTTTGTTGTGAGTTAATGAATTTAATAGTGTGGACTATGTGTTGTTGTTTATGACTATGTATGGTCATATTATCTTAGCTCTTTTTTTGTCTCAATTGATATGTGTTTAAATGCGGGTATTTTTACCCGCGGGTATCCCTTTACCCTGTCGGGTGAAGGGTATTGGAAAATTTTGTACCCGCTTACGGATATGGATACGGGTGATGGGCAAATTCGGAAGGCACGGGTAAAAATATAGAGTGGCTCCATCCGCACACATACCCTACGGGTGCCATACCTAATAGATCCTTGCATAGGTCCACGACCACGAGAGCGGCTCAAGCAGAAGGACCACGGAACGGAGGTGCCCCAAAGCCGGTTAAGCGTTTCCTTTTGTGAAAGACCAAGGCTCTTCTTAATTTAAAGCCCTAGCTTCCCGGGGGCCTTCTCGCAAAGTTTGTTTCCCCTCTCCTTGCCCCTTCGGCCCTTCTCCCCCTCTCGATTCCGCTCCGCAAACCCCTCCTCTCCCAGAAACCCTAGCTCTCGCTTCCGACGCCCCATTGCCGCTCGAGTTGCTTCTTCACCGCCGCCATGGGTTCCGGTAAACCCTACTCCCCCGATTAGAGCATATCCTTTCCATCTGCTCGATTCCCCACTGGCTCGATTGTTGCTGTTTCTCTCTCTCTTGCGTGATCGTTTCCTGTTCTTTCGTACGCGTAGATGCGGACATGGAGGACTACGGTTTCGAGTATTCGGATGACGAGCCGGAGGAGCAGGACGTCGACATCGAGAACCAGTACTACAACTCCAAAGGTTTGGTTCCTTCTGCCCGTTTTGCTTCCCCTCGCGATCCCGTTGCCTGTTTCGAGTATGGTGCGTTCGAAGAAAGCCCGATTGACCAGTCCAATCTCCTCTGGCGTATGTCCATTTTATAGTGGTAATAGGGATCCGTTCTGGATTATGATGTATGAGCTTTGCGTGTAGTTGCCAGTTCAGGTGTGATGTTTGCCCTGTTAATGTGTGAGGGGAATTCTAGTTAGTACATTGAAGTCACCACTACGATCTTATTTTGATTTTGGAATAAATATGTTCAGTATAATTGGCACACACGTGGTGCTTAATCTTGCTTGGGAATCAATATGTTAAGTTGGCAGTTGGCACACACGTGGGGATTATCTTGGTTCTCTTTGAACAGGGGATGCAATTTCCACAATTGTGAGAAAGAATGTTAAATAGATGGCTGTGTAAGCCACACCATCGTATGGTTAGTCTTAGTAAGATTTATGTGTGATTTGTTCGACTAAGTGCCTTTGTAGTGTAATGTTCTATTGTTCTGAACTCGAGTTGGAATGAATCCAAGTTTAAGCTTATTATGGTGATGGGATAGTTAAAACGGTGTTCTCAGACGGTATTTCTTTCCTTCTCTACTTAAATTGTGCAGGAAGATTTTGGTTAGTATTACTTGCTTGCAGTAGATATATATTTGGAAAACTTGGTTCTATAGCACCAGAAGGTCCCTACTTTAGCAAGATATCCTTGTGCATTAGTGCCATCCCAAATTTCCCCAATTACTGTTTTTACCTTTCCATGCATGTATGTCACGTTTCAGCATCATGAAGGACATAGTTTGTTCAAGAACCCAAACTTATCCCTTAATCCTACTGTCTCCTTTTCCTTCCCCATTCTTCAGCGTAAGTGCTATTACCGCTGAGCACTGCGTCTCCTCTGCCACATGCCCCAAAATTCGTTGCAGGGGTCTGGTCCAACAAGCCAAACCTGAAAGCACTGAGTTTGTGCTAGCATTAGGGCGTTTTCCTAAATCTTGCACACCACAGAAATATAGATAGATGCATGGGAGAAATAGAAAGAACTAGCATCACCACCACAAAAGCTACATACACATGCTGACAGGGAGAAAGAGGAACTGCTACCGGCTGCCGTTCCTTAAAGGTAAGTTACAGTCCATAAGAGTTCCAGGAAGGACCGGATCTGAATGAATTGGGGACTTGGGAATAATTTTATAGGAACTAGAAGAATTTCAAGTAGGGAATTAGGGATGGAATGGAAGCAACTAGAGCCAGTAAGAGAAGAAAGATGATTGTTTGTTCAAATTCACACACCTGCCACCATAATTTCCCAGCCATCGCCGCTGTAATATTTTGGCCACCTCCACCATATCCTACTACCTTGGTCTTTATTTAGATCCAGAACTATCTCTGCAACTTCTTGGCTGTCACTGGCACTGGAAAGCAGAATGATGAATCTGATGGGTTTCCTTCAAACCATATCTTGGCTGTCCTACCACTTTTATCAGGCGCTGTTTGTAGATTTATTAGGGGGCATAATGTTGTGCTACTCCTTAGCGTAACATATTTTCTGATCACGTGGCGGAGACAAGTTTTACAGTTTGCAAGGCTTGGGTACCTGCTAAAGGCTTAATGGTCTAGTTTTTTTTGGAGACGTCATTTAAGAAAATATCATACTACCTTGTAACATACTCCCCCCATCTCCAGTTTATAGGGCGTAAACCTTACCCGTCAAAATTCAAAAAGGAAGGGCGTGCTCCCATCTTTGACACGAAACTGCCGAGAATGCCACTTCATGCCGCGCCACCAACTGTAAACACATGCTAGCCTTAATTACCTTCTGCGCATGCAGTTAATCCTGCATGCATGCAAAGAAAACATGTGGATTGCCTGTTCCGTTACTGTGCTCCCATTCAAACTGGTGTCAATTAATTTGCTTTGCTGCTGGTGGCCCCGTATAATAGCAAATAAAGCAATATGCCCCAGGATGCTGATGCCATCACGCAAGCCATTTGCATGGATGGGCTGGACATTAACGCTAGTGGAGAGCGAGGGGGTGCTACGCATCTCGCAGGACAGGACATGGCGTTCTACTTAATGCTGACTATGGTCAAATGTGTCATGTGTGCTAAACCAGGGGAAAAATCTTCTGAATTAGGCACACACTGAAGTTTCTTGTATTTGCAAAAAAGCTATACATCCTATAAAACTGGAATGGACGGAGTATTTGTTAATGTTTTGAAGATGCTTTTACAGTAACATGCTTGTCTGAACTGAAAAAGAAATGCATGCATTGAGTTTGCACATGGATTTTTACATGATAATATGTTTCGTTTATCATATGGATTTTGTATTTCTTCACTTATTTTAATAAAAGATGCCACATCATTATGTTCAATTATTCACATCATTGTCGTATTTTACATGTAACACTCTGGTTTAACCTTATTGGTAGTTGGTCATATATATAAATTGTTTTGGTCATGATCGGTTTTAGTGAAGCAACTTAACATGAAGACAGCATGTTTTAGATGATGGATTAGTATACATCATTGGCTTTACTCAAAATGGAAAACCAGTTCGTTTTTGTCTTTACGTCGATAATCTATCTATATGCTTGTACAAGCCTATTAAGTCTCATTGAATGCTGCTGTATGGCAGAACTTGTGCTAGCCTACTTCGTGTGTTTGCGTAACAGAAAATTATGTTTTCTATATCTATAAGATGGCAGAAAAAATTGAAGTCATTAGTTGAGTTTGCTTATAGTAAGAATGTAATTCCTACCAGTTGCAAAAGCTATTAATTTGACACATTTAGTGGTTGATGAGTATGCTGCTGCCAAGTATGAAGTTGAATGAGTATTCTTCTGCAGGTATGGTCGAGACAGACCCAGAGGGTGCACTTGCTGGTTTTGATGCTGTAGTTCGAATGGAACCTGACAAGGCTGAATGGTAAGCATCATATCATTTTTAACTATTCTGGTTTATCTGCAATATGCCTATGTTTGCGTCAGAATAATATGAATGCTCAAGTCTATTGGCAATCTTAAGGAATATTAATTATGCATACCCATATCTGATATATTGGCTACCAACTCTTATACTTAAGGTTAGGAACTTCACGGTCATAGATAGGAACCACCAGGATATCTTTTGATACGAAATAGGTTATGCCGCAAACGTAACTCTTTACTGAAGAATCACTTGCATTTTTGGTTTTTGGTGGCTTGCACTCTTTGATGAACGTCAGCTGTGCTTTAATTTTTATGTGTTAACCTCTTTATGGATCTTATTCTTTGCGTAAACATGACCAGAAGGTTTGCCAAACAATCTCGGACTAGGGTGGGATGTTATTAGATTATATGTAGTTTGTCCTAAGGACGTTAGTTTATTTGTCAATTGTCGAGAGCTAGGCTCCCTTTGTTGACATGCTTCATGCCTGCCTATGTACCTATTAAAGACTGTTCTCGGTCAGGACTGGTATTATCCTTTGGTGTTAATTGGACATTAGTACTTTGTAAAATTGAGTGCCTTGTCTCACACTTCTCGATGAAGTAACAAATGCAACTTTATACATGTATAATTAAACCATCACTATTTTTTCAATCAAATTAACTCTCGTACTTGTACAATTCATATTATTCATGTTGGGGTATCTAATTTTTGTCTGTTAACTTCATATTTGTAGGGGATTCAAGGCTCTCAAACAAACAGTGAAGCTTTATTATAAGCTGGGGAAGTACAAAGAAATGATGGATGCATACAGAGAGATGTTGACATACATAAAATCTGCTGTGACACGTAACTACAGCGAGAAATGTATAAATAACATCATGGATTTTGTTTCTGGGTCTGCTAGTCAGCATTTCTCTCTTCTGCAAGAGTTCTATCAGACAACACTTAAAGCTCTGGAAGAGGCTAAGAATGAGGTTTGTGGCATTATTGAAACTAGAATTTGATCTGTCGAACTACTGGTCTTCATATATTGTTATTGTTTGTGGTGCAGAGATTATGGTTTAAGACAAATCTGAAACTTTGCAAAATTTGGTTTGACATGGGGGAGTATGGTCGCATGAACAAGGTACTTCGATGTGTTCCTCTAGTCATAACTTTTTTCTTGAACAATCTGACATTCTTTGTTCCTTAATCTTCATGTATTCACATATCGTTTTACTGACAGATACTGAAGGAGCTGCATAAATCTTGTCAAAAGGAAGATGGTTCTGATGACCAGAAGAAAGGCACACAACTTCTGGAAGTGTACGCTATTGAGATTCAAATGTACACTGAAACAAAAAACAACAAAAAACTGAAGGTAGGATATCTTTGTGACTACCTTTGTAAGTTATATTTCAGTGAATTACAGGTTGCCGTAGTTCAAGATTTTATGTTGAATTTGTTTTATGTGGTGTTACGGTTTCATGGTTATATATATATTTTTTAATTTTGTGCTGTTGCAGCAGTGGTATCTTCTTGTAAAGCATAATATTACTGCAGCATTTTTAATCAAATGGTTCTGTACTTTTAGCTGAATTTCTTGGGAGTATATTTCACTTTATCAGGAGTTGGATGGAATAATAAGTTTATCTTGCCTAAGGGGAAAATATTTAGCTTTCAGGATTGTAATATTTATTGCACACCATCTTTCATGGGAGAAAATGGGTTATTGTCAGCTTTATAACCTGCAGACTGCAACTGTGATACATGTGATTTGTATTCTTTGCAACATTAGCTTAAGATTATCAATATTATGGAATTCTGCTTCTTTTTATTAGTATTGTGTGACTCCTGGCTAGAGTCCCGCCGTGGATTGTGTTAGCATGAAATGGGCTTTCTGAATTGAATAAACTGTGTGCTGTTCCAGGAATTGTACCAGAGGGCTCTTTCTATCAAATCAGCAATACCTCATCCAAGAATTATGGGTATAATTCGTGAATGTGGTGGGAAGATGCACATGGCTGAGAGACAGTGGGCGGAAGCAGCGACTGATTTCTTCGAAGCATTCAAAAACTACGATGAAGCTGGCAATCCACGGAGAATTCAATGCCTCAAGTACTCGATCATTAGCTCTTATTCCCTATCATAACTCTGTAGCTAAATAAATTGCAGAACTAACTGTTATCCTTATCATAATTTATTTTTACTACGCATTAGATATCTTGTTCTTGCCAATATGTTGATGGAGTCCGAAGTGAATCCCTTTGATGGACAAGAGGCCAAACCGTGAGACCTTTGACACCCTGTTCCGTATTGTATTTTGATATTCATCCCTCTCTGAAACTCCTTAAATGCCTGCAGGTACAAAAATGATCCTGAAATCCTCGCAATGACAAACTTGATTGCAGCATACCAGAAGAATGACATCATGGAGTTTGAAAAGATCCTAAAGGTCAGTGTTCTTTAACATATCATTTTCCTTGTCTGCAGCAAGCCTACCTCTTCATTTTGGCCCACTGATTCTTTTGTAATTGTTACGTGTTTTTGCCAGAGCAATAGAAGAACAATCATGGATGATCCTTTTATCCGTAATTACATTGAGGACCTATTGAAGAACATCAGAACTCAAGTTCTGCTCAAGCTTATTAAGCCATATACAAGAATAAGAATTCCATTCATTTCACAGGCGAGTATTGACTTATGCATATCCTTACTTTCTTTGCTAGCCAGATTTCATATTTCACCTGGAAAGCATGTTCTTGTTCTCCACCAGATTAAGGCCAGAAATTTACTGTTATAACAAAAATTACATGAATGATCTGTGCTTGTTCTGTTTTAAGGGTTTACAAGACATATGACACAAAGCTGGATCATTTACTTAGTTCATTTTGTTAGAACAAAACCAATTTAGTTCAATTTCCAAAACATATCACACGTGCACAGTGAAATCTAACAAAGTATTCTATACAGTTCTTTTCCGACATAGTGGTCCATTTTTGTGAATCATGTCACATGTGGCGTATAGTTAGCCCTAACTTTAACTGTTTTAGTCAGTCGTTTGTATTTAGGAGCTAAAGACGTACGCTTCATCTTAACGTCGACTGTTTTAATTTTAGGAGCTAAATTTTCCTGAAAAGGACGTGGAGCAGCTCCTGGTATCTTTGATTCTGGACAACCGTGTCCAGGGCCACATAGATCAGGTGAACAAGCTGCTAGAATGCGGTGACAGGTGCGTTATCCCACCTTTTCCCAGTCTCTTGACATGTTTACGGGCAACTTATGAGGGTTCCGATTTACAATTTTCAGGTCAAAGGGAATGCGGAAATACCAAGCCATCGATAAGTGGAATACTCAGCTCAAATCCATTTACCAAACGGTGTCCAACAGAGTTGGGTGAGAGTTGGCAGGTTTCCGATCGTACCTACTTGAGTATTTTGGGGTAAGTGCAAAGGGGGTCCTGTGGTACTTGAGATAAGATCCTGGACGTGGGTAAAGAGTCTTGTCAGTATAATGAAGGCAGCACTTCAGTTGGCAGATTATATGCTCTTACCTCTTTCGTTTTATGTGATTTGGCCAGCTGGATGCTGGGATTTTTGTCCTGAACTGAAACTGCAGTACTAGTTCGGATTTCAGCCTGCCTGAGATTTCACTGTGGTTGAAAACTCGAAATCTATGCATTAGAGAGATGCACAAAAAGTATGCTTCTGGGGTGTAATTGAGTAGTTTATTTGTTCGCCGAGATTGCACTTGTTGAGTAACCCCCACAAACGTCTCGTATACCAGCACACTTTGTATATTTGCTGTATGCGAATTTGCATCTCAGGCTATGATGCTTCAGTGTGTAGCCTAATGCTTGTTGGAATTTTGTTTTCGTTTTGAAATGGAACACCTAGATTCCATTACTCATTGGGCACAGCAGAATAGCTGGCCACCAGCAACCTTAGATCATCAGGGGCAGCGTCAGCCAAAAGAACAACAGAGTCTGGCACAATAGAGGCTCCATAGCAGCAAGTTTATGAGCTACGACTATAATCCCTTGGTGAAACTACTCACGCAGGAGTGGAAAATTCAGACGCATAAAGCCCTTGGCGTCCTCGAAGATAGCTCCAGCGGAGGGTATCGAATGTTTTCCAAATGTCCATAACGGCGTAACCGGAGCCCCCGACCTCACCATCAGCATTGCGGGCAATAAAGTCCTATCGTCCATGATTAGTACCTGGGAAATAAGAGCCGTCGGTATTGAATTTAATTTGTCACCCATCGGTTTTGACAATTTAGCAGCTTGCTTCACGGCCGTAGGCACTCGCACAATCGCACTCGAGTTGATGGATTATCTTTTCTCTGGTCTCGGTTTGTAGTTTTGTTACCTTTAGTTCGGTTCGTAGTTTTGCTACATTGCGTGGAATCGTTTGGAGGTCCCTCTTCAAATAAACAAACCACTTCTTTTTCTACTCAATCCGAAAAGATTGTCGTCGGTCTGTACTACTAACCCCTAGTATCTTGTTGTGACAATCCGAACTGGAGGTAGTACTTCTTTTGGTCTTTCTCCTTGGTGATCCGCTTCTCTTGTTAGAGCATCTCCAACACGTGCGCTATAATCAAGCGTGCTAACAGTTTTACAATGTCGGTTTAGTAGTTTTAGCGCGTGCAGTAGGATGCAGCTTCACCAGGCATGGTAAAATATAGCGCGCGCGCAGCTGCGCTTCACGAGTCGCATTAAAATGCAGCACACGTGACCATAGCATATTCTTCAAAAGCAATTCGACACAAAGACGAACATAACATATTCTTCAAGTTCACACAAACACATGAAACTGAACATTTATGCTTCTTCATCTTTCTCTTCGGCATCTCCATCTTGCGCTTCATCTTCGTTGGAAATTGGGACGGTGTTTGCACTAGAGGTATGAACCGTGGAATTTCCGAAGCCATCATTCATAGGAGGCATGGGAGGTACACCATTGGAGACATGCTTCCAATGCCATCAAAGCCTCCAATACCGCCCATGGCTCCTATTCCACCCATAGGTGATCCCATGTTGTCAAAGCCTCCAATGCCGCCCATGGCTCCGATGCCTCCGTAGACACCCGGAGGTGCTCCCATGCCTCCATAACCACCCATAGGTGCTCCCATTCCTCCCATGAGCGACTCAAAACCCATTCCACCCATGCCACCCATGCTTCCCATGCCACCCATGCCTCCCATACCACCCATGCCTCCCATGTGAGCACCTCCACCATATGTTCCCATCATTCTTCTTTTGAGCCAAGACTTGATCATGACAAAGGTTCACGTATTCCTTTTGCTTTTCATCAAGGTTGGATGTGTCCATGAAGAAGAGATTTTTCTCATACTCCAATAGCCTGGCTTGCTCATCCAATGCTACCTTCCTCTCCTCGGCCGCCGACTCTTGGCTTCTTAGGGCTCTCCTCTCCTAATTTGCTTCCTTTCTTGCATTGACAATATCCTCCATAGCTCTCTTAATGTCATCATCTCCGGATTTCCCCCCTTATTTTTTCTTGTTTCCTTCCCATGGGTCCCTTAGTCTTGGCAACCGAGTTAGGAGTAGGGCTTCTCCTCATATCGTCACTTGATGCTTCATTGTCACCTATGAGTGTTGGCTCCATAGTTGTTTTGGCTTTTTTTGTCACTTCTAAAAGATCATGGTTCTTCCATTTCTCTTCGTTCTTTGGCTCCTTGTAACAATGAGCCAATCCAAATGACTTCCCTTGTGTTATCTTGCCCTTCTTCTTCTTCTTCCCATCTGAAAGAACAAACGATGTCGCCTAGGGGGGGGGGGGGGGGGGGGGTGAATATGCGATTAAAACTTTTCCAGTTTAAGGCTTGATAATTGCGGGATAAAACTAGGTGTTTAAATTAACAAGCCAACAATTTAATATACTAGGTTCACCTATGTGCACCAACAACTTATGCTAAGCAATATAACAACAAGGTGATAACAATATATATGACATCAAGCACAAAGGCTATCACAATGTAAATTGCATAAGTAAAAAGCTCGGGTATAGAAATAACCGAGGCACGCGGAGACGAGGATGTATTCCCGAGTTCCTCCTTGTTAAGGGAGTACGTCTCGTTGGAGGGGTGTGAGCTCGCCACAGAAGGCCTACTCAAGATGCCACAAAAGGCCTCACCCTATTCTCCGATGAACCGCACCCAAGGGTTTGGTTCACCTTCCACTATCGGAATCCTTCAAGGCGAAATCCGGAGCCTTTACAACGATCTTGGGGCACACACCCACAACTCAATCGGGGGCTCCCAAATCTTGCCCGAAGCTTCACAACTCGAAGTCTTCGCGACACCACCAACCGTCTAGGGTACACAATGCACCCAAGAGGCACAAGCTCTTGGGAACACAAGGCATCCAAGAGTAATAAGCTTCTCGACCTTCAATCCCACGTATCACCGTGGGGAACTCAAACCTATGCACCAAATGCAAAAGGCAAGACCACACAAGGTGGTCAAGTCCTTCACTCCCAAATCCAACCAAAGCAACTAATGCTAGGAAGGGATTTGAGAGGAATAACAAAGAGGAGAACCACAAAAGAACTCCAAGAGAGATATTGATTGGTGGAAATGTAGATCTAGGTCTCCTCTCTTGTTTCCCTAAAGATGGGCAAGAATCATTGGAGGGATTGGGAGAGGGCAAGGTTTTCCAAGGACAACAATGGTGGGAGAGAGAGAGAGAAAATCGTGCTGCTAGAAAAACTTAGGCCACTTGGGGAAGAAGGGGGCCTTTTATAGGTCCCCACAAACTAGCCGTTGGAGGCAGCTTAGACCGGAGACTCCGGTGTAAGTGCACCGGAGACTCCGGCCAGGGCCGGAGATTCCGGCCAGGCTCCGGCCTCCTTCCGGACAGGGCACCAGAGGCGCACCACATGTTGGATCATCGGGGCAGGCCGGAGATTCCGGTCCAGAGGGGCCGGAGACTCCGGCCAGGCCGGAGACTCCGGACTATCTCCGGTGATGCTCCGGACCCCTATCCAGTACCGCACCACAAAGAGGCAAAGAGCAGAGAAAAACAATGGACCGGAGACTCCGGTGGGACCGGAGACTCTGGACCATCTCCGGACCAGATCCAAACAGTAAAACCTGAACTGCCATAACTTTTGCAAATGAAGTCCGAATCGAGTGAATCCAATTTTGTTGGAAAGAGGACGACAAGAGCTTACCCTACAAAAACTGAAAATATGAAAACAAGCAAGGGAGATTTTTCTAATAAATGGAAGAGTGAAACCTTCCACATGGACGAACCGACAAAATCTCAAAAACCGAAAACGCAAAAGAAGACCCATGCGAAAACTGTTTTCGGTGAACTTAGCCTTGTCATGACAAGCACGACAAGCACCAAGACCACACCACGATAAGAGCCAAATAAGATCCAATAAAGATGATTGCAAGAGTGCAAGGATGCAAAAGTTTGAGCTCTCTACGAACGATACGATCAAGATACTCGGTCGAGAGCCCCTCTTGATAGTACGGCTATCTATCCTATAACCCGGTCTCTCAACTAACATCATGAGACCGGTAAAATGGAAAGCCTATCAAGATCATACCTTTGCCTTGCACATAATCCACTTGAGGTCGATGTAGACGATCTTCATCTTCTCAAGACGAACCACCTTTCTTGATTGCGCTTCGCTTGGTGAAGATTCACATGTTGCTCCCCATACACCAATATGGGAGAAGCACTCTTCGGCATATCTTCACTTGGACTCAAGAGTTGATCAACTCGCACTTAGCCTTGATCAACAAATACTCTTCTTCCCTTAGCCTTGATTCCAACAAATGGAGATCAAGCACTGCATATGGACACACCTACAAGTAGCTCAATACAAACATTAGTCCATAGAGATTGTCATTAATTACCAAAACCACACATGGGGGCAACCATGCACTTTCACCATCTCCTTTGAACAAATTTTGGGCTATGTTGAAAATTAGAGAACAATTAATTCATGAAGAAAGAACAGAGAACAAGTAATTCGTGAGAACAAGTAATTCATGAGAACAATTAATAATGGTAGAGAACAAAAAAAGAGCACTAGTGAACTTACCCTATCTCTCTCATTTGTGCCACTTGGATTCATTGTATCAACCGCCGCCAATACACCCGCCCACTTTTGACATTCCGTTGATATAGCCGACCAACGGGACCGAAGAGATCTATCGGAGGCACTCAATTCCACTCTTGTTATACTTATCAAAGTACTCCTTCATCCTCTCCCAATAGGTATCTCTAGTTTGGTACGTGCCAACGGTCGGATCCAAGGCCACATTGCACCATGTCTTGCACAATAAAACATCTTCGTCGGTGGTGTAGTTGGCCTCCCTTCCTCTCGGTGCATCGATCAAACCCTCACTTTCCTCGTCCACTTCAAATTCTTGCTCTTGTGTTTGAGACCAATGGTCATATGAATAGTTGGATCCAACATTCATAGTGGGCAAGTACTCTCATCACCGACACTACATTGTGCGAAGTGAAAAAAGGTCAAACTATTCGTTTCTATTCATCTATCGCAAGACAAGAAAAAATTAAAATTCATACCTTGTAGTCATTTCATCGAGCATGTTGGGTGCTTCGGCCGGCGCGCCAAATTTGTCGGCCGTCGGAGCATGGAGCGGCGGTAGAGGAGGCGGCGGAGGCTATAATTGCGTGACCGGAGGCGCGGCCGGAGGTTTGGCATGGCGGGACGCGCCGGCCTTGTCCGCCTTGCTTTTCTCTTGGGCTGCTGCCGCCGCAGCCGCCGGACGCTTGGGAACGCCAATCCGTGGCTTCGCGGTGGGCGGCGGCGGTGCGACGCCGCCGTGCGAAGTCGGTTGTGGCGCGACGAACAGGCAGCGGGCGAGCCCGCCGCTAGGGCTTGGTGCGGTGCCGGCGGGAGAGAGGGCGACCATGGAGCTAGGGTTTCCTGCGACGCTGGTGGAGGCGGGGTCGAAGTAGGGCGGAGATGGGGATGTCTCCGAGCGGCCGTCTGAAAGGATCATATGGGCTCCAACAGGGGGGGGGGGGGGGTGAATAGGTGCTACACCAAATTTTAATTCTTTTTCGATTTAGGCCTGACACAAAAGGTAAATTCTCTAGATATGCAACTACGGTGAATTAACCTATATTACAAGCAAGCACAAGAACTACGCAAGATACAAGTAAAGGTAAGAAGAGATAGAAATAACCGAAAGGGAAGCACGCGGAGACGAGGATGTATTGCCGAGTTCCTCCTTTTTAGGGGAGTACGTCTCGTTGGAGGGGTGTGATCACGCCACAAAGGCTTACTCAACTCCACAAAGGCCTCACCCTATTCTTCGATGAACCTCTCCACAAAGGCTCGGTTCACCTTCCACTATCGGAATCCTTCGAGGCGGAATCCAGAGCCTTTACAAGGTTCTTGGGGCACACACCCACAAGTGAATCGGCGGCTCCCAAATCACCAACAAATCTGTTCAAACAATACAACAAGTGAGAACAACAAACTAGGTTTTCCTAGTGGAAACCCTAGCCATGAATCCCTCAAGCAAAATGAGGGGGAAAATGGAAAACCGGTCGGTGAAGATGTAGATCTTGGCCTTCTCCTTCAATCCTCTAAAGATCAACGAGTTTGGGCGGAAGGATTGGGAGATCTTAGTGATTTGAGCTCTTGGAAATTAGGGTTGTTCAATTTCTGGTCGAGCTACCCTCTCCAAGCTAGGAGAGGGGTATTTATACCCTTCTTCAGCTTCTAGTCGTTGGATACTGCTTAGACCGGAGATTCTGGTGTAAGTGGGCCGGAGACTCCGCCACAACTCCGGTCTTCCTCCGGACAGGGGTCCAGTACCGCGCCACCTTCTGGTCTTCATAGGTAGACTGGAGATTCCAGTTTGAAGGGGCCGGAGACTCCACAGCCCCCATGGAAACTTGTCATCCACATAGTCCAGACCGGAGACTCCGGACACCCTCCGGTGTCCCTCCAGACTGGTATCCAGTACCGCGCCACTCCTTGGCACAGGCCAGGGAAATCCTGGGACCGGAGACTCCGGTCCTGGCAGACCGGAGACTCCGGCCTGGGATTATCCTGCAACATAGAAACTCTGCCTTTTCTTCCTTTTTGGTGTACAATGCTTATAGGAATAATTATATCTATAAACCTGCATCACTCAACATTTCACTAAATAATCACTAGGGTTGTTAACTAACACACAAAACCAACTAGGGTTAGGAAATGTTCTTTCAATCTCCCCCTTTTTGGTGTTAGATGACAACACTAGGATTTGCAAAAATAGATAATATCATGTAGTGAATAAAATAGTAGCTCCCCCTAAATGTGTGCATATCAACAAGTTGCATATGAGAATAAATGCACAACATATAGGAAAGGAAATACCACACGGGGAAAATAACATGATATATATAAGAATTTCATTTGCAAAGAGATAAGACATATAAAAAAATTAGGTTGAGACTTGTGATGGAAACCATACCTTATGCATAAAGATATAAGATAATTCCAATGCATATCACACAAAATAATAGTCTCAACCTTGGATAAATACATCGAGGAACTGAGGACGTTTCCAATACCGACAGGAGCTCCGGCTGAAGCAATTGTGGCACTTTTTTTCCTCCTATTCCTATTGATCAGAAGTACCTCTGAAAACCATATGTCTTCACACATAATTAACAACATAGATGACAAGATCCACATATCACATAAAAGCAGCAAGCAAATAAAGTTCAATGACTTAAGATAAATGGACACAAGCTCTCAAGAAATGATAAAAGCCAATGCTTGTGCCCGACCCATGCAAATCCCATGGATGACCTAATAGAACTCTTCTCCCCCTTTGGCATCGAAACACAAAAAAGGAAGAAGAGCGATGCTAACGAGACCCAAAAGATCACTCGGAGTCCTCGGTGGCATCATCTTCATCCTCATCATCATATTCGGACCCACTCTCATTATCATCAACAATCTCCTTGTCCACTTGTTTCTCAACCATGGGAGCCTTGTCGGTGTTGCGAGAGGACGAAGGCATGAAGCTCACATCCTAGAAATCAGCCCATGGGAAAAATTCAGAGTTCCACTTATCATAGCTCACGGGTTGCTCACTTTCAGTCGAAGGCTCATGAGGGTTTCTTCAACATAAGGGGAGGGGTCCCATTCTTCTTCTTCTCCAATTCCTTGAAAATCCGATGTTGGTTGGTGATGATCAACTTCCTCTCCTTGTAAGCCTCATGGTTTTCCTTGTGTATAGCAATGTTCATACATAGCATTGTCTTCTTCCACCAAGAAAGCTTCTTCATCTCTCTTTGCACTACCTCCTTACCAACATCCCGTGGGGGGGGGGGGGGGGTTGGCATTCTTACTCCTCCTTTTAGGCATTATGGCCTCAGTAGCTTCCTCCTCATCACTTGAAGCAAATGGAATCCGACTAGAAGAGGAAGGCTTGTCATGCTTCAGAACTTGAAGGGTACCGGCCTTGTGAATGGTAAGGTGCTCTTGATTGATATTTGGCACTTTTTCAATGATGAGCTTCATCACATAAGGTGCATAGACGGGATTTTTCATCTCATGCACGGCCAATGTAATTCACACTTGATGAAATCCATCACATCTATCTCAAACCCTTGGCAATTCACACCGGCATTGCGGGTCTCAAAAAAATGGTAGAGTAGATTAACTAGCCCACCTCGAATAGCATCAACATTCCGGCTTGAGGTGCAATATTGTAATGAAACATGCGAAGGAGTATGTTGAAAGTGGGAAGAAGATCCTTGTTCATACCCACGGAGGCCTTGTTGGAGTAAAGAGGAGCCAAGCTACACTTCTCATAGGTCGACCCTTCCACATGCATTATTCTCCCCTTTGGTTCCTCACCACGGCATAACTCATATCTAAGCAGCTCACCAAACCTTGTCATTGAGGATACACACTTGATAGGCCTAGTCATCCAAGTCAACGTGACATTTGCATCATTCCCAAACTGAACTGTGGTGAAAAACTGCTGCACAAACTTGATACTATAGTTTTGTTGGGTGATCATGAGCTTCTCAAGTCCAAGCTTGGAAACAATCCACACGACCTCTTGAAAGTATGGCTTGGTGCTCAAGGCGGTGAGATTGAGCACCTTTTACACAAAATGACATTGGCGGCCGACAGCTTCTCATATATCTCCTTCATCACAAGCTCTTGCTCTTTTCTCCAAAAGTTAGGATCCGTTGAGGTTTGAGGCATGTCAAACAGAGGCTGCTCCCTCATGCATCGAAATTCTATCTTTCTCATGCTAATCACTGGTGGTAAATTCTCATACCTTGCCCTCTTTGCCCTCTCATTTGCAATGAACTGAGCTTCGGCCTTCTCCCTCTCAGCTGCAGCCTTCTTCTCCCTAGCAGCAGCACCACGGTCAATCTGCACATGATGTCCATGCTCATCTTCTTCAAAGTAAGCCCGAGTTCTTGCCTTTCTCTGCGGTTTCTCAGAGTTGTGAGCGGATGCTTTGTATCTCCTGTTATCTTTGAATAGAAGAGCAGTAGGTAGCAGGGGGATAAGCATACATGTCTAGAGGAGCCAAAAGGAGACACATTTATAGAGACATTGGCACCAAAACCTGATCTACACCGGAGTTTCCGGTCTCAGGGGCCGGAGATTACGGCCACACCGGAGTCTCCGGTCTGAGTAGATCGGAGTCTCCGGCCCAGAGGCAGGAAACTTAGGGTTAGGTCAAAATTGTTGCAAATGGCTCTAAATATGCATCTAGATGAAACAAATCCAGCATAAAGGTCTACACCATGAAGGAACAACAATAGCTACTCTCAAAACTAATCTAGGATGAAACCCTAGAGAGAGAGAGAGGAGGGGGTACCATTGCCCTTCATGATGGAGTCCAACGAAGGGGAGGAGGGTCCCCGGTGCTGAGAGGTGGAGGAGGCCGGCGGCATGACAGATTCCGGTGGTTGGGGGCGGCCAGAGAGGCTCCTCCAAGCAGGGGCGGCAGGCAGGAGGCGGTTTTGGGGTCGGGTGTGGAAGGGGAGATATGATTCAACACTCCACCCCGATCTGCTTTAGAACTCCTAGAAACTGCCGAGACTGGAGTCTCCGGCCTAAGCACACCGGAGTCTCGTGGCTTAGGGTGGAGACTTAGGTCAGACAGAGTCTCGGTGTAGCACACCGGAGTCTCCGGCCCCACTGCTCATAATAGTCATATATGGTGTTGGTCATGTATGTGGCAAGAGGAGCATGTTTTTGGGTAAGATAAAGCCTGGGATAGAAACTCAAACTGGTGATGGTACTTCACACTCAACTTGCAAGATGCAAACACAGTAAAAGCCAAGATTGAGTGAGTTTCCCATAAGAACAAAAGATATGCAATAAAATCCAATAAATCCACAAAGAACCAACTCTTCATAAATAAGAGGTCGGTGGCCTAGGCCACCATGTATGAGTTTATGGCATGACACTGCGAAGATATATCTTGGGTTCATAACCAAGTACTCGTCATTGAAACTCACAATTCATGAATTGAAAATAGAGACAAATAAATTTTACTTTGGGCATATTGAGGGGAGGGAGATCCCAATTATTCAGGACAACACTCCCCCTAAATCCATACCTACACCTAAACCAAATAGAAGTTGAACCTATAGGTGTGTATGCAAGATGGTCAAATCAAGCTCCTTGAATCCACGATATTTAGCTCATTCCTCAAATAAGTGAATCTTGCTTCATCAAGAGGCTTCATGAATATATCGGCAAGTTGGTCTTTGGTTGGCACATAAGCTAAATCAATATCTCCACAGGCAACATGATCTCTAATGAAGTGATGACGAATCTCAATATCCTTCGCTCTTGAATGTTGCACCGAGTTGTAGGCAATCTTGATAGTACTTTCATTGTCACACAATAGAGGCACTTTGTCACAACTGACACCAGTATTCCTTTAAAGTTTGGCTCATCCATAACAATTGAGTGCATCCACTAGCGGCGACCACATACTCGGCTTCGGCGGTGGAGAGAGATATACAATTTTGCTTCTTAAAAGACCAACTCACCAAGGACCTACCAAGAAATTGGCAAGACCCGGAAGTTGATTTCTTATCATCTTGATCACCGGCCCAATCCGAATCCATATACCCACAAAGAGTGAAAGAAGAGTCCTTGGGATACCACAAACCATATCTTGGGGTATGAACCAAATACCGAAGGATTCTTTTGACTGCCAACATATGGCTTTCCTTAGGAGTGGCTTGATACCTTGCACACACACCTACACTCAACACAATATTGGGTCTAGATGCACAAAGATAAAGCAACGAACAAATCATGGAGCAGTACAGCTTTTGATCCACATCTATACCCTTAGGGTTAAGTTGTAGATGGCATTTAGTATCCATAGGAGTCCTCTTCTCTTTAGCATCAACCATATTGAACCTCTTGAGCATGTCTTTGATATAATTTGCTTGGCTAATGAAAGTCCCTCCTCTCAATTGCTTGATCTCAAATCCAAGGAAGAACTTCAACCCATCATGGACATCTCAAACCTATCGGTCATAAGTTTTGAAAATTCATCATTAAAAGCTTTGTTATACAAGCCAAAGATAATATAGTTGGCAAATAAAAAGCTCCCCGTTAACCCTCTTAGTAAAAAGAGTGGGATCAATTTGCCCAACTTCAAACCCACGGTCTAACAATAACTCTCTAAGGTGCTCGTACCACGCACGTGGTGTTTGCTTAAGTCCACAGAGCACCTTATCAAGCTTGCAGACATGTTTAGGGAAGTTAGGGTCCTCGAACCCCGAGGGTTGCTTAACGAAAACCAGCTCCTTTAAAGGACCATTAAGAAATGCACTTTTTACATCTATTTGTTGCAATTTAAAGTTATAATGGGATGCATAAGCAAGAAGGATACATATGGACTCAAGGCGAGCCACGGGAGCATAGGTCTCTCCAAAATCACTGCCTTCAACTTGAGAGAACCCTTAAGCTACCAATCTTGCCTTGTTCCTCACAACTATGCCATTTTCATCTTGCTTGTTCTTGAATATCCACTTTGTGCCAATAACATTGCGCCACTCCTTGGGCTTCTCAACTAACTTCCATACATTATTGCGCTTGAAATTGTTGAGTTCATCATGCATGTCTTCTAACCAATCCAAATCTTCAAGAGCTTCAAAAACTTTCTTTGGTTCCACCATGGAGATGTGAGCTTGATGATCACTAAAAATTATCAATTGCCTCCAGGTGGACACCTTGATTCTTAAATCACCAATTACTTTGTCAAGGGTGTGTTGACGGCGTTCTAAATTATTTGCAACCCTAGCTTGACGACGAGCTTCGATATCATCATTTGACCTTGGAAGAATCTCTTGATCATTTGTGTCCCGTCTTGACTGTTGTGTTGAACTTGATCTTCATTATGAGTATCTCCATTCCTGAAGGGGAAGGATGGACCAGGGACTTGATCAGTGCTGACTGCAGCATCATGAAGACCGGAGTCTCCGGCCTGTTGTATCGGAGTCTCCGGCCCACTAGAGTCTCCGGTCAAGATGCCCGGAATCTCCGGTTTGGTGATTTGGTCCTGGTCAGCTTGTTGAGGGTCTTGTGATTGTCTTAGGTCAGGTGTATCATTGGCTCCAGCAGCAGTTGCTTGTAAATCTGTTGTAGATGAGGGCTCCACTTGAGTAGAGCATTGTCCTTCTCGATCCACCACAAGGGGTTCCTCAATGGGGCGGAAAAATCCCACACCCATTCTTCTTATGGCATCTTGAGGTATTTCAACATCTACATCAGAAACATGAAATTGCGCCACTTGGGAGCAGTTATTTCCCTCGAACACCACACTACAAGATTCTATGATAACCCGTGAGGCTTTGTCATAGATTCTATAAGTGTGGGATTCGGCACCGTAACCAACAAAGATACCCTCTAGTGATTTAGATTCAAATTTAGTTAAACGACAACCTTTGATCAAATAGAAACACTTACAACCAAATACACGGAAGTAGGAGATGTTAGGCTTGTTGCCGGTGAGGATCTCATATGGAGTCTTGTTCAAACATTTGCGGAAGTAGAGCCGGTTGGATGAATGACATGCCGTGGATATTGCCTCGGCCCAAAAGGTCAACGGAGACTTAAACTCCGCCAACATGGACCTTGCCATATCCATAAGAGTCCGGTTCTTCCTCTCGGCTACACCATTTTGTTGAGGGGTATATGTTGCGGAATATTGATGACGAATACCCTCTTCACTAAGAAATTCATTGAGGGTGTAGTTCTTGAACTCGGAGCCATTGTCACTTCTAATTGCCAATATGGGGACATTGTGTTGACGTTGAACTTCATTGGAGAAGTCAATGACGGCTTGTTGGGTCTCACTCTTCAACTTAAAGATATAAACCCATGTAAATATTGAATAGTCATCAACAATCACTAAGCAATACTTCTTCCCACCAGGACTAGCTTCGGGAACGGCACCAAAAAGATCTACATGGAGAAGCTCCAAGATCTCCTCTTGGATGAAATAATAGTCTTGCTTGGATGGCGAGAATCATGCATCTTTCCTTCAACACATGCCCTACAAACAGGATCTTTGGCAAAAGAGACATTTTCTTTTAGTCCAAGAATGTGGCCACCCTTGTGAAGACTTTGCAAAGTTCTCATGTTGACATGGGCAAAGAGACAATGCCACAACCAGCCCACGTCGGTCTTTCCGTATAAGCACATCGAATTTGAAGTGGTTTTCCCCGAAAAGTCCACCACAAACAAATCATTTTCGACGTACCCAACGAAAGCAACCTTTAGAGTCTTGCTCCACAAGAGTACCACAATATCAATATCAATAAAAACGAAAAAACCCATCTGAGTAAGAGAACGAACTAAAAGTAAATTATAACCAAGGGTTTCAACAAGCACGACATTTACTAAGGAAATATCCTCAGCGACTACCACCTTGCCAAAACCCAATACCTCAGATTTTGATCAATCTCCATAAGTGACGGTTGCATGATTTAGATTTGGTCTCAACTCCGTCATATCTCCTTGCTTCCGATCATATGACTTGTGCATCCAGTATCAAGTGTCCCATTTGGACCCACCGAAAGAATAGTTCTACAAGAAATCATTGCTTTGTTTCAGCTACCCATTTGGTGATGGGTCCTCTTTTGTTAGCAACAAGGGTCTTAGGAACCCAAATAGAACGAGCAACACAAACATCTCTAGGACCAACAAATTTAGCATAGACATCCCCATAATAATCAACATATAAAATATAGTGGGGGTTAGCTTTTCCCGCAAAGTCATCACGAGTGGTTTTGCCCCTTGTGGCACCACCACTCGAGATGTTAGTCTTCTTTGCTTGTGCGGTCCTTGCATCCTTCATGAAGTTCTCCTTCTTCTTTGCCAGGAGCAACATAGCCAAGGCCCTCTTTCTTGTTGTGGGGAGTCCCACTAGGTTTCTTACCTTGTGAGATGGCCTTGGCAAGGGAAGCCTTCAACCTAGCATTTTCCTCAATAATATTTGCATGATCACAAGGAGTAGTAGAGGAGCTAGGTGCATCATTCTTAGATGGTTGAGCTTGAAGTTGTTCAAGAGACTTGGTGAGGGTAGAGTGTTCACTCTCCAAAGCCTTGTGAGCCTTGGAAAGCTTCTCTAGATCCTCGGTTAGTCTAGAATGAACAACCCCAAGCTCCACCTTTTCCTTTTTACATGTTTTATATTTAGCAATAGCATGGTCACGTTCTTTAATGAGTCTAGCAATAATTAAATCATGTGACTCTTCAATAGATTCTAGTTTCTCCTCAAGAGAAACCCTAAGATCTTGCTCCTCCTCATGGGTAGCACTGAACGAGGCAATTTTAATAGCATCATCTCTTTCAATTTTACCTTTGACCTCAAGCATATCTTGAGCTTCACCATATTGGCTCATGAGAGCCTCAAAGTGCTTCTTGGTTTCACCTTGCAAGTTAGCCATAAAATGATCCAAGGCAACAATTTCCTCTTTTACTCTAAGACTAGTAGCATCATTCATATCATTCATAGTCTTAGGAGAGGGAAAGGAAGAGGGAGAGGATGATACCTCGATAGACTTAGCCATAAGACATCTTTAAAGAGGGAAGGAGATGATGAAGATGCGATGGCAATGGAGGCCACACTACAAGAAATATGCTACCTAGTGACTCTCCATATTGGTCACTGAAAGGTCACGTTTTTCTTCATCAGTGACCTTTTTGTGAGCAAAAACAGTTGGTCAAAAGATGAGCGTCACTAATGAAACTACGTGACCTTTTTTGGCAATTGGTCATAGACGTCTGTGACCAAAAAAAGGTTATAGATTTTATGACCAAATTATTTGGTCACTGGCAATCCGGATAGACCAGGTCAGATCCAACGTGGCAGAGCTGACGTGACAAAATAGTGACCAAATGAAATGGTTGTAGATCAGAATCAGCCTGGTCCTGTTCAACCGTCTAAATGGGCCAAGCCCAATAATTCAGCCCATTCACCTTTTTTTTCAATTCTGGTCGGCTACATGGGCCACACCCAATAATTTGGCCTTTTACTTTATGTACCCTGGCCTTTTTTATTCCAAAGTTTCAGTTCTTATTTCAAATAATAGGCCCACTAGTCAGATGGGTCCCGGTTGTCAGGTTCTAAGTGGGTCGCTGTTGGCAGGGTCATATTCTTCAGATTTCAATATTCCAGTAAATAGTAACCAATATTTAAATCAGTACACGCTTTAAACAGAGCACAAGTAAATATCAGGAAAAACATGGTGCAAACAATCAAACAGAGCCAAACTTGGCGCATTACAATCGAACACGATTCACATCAGATTTACAGTCAAACATATTTCAGATCAGGTAACACAACTAAACATCGAAAAATATAACTAGCTGTCGAAGTATAACTAGCTCCAACCAGCTAGAACTATATACTTCATCCGACTTCTTCGTCCTGGAGCTCACGACTAAACATGAATGAAGGCCAGCATCTGCAAGTTATAAAAAAAACAAAATGGTTAGGAACAAAACATAAGCAAATCTATCAACACATTAATTTGTAGGCAGTCTGTGTGCATAAGTAATAGTAGAACAAGCAAAATGAGGCATGGATATCAGTGAATACATGTAGTAACTGCAAGCAACCAGTAAATACTACTCCAATCACCTTACGGTTGCTGACAGCATACATTATGCAAACCAACTTTGCAACATCAGTAGAATTTGTACCTCATAAACATGCACTGTGGAATTTGTATCTCAAAGAAGTATACATACTTATCACGTTCAATTAGGGCAAGCAGCACAGAACAACCAATTATATTTGCCTTACCACAAGGGCAGAAAACACCTCTAATAAGCAGGTCTACAACTCAATGCGTCATAGCAACATAACTAAGAAGATGATCACCATGAAGAAGGGAGACCGAGGAGCTCACCTGAGGGTTGTAGTGTGGCCGTAGGAGCCGAGGAGGTAGTTGAACTGTCGGAGTCAGGGGTAGTCGAGCCTGCTACCAGGCACTGAGGCCACAACCGGCATCACCACCGTCAAAGCCCTCACTACCATCCAAGCTTTATCAAGCTCCCTGCAAATTGCAAAATGAGTATCTTAGAGGAAGCTACAGTTGGCATATACACTGGTTTAAATAACCAACTCATGTTTAAAAGAGTTAACTGAAGGAGTATAATTAGCATGTAACCTGGAAAACATATACCTAGTATCTATCTATCAACACATGTCATCAAGTAGAAGCCAAATACTAGTAACTGATGTTTTGTAGACACAGACATGAAACAGGTTCAGCAACAAGAAGAAGGCCTTCAAACAGAAAACAAGTTGAATCGCACAGCTCCATCACAAGTAGCATATATAGGCAGGACAGAATAAAGGGAAACAATTCTAAATGTAATTAAGCAGAGGAAGCACAACTCAATCATGTAATTCAGTTCATAATGGAAGTAAAAAGCCACATATATACATGAAACAATTTCCTACAGAGAGTATAGAGCAGCCAAGAAAGGCACATCACCTATAAGGGTCAAGCATGGTCATATTCAGTTAAATTGCTATGAATGTATTAAAATTGCTATCAGGTACAACACCATACGTGGTTTCAGTTAGGAGTGTTCTTGGTTTATTTCTGCAAGCCACTTATTTTTGTTTACTACCAACCTTGCTGCTATTTCTTTAGTGACCATGCAATTCTACAACAATGTATTCATCGATCCAATGAAGAAGGGGGAAAAGGAACTGTGTGCAGCACCGGCGGCGGCCTCTCCTTGCCAGTGGAAGCAAGATAATCACCAGTAGGATCTTCACCTCATTCTTATCTGCAGGGGCAGGGGCAGGGCAGTGGCAGGAGCTCGTCCCATTGTGCATGTTGTAGACGGCGAGCTATAGGCCCTGTTTGTTTGGGCTTCTGCTTCTGCTTTTGAGGTGATTGTTTGGGCAACTCGGGAAAAGCGGAAGCCCAAACAATCACCTCAAAATTGAAAAGCGCTTTCTAGAAGTGCGGTCCGGAAATACACTAGACGAGGGCACCAGGCCGAAAGCAGCCCACGACCTGCTTCTGCTGCTTCCCGAGTTGCATCGGACAGAAATACCCTCTGCAATTTAGAGTTTTTACAGAAAATGTGCCACCCATATCCCGAATCGTTTTCTGCTGTTAGACCTCATTTCCCCGCGTCCTCGACCTCTTTTCTCCGCGCGTCCTCGCTCCTGTCCATGGAAGGTTAGGGTTAGGGTTAGGGTTTTCCCCGCCGCCGCCGCCGTTCCCCGCCGTCGTTCCCCACCGCCGCCGCCGTCCCCCCGCCGCCGCGCTGTTTCCCGCCGCCGCCGCGCCGTTCCCCGCCGCTGCTGCTCCGTTCATCACCGCCGCGGCCGTTCCCTGCCGCCGCGCTGTTCTCCCCCGCCGCCGCGCCGTTCCTCACCGCCGCTGTTGTTCCCCGCCACGGACCACGTCCATGGTTCCCCGCTGCCGCCGTCTTCTCGTCCCCCGCTCTATTCCCGTCCTCCACCATCGCCATCCGTCCCCAAATCGACCGAGCGCGTGACATGTCGATCTTGTTCCCGTCGGCCGCCGGACAGAGCACCTCGAGCCGGCACGTCGTCATTTCTCGTCCGCCGCCCTGCAGCTGCTCCCACCCCGCCGGCAGATTCTTTGCCGCTGACGACCGCCCTGCAACATGTGTGTGCTGTTCATTTTTATGTCGAGGCCATGACCATGACCGGCAGTGTGTTTTCATATGTGTGTGTGATGTTTCCTAATGTTGATGAGATGTTAATTTGCTCAAATTTGTGAATGTTGATGAGATGTTAATTTGCTCAATTTTGTGAATTGATATAACTGTCATGACAATATCGTATTATCTCTGAATATATGTGATGTTTTATATTTCATATTATATGGAGAAGTCTTGTAATATAATTGCCGTGAAATTTTTGACTAAGCCAAAAAGCCTAAAAAATAACTCATAAATTAATTTATAAAACCATGTTCACAATTATTTTTAGTAAAAAAGTTAATTAATATAATTCAGCCCTTGAGCATGAAAATTATGTTAAAAAAGAGTCAGAATTAGCAAATTCGTTTCGAATCAGCATTTATATGACTTCTTCAGCATTCAGGGGCATTACAGACATTTCATCCTTCCAACCAGCAGCAGCAGCCCTCAAAAGCAGCACTGCCAAACATCAAATCTCTATTTCCAACAGCTGCTTCCCACAGCTGCTTTTCAACAGCCCACCAGCTACGGCTGCTTTTCAACAGCTACAGCCCAAACAAACAGACCCATAGCCTTGGACGAGGCCATCTCCTTGTCCATGCTAGCGACCACCAGCAGCATCAGCTTCCTTGCTGGCCTGATCCCTCCTGGTGGCACTAAAATCCAGTCAACACACAAACAAGCTGATACATAAATCACATAACACAGTCCAACATAAATGTCTCTATTTGCCCCTAGCTAAACCAAGATAGCATGTATGACCAAAATGGTTACTCAAAAGGAGAACAATCTGTAAAGCAATCATGACAATCATCACCTAGTATGCATACAAAATATAACCTTTGAATACGCTAATTATCTTGAAAAAGCGTTCTCATAAATGAGCTATCATCTACGAAGATTCATGGCTTTGGGTCGAAATGATGAATGTTATGGCCACATTCATGGCATAGTTTGTTCAACTGTGCCCATATTCTACAAAAGCATGCAACTTGGAACCGTGAACAATGTTGCTGAAGAATTTTTCATTTTCCTTGCACAAAAAAAACTTTTTTTCATTTTCGGAGTGCAACAAATGCTTTTTTTGTGAAGCGCCTACACAAAATATGTTGCAAAATTGGATCACACTAATTTTATATAATATTAGATCATATTTAATGTACAAATCAGCACATGGTTTCCTGCCTACAGTTTTCTATCCACCTCTCGTAAAAAAAGACAAATTTCCGTCGATCCGTTAGGAAGCGGGTCAAATTTGAACTATAGGTGCCTCGTAGTTTTTTCATGATTTTTTTGCAAAAATCATTTTTAGGTACAGAAGTACCTATTTCATAACACATACACCAAGAGTTTTACGAGATTCAACCCCTAGCTACGAACGGTCATGTACGCTATTTTGACCGTATTTTGAAATCAGAAGACGGAAATCAAACAAATCATGGCATAATTTTAAAACCAAGATTTTATAAGTGGATATTTTAATTTGATCATGACAAAGTTTTAAAACCCAACATTTTTAATCTTGCGTTTGAATTTAAAAGAATAATCCCAAAATTAATTTGATTTCTTCAAAACCCTATATAAAGCAATATATAAGCTTAGGGGTATTTTGTATTAAATTTTGACTAAAAACGTCCCTAATAGTCTATAATGACAGAGGACATATTTACAAATTTTATTTGGTTGAAATTGGAGTTCAAAATCAAAAGTTATAAAAGAAAACAGAAAAGAATAAAAAAACAGCCGATCCCGCGGCCCAGCCCAGCAGCGCGGCCGAACCAGGCCGACAGGCCCATTCAACTCAGCGTACCAACCCACTCGGAAAAGCCCCACGGAAATGAAAAAGTTCAAAAGAAAAAAAGGCCTGCTTCCATGGAGGCCCAGCCAGCAGTTTCTGTTTAAAGAAAGCTAGTGCGCTTAATCGACATGAGCACTACCGTGGCCTAGTGGTAGACCACGCAAGAGCTTGGAACATGGTCGCGAGTTCGATTACTGGGATCGTCCCTATCTTGCTGCTTTATTCATCACGGACTGAGTCCTACGTGGCGGTCTCACTTGTCAGGTCGGTCCTACATTGGGGTCCTGCATGTCAGTCATTAGTCTTCCTCCTAGTGCGGGTCCCACATGTCAGTACGGTGTGGCCCGCTTCCTCCTTGTCAATGGTACACCTAAGTGAAATGACAAGTAGACATGACACGTAGGCAAACTTTGTGATGTTGCACCCAAGCGAAATGACAAGCAGACTTGCATTATGACCAATTTGTGCGAAGTAACTGTGACCTTTCTGACCAAAATGGTCGTTATGTTTTTAGATTTGAACCCTCCCAAACAGCCTACGACCAACTGGTTCGAAATGGTCACAGATTTATGACCAATTTTTTTAGGGTCACTGACAGAAGGTCACTAGTTGACATATTTCTTGTAGTGCCACCTCACTTGTGGTTTCTTCTTGTTCTTCCCCGGATGAGTACTCCTCTTGAGCAAGCAACACAATTCTTGGAGGCTTCTTGTTGGAGGTGTTCTTCTTGAAGAACGTTTTCTTGTGAGCAAGCTTTGACTTATCCTTGGGAACAAGCTTCCCTCCATTCTCTTCTCTCGTCTCAAACGGGCACTCGGCAACAAAGTGAAATTGATTTTGGCAATTATAGCATGAACGAACCCTTTGGCCACCCTCCTTCCTACCACTTTATGGGATAATTAGCTCCTTTGCTTTGGACGGGCTCTTCCAAAAGACTCTTGATGTAAGGGCCATATAATCTTTGAGAGTATCCTCAAGATCTTTAGGATGCCAACTTGACATGTCTTCCTCAATCTCAGCTTCTTCGTCTCGCTCCACAACCTTGGCCTTCAAAGAAAGATAAGTTCCTTTATGCATTCCAAGAGCCTGGGCTCGAGCATCTTCGGCATTCTTGGTGGCCACCTTGAATGTCGCCATTTCTTGCATAACTTCACTGGAGGACATGAGGTGGTAGTTGTGTATTTATTGGAGACTCTTCAAGTCGGTGGGCTCAATGGGCATGAGAGCACTCACATACTTTCTCTTGATCCAAGCATCATCCACATAGGAGGCACCAAGATCTCTAAATTGTGTGGCAATAGACTTGAGCCTTCGGAACATGTCCTCATGGTCTTCACCTTCTAGCATGAAGAAGCCCTCGGCTTGGTTGCTCAAAGCTTCATATCTATTCCTCTTCATACTCTCATTTCCAACAAACACGTCGGAGAGAGCATCCCAAGCTTCTTTGGCGGTGGTGAAGTGACAAATGTGGGCCATGTCCTTTTCCCCCACGGCGGTTTGGATCATGTTGAGAGCCAAGGCATTGAGTTGGCTATCCACAACTTCTCTTCTTGTCATGTTGCTTGGATCCACGGCCTTGAACCCAACCTCAATAATTCTCCATAGCTCGATCGAGGCACTGTTCACATGGGATCTCATAGAAAATTGCCAAGCCTAGGTGGATCACCCCTATTGTTTATATGAGGATGAGGGATAGGTGGGTCGGGGGAGTACAAATGAGGAACCGCATTGTACACCTCCTTCCCATCACCAATTTTAGCTGGGGAGTCTTTAGAAATTCCTTCACCCACCATATTTTGTGCGGCATAAGCATTATCCTCGGGAGTGGAAGATGCGGGGGATTTATTAGCCTCCAAGAGTTGCGCCATCATTTCACGCAACTCCTTCATTTGAGCATCCATGGATGAAGTCAAGGTTGTTTCCAACTTCTTGAGATCATCCATGGAAACCGGGCTAGTATCGCCACCCGAATTTCCATCCCCATTACCCATACTCTCTTAGGCGGTAAAGCCTAAATAAAGAGCCAAGGCTCTGATACCAATTGAAAGGATCGTATGGGCACCTAGAGAGGGGGTGAATAGGTGCTACACCAAATTTTAATTCTTTTTTTTATTTAGGCTTGACACAAAAGGTAAATTCTCTAGATATGCAACCATGGTGAATTTACCTATATGACAAGCAAGCACAAGAACTACGCAAGATACAAGTAAAGACAAGTAAGGACAGAAGTAACCGAAAGGGAAGCACGCGAAGACGAGGATGTATTCCCGAGTTCCTCCTTTTTAGGGGAGTACGTCTCATTGGAGGGGTGTGAGCACGCCACAAAGGCCTACTCAACGCCACAAAGGCCTCACCCTATTCTCCGATGAACCTCGCCACAAAGGCTCGGTTCACCTTCCAATATCGGAATCCTTCGAGGCAGAATCCGGAGCCTTTACAAGGTTTTTGGGGCACACACCCACAATTGAATCCGGGGCTCCCAAATCACCAACAAATCTGTTCAAACAGTCAACAAGTGAGAACAACAAACTAGGTTTTCCTAGTGGAAACCCTAGCTATGAATCCCTCAAGCAAAATGAGGGGGAAATGGAAAAAACGGTCAGTGAAGATGTAGATCTTGGCCTTCTCCTTCAATCCTACAAAGATCAGCGAGATTGGGTGGAATGATTGGGAGATCTGAGTGATTTGAGCTCTTGGAAATTAGGGTTCTTCAATTTCTGGTCGAGCTACCCTCTCCAAGCTAGGAGAGGGGTATTTATACCATTATTCAGCTTTTAGCTGTTGGACACTGCATAGACCGGAGACTCCGGTGTAAGTGGGACCGAGACTCCGCCCCAACTCTGGTCTTCCTCCGGACAGGGGTCCAGTACTGCGCACCTTCTGGTCTTCATGGTAGACCGGAGATTCCAGTATGAAGGGACCGGAGACTCCGGCCTAGCCGGAGACTCCGCAGCCCCCCACGGAAACTTGTCGTCGATGCTGTCCAGACCGGAGACTCCGGTCTCCAGAGGCCGGGGACTCCGGCCCAACCGGAGACTCCGGACACCCTCCGGTGTCCCTCCTTACTGGTGCCCAGTACTGCGCCACACCTTGGCACAGGCCATGGAAATTCTGGGACCGAAGACTCCGGTCCTGGCAGACCGGAGACTCCGGCCTGGGATTCTCGTGCAACATAGAAACTCTGCATTTTCTTACTTTTTTGTGGACAATGCTTATAGGAATAATTATATCTATAAACCTGCATCACTCAACATCTCATAAAATAATCATTAGTGTTGTTAACTAACACACAAAACAAACTAGGGTTAGGAAATGTTCTTTCACCGTCCATCACCGGAATCGGGGTGGCGGCGGCGCGAAGTGGGGGAAGATGGGCATGGTAGGAGCTTTCAGCGTGGCGGTTGGGCTCTCGCGCGCGAATTTCGATTTCCCAGTGGGCTGGCGCACGAAATTTGCCACGCGAGATAGCGCAATTTGCAACACTGTCAAAAAATTAGACAGCGCTATTTTTGGGCGTCTGCTGGAGCGCCGTTTTTGACCTGGCGTGCCCAAAAAGGTGTTTTTAGCACGCGGCACAGATATAGTGCGCCTATTGGAGATGTTCTCAAACTGTATGCACCGATGCTCTACACTGTGATAAATCGGTACAAAGACTCATTGAATAGCTTTTTTGCACACACTATGGTGGTTATTAGAGCATCTCCACGGGGAGTGCCTAAATTGTGTCTGGCACATCTCCATTGGAGGCCCAATTGGAGGGCCGGACACTTGTCCGGTCCTTTTTTTTCGTCCCACACCGGCACCCCCTAAACGACCGGACCCCAATTGATCACCATTTGCAAAACAAAGACGATTTCATTGCATTTCGACGATTTCATTTCCAAAAGAGGCGTTACAACTAAAACTTAAACTAAAATTTAAACTTAAACTACTAGTCTACGGCGGAGGTGGCACGCTAGGGCCAGCCTCGTCGTCATTCGCCCCCTCGTCGAAAGAGGGGGAGCCAGGCATGAGGCCGCCAGCATGGGCACGCAACCGCCTCGCCGCCCTGGCCGCTCTGGCCTCCACCATCTGCCAGCGCTGCTCCGCCGCTTGGCTGCGCTCCTGCGCACGCCGGTGCCTCATCGCATGCCCCAAGCTCTCTGCCGTCCGTCAGGCCTGCTCCGACATCTGCTCCCTCTCCGCCTCAGCCACCTGCTCCGCCTGCAGCTCCCTCGCCGCGAACACCCGGTCCTCCCGCATGTCGTGCACCGTGGCCTCCCAGCTCATCATCTCAAGCTCCCATGCTTCGGCCGCCCGGCGGAAGGCCTCATCCACCAGGCGGTTGTGAGCGAGCGCCCTCGCCGTGTTCAGCTCCTCGTGCGCCGCGGCATGGGCTTCAGCGAAGGAGCGGCCGTACTCGTCGGCGACGAGTGTCTGGAGCAATAGCTCCTTCGCGCGCTCCTCCGCCGCATCGTTCGCGGCCATGACGAAGTCCCGGAACTCACGGAGCCCGTCCTCCTCGTACGCCGTGATGAAGGAGTAGTATGCCGCGTGCCGGTCCGGCCAGAGAGGCGGCTCCTGCTCATGCTCCTCCTCCGGCTCCTCCTCCTCGTGCTCCACCTCCGGCTCCCCCTCCTGCTCCTCCTCCTACTCCTCCTCCGGCACCGGTACTTCCTCCTCCTGCACCGGCACCAGCTCCTCCAAAGGGTCCTCCTCACCCTCCTCCTCCCGCTCAAAGTCCAGGGCCTCGTCGTCGTCTGTCGGCGGCGGCGGAGGAGGAGGAGGAGGGGGAGGAGGTTGAGGAGCAGCTCCCCCCTCCACCGCGTAATGTCGGCGCGCCATCTGGGTGAGGGTGTCCCAATCAAGTGGTATCAGATTTCAGGTTGATCGGTGAGATTTACAGTTTTACTACTATAGATTGCATCTGTTTTCTTCATACCTACAGTCCACGAAAAAGCCAAAAAAATATTAGGGTTAGATCATCCCGTCCTAAAACCAGTTCGGGCCTGTTGCATAATCTTTTCAGTGTATTGCATCGTTGAGTCTTCGTCTGCATCGTTGTGTCGAGTTGCTGGTCTTAGTGTCTAGTCCCTTAGAGTTTTCGAGTTCGAATCACATCTAGTCATCGCTGCCGCCGCACCATCTTCCACGCTTGCAGATCACCGCCTTCCATCCACCAGTACTTCCGCCGCCACTACCAACATCCACCACTACTCTCCGCCGCCAAACTCCCTCCACAGCTACTCCATCACACCACCGCCTCGCCGCTATACCCTCTCGCCGCCACATCCGTTGTTGTGCCGCCATACCAAGTAGGGTTAGGGTTTTGGAGATTCGTTTTCAGTTTGTTTCCTTATCCGCCAAGTATACGCTAACGAGGTAGAGCTCATCTCGGTTAATCCTTGCTCGCGTAGCCCCACCCATCCGCAAAAAAAAAATCAAAAACAAATTTTGCACGCTTTTCAGAGCACTGCGTGATTTTTTGACAAGTCTGGCACGCTTTGCAGAGCACTTTCGGAAAAAAATTGAGCCTACCCTCGTTTTTCAGTACGGGGATTCTTTTGAGACAGTTGCGATCATGGTGATAATTTGCGACTTTTCGCGTTTTCAGCGCGTCGCACGCTTCACAGAGCATACCATCTCGCTTTCGTGCATATTGTTGTGGGTATCTTACTCACGTATCCGTTACTTTTCTGTGATCTTCACTTATATCTTGCTGTTACGAGCTATCCATTTGTGCTTATTGTTGCCACACCTTGACTTTGTTGGTGATATCGGCTCGCGTCTCTAGTACAGTCTAGCCTAGGACCAGCACAGTACCATCTTTGAGCGTTGCTTCAACTTGCATTCCTGATTTGATTATTGCTAATCCATTATATTGAAGCCTTCCTACAGCTCCACATACTTTCTACTACGTGCATTGTACCTCGCCTAGTAATCGCTTTGTCCTATCATCGGAGTACTAATTTTTGTGGTCGCCGTGACGCTCTCCTGCTTGGTAAGACACTTGTAAGGGCCTTATATTTTGCTTGACGGATTGTGTGTTTTCCACCACATCCTGGTAGTTGATAGGAACATATACTTGTATTTGTTTCTTGTTTTCTACTAATCATGTCAGGGGACGAGAAGGCCGCGATGACCAACAAGGAGATGAAGGAGCACTTTGAGAAGATGGTTAAGGACCATGCTTTGGACATGGAGGACCGGATCCGTGGTGCTATGGACAAGATCGATGGCTTGGAGGTTGCTTTCAACGCGAAGTTCGACGATGTCAACACCACCTTGGCTGGCCTGTCCAGCAAGTTTGATCGCTTGTTGGGACAGTTACAGCCACCACGCATACCACCTCCCGTGCTGCAAGGCAACACCGTTCCACGGGCAGGTCGTGTACTTCAGGAGGATCCACAAGGTTCGGTTGCGTCGGCTGCTGCTCATGTCGCCAATCCTGGTGAGCATGGCGACGGATACGCGGCCGACGCCGACTATCCACCGGGTCGTCCACATGTACATCCACGCAACCTTGCACACCGGCAGCAAGCGCAGGTACGCGAAGATGAACATGTTGCTAAACTGAAATTAGTTATTCCACCTTTTGAGGGTAGATATAATCCTGATGCTTATCTTACATGGGAACTAGAAGTGGAACAACGTTTTGCATGTTTACAGTATCCCGAGGATAGACGTGTTTGTGCTGCCACTTGTGAATTCACTGGTTTTGCTTCCGTTTGGTGGTCTGAATATTGTAGATTGAATCATGATAATATTCCTAATACTTGGGATAATTTAAAACGTGCTATGCGTACTCGTTTTGTACCTCCTTATTATCAGCGTGAAATGTTACAAAAACTCACCCGTTTATAACAAGGTAAAAAATCTGTAGAAGAGTATTATCAAGAATTGCAAACTGGTTTGATTCGTTGTGGTGTTATTGAAAATAATGAAGCTATGTTTGCACGCTTTTTGGGTGGGTTGAATAGGGAGATTCAAACAATTCTTGAATATAAGGAGTACAATACTATCACCCGTTTATTTCATCTTGCTTGCAAAGCTGAACGTGAAGTGCAGGATCGTCAACCGTGGACAAGGCCTAATTTTTCTACAGGTCGTACGTCTTCATGGACGCCACGCCAACCGGAGGCCAGCTCCCGTGGTTCTGCACCTCCTCCTTCGACCAACAAGTCTAGCATGCCACCATCACGCACACCGGCACCGAGTCCTCCATCAACATCTAATGGGCCAGCTCGGAGTTCGGTGTCCACGGGAAGAACAAGGGATGTGCAATGCCGCCGTTGTTGGGGATATGGTCACATCGAGAGAGAGTGCAAGACACAGCGTGTGATGATCGTGCGCGAAGATGGAGAGTATGATTCTGCAAGTGATTATGATGAAGAGACTCTCGCGCTTATTTCTGCACAACAAGAAGATAATGAAGATTCTGAGCAGGACATAGAGGTCATGGGTGCTGAGGATGCTGATAATTATAGGAGCTTGGTTGCACATCGCGCTTTGAGTGTGCAGCTTAGTCAAGAACAGAATCAACGCCACAACTTGTTTCACACACGCGGTGTTGTGAAGGACCGTGCTATTCGAATCATCATTGATGGTGGAAGCTGCAATAATTTAGCAAGCATTGAGATGGTGGAGAATCTTTCTCTCCCTACACGGTATCACCCCCACCCATACCATATTCAATGGTTCGACAACACAGGTAGACTAAAGGTAACACGAACTACACGTGTGCATTTTTCTGTTGGGACATATTCTGATTTTGTTGATTGTGATGTTGTACCCATGCAAGCTTGTTCGTTGTTACTTGGTAGACCATGGCAATATGATAAAGAATCTGTGCATAATGGTAGAACTAATCATTATACTCTTGTGCACGATGGAAAGAAAATTGGTCTCAAACCTATGACTCCTGAACATATTTTGAAAGATGATCTTGCTAGAGCTAGTAGAGCAAAAAATCAGGAGAAACAAAAAAGTGAAAACCAGATTGTTGCAAATGAAGTGATGCCACCAAAGAATACACCTAAATCTGATTCCAAATTACCTAATGAAATTCGTTTGAAGCATCCAACTTTACTTGCTACCAAATCTGATATTTCTGACTTGGATGTGAATACTTCTGTTTGTTATGCAATCATATGCAAAGAGGTCCTGTTTTCTTTTGAGGATATGCCTTCCTCTTTGCCACCCGCTGTTGCTAACATTTTGCAGGAGTATGCGGACGTTTTTCCCAAGGAGATGCCACCGGGGCTGCCACCCATTCGAGGAATAGAGCACCAAATTGATCTCATACCGGGTGCTTCGCTTCCAAACCGTGCAGCCTACCGTACCAACCCTGAGGAGACGAAATAGATTGAACGACAAATTCAAGAACTACTCGACAAAGGTTATGTTCGTGAGTCTCTTAGTCCATGTGCTGTTCCTATTCTTTTGGTGCCAAAGAAAGATGGTTCTTCTCGCATGTGTACTGATTGTAGGGCTATTAATAATATCACAATTCGTTATAGACACCCTATACCATGTTTGGATGATATGCTTGATGAATTGAGTGGCTCTACCATGTTTTCTAAAGTTGATTTGCGTAGTGGTTACCACCAAATTCGTATGAAATTAGGAGATGAATGGAAAACAACATTCAAAACTAAATTTGGTCTCTATGAGTGGTTAGTGATGCCTTTTGGTTTAACAAATGCTCCTAGTACTTTCATGAGATTAATGCATGAAGTTTTGCGTGCTTTCATTGGATGTTTTGTGGTGGTCTATTTTGATGATATATTGATTTACAGCAAACTTGGCAACATTATTTATGGCCTAAAGAATTTGTTATACATTCTGATCATGAATCTTTGAAGCATATTTGTAGTCAAGCAAAACTGAACCGTCGTCATGCTAAGTGGGTTGAATTTATTGAGACTATTCCTTATGTCATTAAACACAAAAAGGGTAAAGACAATGTTATTGCTGATGCTTTATCACGACGCTATACTATGTTGTCTCAGCTTGACTTCAAATTTTTTGGATTGGAAACCATTAAAGAACAATATATACATGATGTTGATTTCAAAGATGTGTTGCAGAATTGTAAAGAAGGGAGAACTTGGAACAAATTCGTCCTCCATGATGGATTTGTGTTCCGCGCTAACAAACTTTGCATCCCAGATAGCTCCGTTCGTCTTTTGTTGTTGCAGGAAGCGCATGGAGGAGGATTGATGGGACATTTTGGTGTGAAGAAGACGGAGGACGTCCTTGCTGCACACTTCTTTTGGCCACGGATGCGTCGGGACATTGAGAGATTTGTTGGTCGCTGCACTACATGTCAAAGAGCTAAGTCACGTCTTAATCCACATGGTTTATATATGCCTCTTCCTGTTACTAGTGTGCCTTGGGAGGATATTTCTATGGACTTTGTTTTGGGATTACCTCGCACACAGAAGGGGAGGGATAGTATTTTTGTTGTTGTGGATAGATTTTCGAAAATGACACACTTTATTCCCTATCACAAAACTGATGATGCTACACATGTTGCTGATTTGTTCTTTCGTGAAATTGTTCGCTTGCATGGTGTGCCACATACTATAGTTTCATATCGTGACACTAAATTTCTTAGCCATTTTTGGAGATGCTTATGGGCAAAGTTGGGAACTAAGTTGCTGTTTAGTACTACATGTCATCCCCAAACTGATGGACAAACTGAAGTGGTTAATAGAACTTTGTCTACTATGCTAAGGGCTGTGTTAAAACAGAATTTAAAAAAGTGAGAAGAATGCTTGCCTCATATCGAATTTGCTTATAATCGTTCAATGCATTCTACTACTAAAATGTGCCCTTTTGAAGTTGTGTATGGTTTTATTCCTCGTGCACCTATTGATTTATTGTCTCTTCCATCCTCGGTGCCAAATGATCTAAATGCTACACAACGTGCTGATTTGGTGTTAAAGTTGCATGCCACTGTTAAAGAAAATATTGAACGCATGAATGCAAAATATAAAATGTATGGGGATAAGGGGAGAAAGAAAATTGTGTTTGAACCTGGAGATCTTGTATGGTTACATTTGCGCAAAGACCGTTTTCCTGATTTGCGCAAGTCCAAGTTAATGCCACGGGCTGATGGTCCTTTTAAGGTGTTAGAGAAAATAAATGATAATGCATATAAACTTGAGTTGCCTGCAGATTTTGGGGTTAGTCCCACATTTAACATTGCAGATTTGAAGCCATATTTTGGAGAAAATGATGAGATGGCGTCGAGGACGACTTCAATTCAAGAAGGGGAGGATGATGAGGACATCCCTACTGTAGATGCAACCGCAGCTACTACACCATCTCCATTACAAGGACCTATCACTAGAGCTCGTGCACGTCAACTTAATCAACAGGTACTTTCGTTTTTACAAGCTACTCCTAATATACATGAGAATATGATGCTGCCTAAATTAGATGTGTTTGTCTCTCTTAGGAATGATGGACCAAGCATGGATGCGAAGGACAAGCTATGGAGTATGTACGTGCAAGGAGATGGCAGCAGGAGTGCTCATGATGGAGATGATTATACCACCAATGGTGAATATGATGATTGAAGACTTGGACGAAATATTCATGCCTATACTTCATATTTTCGTCCATAGTCACATATGGTGCTGCGCCACCTTTATTTATGGGCCAGGGCCCATGTAATTTCGAGTCAGACTTTTTAGTGCGTTTTTAGAGTCCGTATGGAGGAAGTAAAGTCCACTTAGGGTTGGATTTGACCACCATCCCTTGGTTGGCCGAAATCCCTTTCTCTCCTCCTTATATACCCCCCTTAGGTCATCATTTAGACTTGGATTTTGTTTAGTTAAAAAGAACTCAGCTTTTGCTAGTCTTTGCCATAGGCACGAGTGTCGGCTAGACCTCCTGTACTACGCACTTGCAAGATCCCAACTGTTGACACACGAACACGTCACGTGTACCCTCGGCGTCGAGCGCGATACGCAAGACACGTCGCCGAAGGAGGCTCACCGGAAGCGCGATACGCAAGACAGTCCAGCGAGCGCTTTTGAAAACCCGAAACCCCACGCGGCCGGGAGAGACCCCGTCTGGACGCACGGCGGTGATGGGCTGCCCTAGGTCGGTTCGCCCGCCCCCAGGACTTCGTAGATCAAAGCTCTCCGAAACGAAGAACTCCGACGAACGAGAAGCAGAAAACTAGGATAGGAGATGAAAGTTTGTAGATTGGTTTTGTGTTTGACGATTGTGTGTTGTTCAATCGGCCGACACCCTCGTATATAAGGGCGGCTGGACTTCCCATGCAAGGAAAGGTTTGGATTCACGTCCAAAACCCTAATTTGGGTCCAATTCGGATGGTTTGGTCCGAACTTTCCAAAACTGTTCGGTCTGTACCTTGCGGGTCGTTTTTGAGCCAGTTACCGACCTCGGATGAAAATCTCGTAGAAGACAAAGTTGTTCGTCTCGAAAAAACGAAGAACTTTCATTTTATGCGTTTTTCCATTTGACTTCATCTGGAACCCTCAAATTCAATCGGAAGTAAATCAATGCAATTCTAGTCCTTCCCGGATTGCCCGCGCCCGAGGGCAGACAGTGTCTATGGTCAGGCGCTGCCTGCGCCCAGCGCCCGCGCCCGAGGGCAGACGGTGTCTATGGTCATGCGCCCACAGTATTTTGGCTCCACAAGTTGCATATGACCTCGGATTGAGATGATCCAAAAAACAAAGTTGTTTGTCTCGATGATACGCACAACTTTCGTTCACATTATATTGTCATCCGAGACAATCTTGGTGGCACCTCTTTGTAAGCCAAAATCGGTCATTTTCATCCCAGAACCGAAACTTTGACAATGAGCCAAATTTGACCGTCAACACATGCCCCCCTGTTTTTTGGCAAAGCAAGCGTGCCAAAAAATAACTTGCACCATTATTGTTCTAAGGACGATGTCAACACTCCATCGGCCATATGTTCTTAGGGCGATAATAATTTATCGGCCATATATGCTAAGAGCGATATGTATGTTTATCGTCCATATGTGCGTTTTTAAGTCTCTTGCCACACACTCGGGTAGAATTTCTTCAAGTAACGTCCATTAAGGGCCCGAGGCAATATCAAGCCTCCATCCGTAGATTCCACCAAATATGAGTTTCCAGGCACAACTCTCACGATTTTAAAAGGACCCTCCCAGCTCGGAGACCACTTGCCAAATTTCTTGTCCTTCGAACCGACCGGCAAGATTACCTTCCAGACGAGATCACCAACCTGAAAACTTTTCAGCTTCACCTTCTTGTTATAAGCTTTGGCTACCCGTAATTTGTCCCTCTCAATGTCCTTCAATGCCGTCAAACGTTTATCGGCAACCTCGTCGATGTTGTCCATCATCAAATTGTGAAAATCAACTGCCGATAAACCATCTTGTTTGGCGATTCTCAATGCAGCCAGATTTACCTCAACGGGCAAAACGGCTTCTTGCCCATATACCAACTCATACGGCGTTACCTTGGTTGCACCGTGCCGTGAAATCCTGTGTGCCCACAATGCTTCGGATAGCACCTCATGCCACCTCCTCGGATATTCATCGACCTTCTTCTTAATGAGCCGAATCAATGTCTTGTTGCTAGATTCGGCCTGTCCATTGGCTTGGGCATAATAAGGAGATGAATTGAGCATCTTTATACCATATGATTCGGCGAATTCTTTCACTTCCTTCGCCATAAATGATGTACCTTGATCTGTAGTCAATGTCTGTGGCACACCGAATCTATGAATAATGTGCTCGGTTATAAATTTGATTACCTCCTTATGTGTCATATTCCGGAGAGGTACTGCTTCAGACCACTTGGTAAAATAATCGGTGGCCACCAATACGAACCGATGCCCTTTCGAGGACGCAGGATGAATCATGCCAATAAAATCCAATCCCCATCCCCTGAACGGCCACGGCTTCACAATAGGATGTAGCATAGCAGCAGGTGCCAATTGGATGTCCCCGAACTTCTGACAAGACTCACACCCCTTATAATACCTGAAGCAATCATTAATCATCGTCGGCCAATAAAATCCAGCACGCCGTAGTAACCACTTCATCTTGTGAGCCGACTGATGTGTACCGCATATACCTTCATGTACCTCTCCCATGGCAACTCTTGCTTGATCTTCATCTAGACATTTCAGGAGAATGCCATCCACCGTTCGGCGATATAAATCATTGTCCAGCAACGTATATTTGAATGCCAACCGCCGAACAGCCTTGTCCGTCCTCTTGCTAGGATCCTGCAAGTATTCAATAATGGGTCTCCTCCAATCTCCTTGTATACCTGCACTAGACCCTTCATTAGTAGCCGAATCAATGGGGGTCAATTCGGCTTCGGATATTACAGCAAAAGCAAACATCGGCTTATAAGAACGATGAAACGCGCCACGGCTGACGTGATAGCCAGATGCTTGTTGTGCCAAATCATTTGCAACACTATTATCCTGCCTAGATATATGAGAGATATTGAAATAATCCAAAGTAGAAATTATGTCTAAGCATTTATCAAGATACATATTAAGTGATCCGTCGATGCACTGAAAAACTTTGTTTACTTGTTGCACTATCAACAACGAATCACCAAAAGCCTCCACATGCGTCGCGCCCACGGCGACCATCATCTCTAGCCCGAATAGCAATGCTTCATATTCGGCTTGATTATTTGTGCAGAAATATTCTAAGCGACACGAGGCCTCAAAAACAGCACCATGAGGAGAAATATAGACAATGCCGACCCCCTGGCCATCGTCACAAACTGAACCATCAAAGTATAGTCTCCATGGTACTAGCGAAATAAGGTTAACATCTATCTCATGCTCATCGTCAATCTGATGCTCAACAATAAAATCAGCAACAATTTGGCCTTTCATAAATTTTAAGGATTCATAAGCCAAATCATATTCAATTAAACCATACGCCCACTTGCCGATTCTACCACTCAAAATCGGCCTGTGTAACATGTATTTTATGACATCGGTTTGACAAGCTATAGTGCACATGCTAGACAACAAATAATGCCGTACTTTGGTGCAAAAATAATATAAGCATAAGCATAATTTTTCAACGAATGTGTACCTTGTTTCGGCATCCAATAAACGCCGGCTCAAATAAGTGATAATGTGCTCCTTCCCTTCGGTTTCTTGTGTTAAGACAGCACCAATAACGTTGTCTTCTGCAGCAATGTACAACCGAGATGGCTCTCCATGCCTGGGTGCCCTCATAACCGGAGGGGTGGATAAACACCGCTTGATATTCTCGAATGCTTCTTGTTGCTTTGCCCCCCAGGCAAACTCACGATCAGACTTTAACCGAAGAATAGGAGTGAAGGCACTAACTTTCCCGGATAGATTCACTATAAACCGCCTCAAATAATTTATTTTGCCTAGGAATTTCTGCACGTCCTTCTTGCATTTTGGTGCTTCCACTTTCTGTATTGCTTCTATCTTCTTGGGATCAATTTCTATACCATGCTCATGAATAACAAAGCCCAAGAACTTCCCAGCCGATACTCCAAACGCGCACTTCAACGGGTTCATCTTCAGTCCATACTTTCGCATCCTCTCAAATGCTAGGCGCAAATCGGCTAAGTGGGGATCAGCAGCACTCGATTTAACTACAACGTCATCGATGTAAACTTCAAGTATGACTCCAAGTAAATCATGAAATATTAAATTCATCGCTCGCTGATACGTGGCACCAGCATTCTTCAGGCCGAAGGTCATCACTGTCCACTCGAATAGACCAACAAAACCAGGGCAACGAAAAGCCGTCTTATACGCGTCCTCTTCGGCCATAAAAATCTGGTTGTACCCCGCATTGCCATCAAGAAAACTGATGATCCTGTGACCAGAAGCATTGTTAATAAGCATATCAGCTATAGGCATAGGGTACTCATCTTTGGGCGTAGCCCTGTTCAAGTCCCGGAAGTCGATGCAGATCCGCAACTTGGTAGATCCTTTCTTCTCCACGGGCACAATGTTGGAAATCCAATCCGCATACCTGCAAGTCTTGATGAAATTAGCTTTAAGCAAACGACCGATCTCTTCCTTGATTCGGTCATACATATTAGGATCAAATTTCCTGGCCGGTTGCTTATGAGGTCTAAAACCGGCCTTAATTGGCAACCGATGCTCAACTAGCTCTCAGTTTAATCCAAGCATCTCATGATATTCCCATGCAAAGCAATCAACAAATTCTTTTAGCAAGCCGATCAACACAAATTTATAATCGGCGCTCAAATTTTTGTTTACAAACGTCGGCCTAGGAACAGAGCCATCCCCTATGTCTACCTCCTCCAACGGGTCGGCCGACGTAAATCCTTGTCCCAACTTGTCCATGTCTTCTATCTCTTCTATAGATTCACCCATATCGTTCCCAATGGCCCGATATTCGACGAGCCTCTTTTGCAGCCACTCTTTGTTGTGATCCATTAGACTATGAACGGGACAGCCGATTATCACCAATCGGCTTTAGAGATACAGGTATAAAACCATTCCTTGTAGCACTAAGGAAGTCAAAATCTGAAAGATCGCGCCCCGTCAGACATGTGGCGTTGGGATGCTGCCAGTCCACCAAAGAATCAGCCAAAGCAACGCAGGCCGAATTATCCGCATGGACGACCTCCACTTCATCCTCAATCCACTGAATTAAAAACTGGTGCAATGTGGATGGCACGCACTGGTTCGCATGGAGCCAATCACGTCCAAGTATGACATTGTAGTTACCTTGCACCTCAGCGACGAAGAATGCGGTGGCCAAAGTCTTGCTCCCCACCGTGAGCTCAACACTCATAACGCCTTTGGCCTCGGTTCGTTCCTTGCCTTCAAATCCATTGAGCACCATGTTGGTCTTCATCAACTTATCCTCATCTAGCCCCAACTTCTTGAAGACAGAATACGGCATCAAATTCACCACGGCACCTCCATCAACAAGCATCCTAGTAACCGGTGATCCATCAATATGTCCCTTGATAAACAGTGGTTTTAAATGATTCACCGGTTCTCGAGGCTTCTCAAAGATAGCATTCTTGGGACCGAAATCCAGCTGCGCCACCTCTCCTTCTTCGTCTGTAGCACGGAACTCAGAGGGCAAGTAATACACCATATTAATATCCATACCTCCCCTGGGTGGCGTGTTCTTGAAGTCCACCATCTCCTCATCTCCCTCTGGCGTGGTTTCCACCTCCAAACCACTCTCCTGCTTATCCGCCAATTCCAACTCATCAGCTGCCGTGATCATGTCGATGGACGCAGGCGATGTATGAACATCGGCGTTTTCCACAAGTGGTGTAGGAATTGGTGTGACCTCCTTATCTGGAGCCTTTTTTACCGCCTTGCGCACCCACATTTGAGATGGAGACGGATGAATCTCCTCGAAGAATTCGTCCCTCCACATCTCTGCATCATGTTCCGCCTTCTGCAGGTTCCTCATGCGCTGCAGCTTCCTCTTCTGTGTTTTGGTTATTCCGCGAGGACACCACTTAGGCTGCGTGTATTTTGGATCCCTCGGCTTGGTCTGGCTGCTGCTGGCTTCATGATCATTAGCCGAGGTCCGCTGTTGCATAGATGAAGCTGGCTGAATGGCCGATTTGCTGCCGCTCCCTGCCATGATAGGATTCTTGTCATTTTTGCTGCCGTGATGAGCCGCTGTCCTGGCGATGTCTATTCTGCTGCTTGCTCCTGTCGCGGTAGCTGTTTCGGCAGACTTCTTTGCCACGGCAGCTGTTTTGGCAGATTCGTTGCCACCGCGTTGCGCTGTCGTGTTTTCAACTGATCTGTCACCGATCGGTTCCCCGAGCGACAACTCATGCGTACCAATGATCACGGCGCTGCTATCTGTGATACGTCCATGCTGCCCAGCACTTGTTGACTCGCTCGCTGTTGGTGACGTAGGACGCCACACCCTCTGCACTTCGTTGTGATGATATGACCGATTGGCGTTGCTACCCAACCGGTCGTGAACAGGGTGTCTGATCCTGTCGTGAACGGATCTCCGAGGAGCTGCCCACCCCGGATGAAATGCATGTGGTGTCATTGGGGGTTGCATCTGTCCTCCATTGTAATATCGTGGCGCGTAGGGAGGTGTCGCCCCACGGGGCCCCGACATCCACTGCCCATACGGCCTCTCGCGCCTCGGAGACCTCTCCCTTGGAGGCGATCTGGGACGCTTCATATGCGATTGCCGGTTGTACGAACCGGCAGCCTGGCGTGTGTACTTGTTCAACAACATGTCAAAGGTTGGCTTGATCTTCTTGTAGCGCGCATTAACCTCATTCTTCTTCCACTTGCCAACTTCTGGGCTCTTCGGCTTTATGAATTTAGCATGAATACCCTCTTGCGCTGGTGCTTGCCCCCCGGGTGCGGTGTTCTTGATGGTGATCTTCAGCACCTCCTTGCCCCCGGCTTGCTTGTCCAGCACCACTTCTCTCCTTACAGCCTTGTCGTTGTCCTTGTTGCTCCTGGGCTCACCAATAACGACATTAGCTTTGTTAACAGATCCGGCCGCCTCTGGCCGAATTAGCACCTTCTTCCCCTGCAGCTCGATGGTGTTCATGGGGAAAGGCTGCTTATCAATTTGCATATCAGAAAAACTCAATCGTCCGTCATTTATGGCCGATTGTATTGTCGTCGAAAAACATTGCAGTCGTTAGTAGCATGAGAAAATGAATTATGATACTTGCAATATGCACGCCGTTTTAACTCATCAAACGGCGGTAAAGCATGAGAAATGCGAATATGTTTGTCTTTAAGCATAGCATCAAAAATTCTATCACATTTACCAACATCAAAGCTGAACACCATATCATCATCACGACCCTTGCGAGTCGGCTTTAAAGCTTCACATGTATACGGTTTGGCCTTTGATGGCCAAATAAACTCAGCAGCATATACATCGGCCTCATCGTCCGAATTTTCGCTGTTGTAGTCTACCATGTGGAGATGGGGACGATCAGATTTAGATCTATGCGTGTCCCTGATTTCCTTGCCACGGTTTTCTTGAGCCAACGCTCGCTGCAAGACTTGGCTAACATTTAAAAATTCGAAACCCTCAATTCTTTCTTTTATGTGGGTTCTCAAACCGTTAAGCACTAAATCAGCCATGTCCCTTTCAGTTATCACCAAGCTATAACACCGGTTCTTAGTGTCTCTAAATCGCTTGACATAATCGGTGACCGATTCGTCATGTTTTTGCCTAACCGATGTAAGATGGGACAGCTTAAGCTCATTATCACCGGTATAAAAGTGCTCATGGAACTTCTTTTCTAGATGATACCAAGTGTGAATAGAACCATAAGGTAATGCAGAAAACCATGAGAAAGCGGTACCGGTTAATGACAATGGAAATAAGCGCACTTTTAAAGGATCAGTATTGCCAGCTTCTCCTAACTGTGCTAGATACTGACTCACATGCTCCCATGTTGTTTTATTATCTACCCCATTGAATTTCGCAAAATCAGGGACTTTATAACCTTGGGGATATGGTATGCTGTCAAAATATTCGGGATATGGCTTTTGGCACATTCGGCTAATTGGCTTTGGCTCTATGCCGAAGTTTTCATAGAACATTTTTTGCAATTCAGCTCTAAGAGTAACCATGTTTTCATCCATGACCGAATTACCTGCTGGTGGTGCTGCCAAATTGTAATTTGGGGCTGATATATTGGCTACGGGTGACGTGACCTGATTCGGCAATGGAGCCGAATATGGCATGCTACTCATAGGCGCAATAGGTGCGGAATTATGATTTGGTGCCGTAAGATTAGCTACAGGTGACCCAACATAATTCGGCACTAGAGCCGAATACGGTATGTTGCTAGTAGGCATTGGAGATATTGGCACGTTTATGAGCTGACTATCTTGAAAAGGACGCATCGGCGTACCCTGAGGTGCAGCCGATGAACTATGTGGAGCCATATTAGGGTTTCTAGCGGGAAGGCTTGCATTAACAAAATTATCAGGTGTATTTTTCCCAGCTTTAATCACATCTAACATGGCCGCATACGCTAGGTTACTAGACTCGGTGGCATAATGATTAATTGCAGCTATTTGGTCCTTAGAAAAGACGTCAGAACTTACAGTGGGCTCGGCTGGGGTGCCGAGCATGGGTGGCAGCTTGTTCTCGCCGAGCGGGACAAAGCCCCCTTGGCGTTCCTTCTTGTATCCGGAGAGGAACGACTTCATGTCTTCTTCCTCCTGCTGCTTCCTCAGAGCCTCGAACTTCTCCTTGTGCTTCTTCTCCAGCGCGTCGAGTTGCTCCTGGCGTTCCTTCTTCCACGCCTCATAGCCTTGGCGCTGTTCTGCCGAAAGATCATCGAAGCTAGGCTTGATGATGTTTTCGGCGCTAACCTCAGCTGGCCGGGGAATCTGGCCTGACATGATGCTCTTCTTCCCCAGCGGAGTCGCCAAAAAAGTGTGTTGACACACGAACACGTCACGTGTACCCTCGGCGTCGAGCGCGATACGCAAGACACGTCGCCGAAGGAGGCTCACCGGAAGCGCGACACGCAAGACAGTCCGGCGAGCGCTTTTGAGAACCCGAAACCCCACGCGGCCGGGAGAGACCCCGTCTGTACGCACGGCGGTGATGGGCTGCCCTAGGTCGGTTCGCCCGCCCCCAGGACTTCGTAGATCAAAGCTCTCCGAAACGAAGAACTCCGACGAACGAGAAGCAGAAAACTAGGGTAGGAGATGAAAGTTTGTAGATTGGTTTGTGTTTGACGATTGTGTGTTGTTCAATTGGCCGGCACCCTCGTATATAAGGGCGGCTGGACTTCCCGTGCAAGGAAAGGTTTGGATTCACGTCCAAAACCCTAATCTGGGTCCAATTCGGTTGGTCTAACCCGAACCTTCCAAAAACTGTTCGGTCTGCACCTTACGGGTCGTTTTTGAGCCAGTTACTGACCTCGGATGAAAATCTCGTAGAAGACAAAGTTGTTCGTCTCGAAAAAACGAAGAACTTTCATTTTATGCGTTTTTACATTTGACTTCATCTGGAACCCTCAAATTCAATCGGAAGTAAATCAATGCAATTCTAGTCCTTCCCGGATTGCCCGCGCCCGAGGGCAGACAGTGTCTATGGTCAGGCGCCCAGCGCCCGCGCTCGAGGGCAGACGGTGTCTATGGTCATGCGCCCACAGTATTTTGGCTCCACAAGTTGCATATGACCTCGGATTGAGATGATCCAAAAAACAAAGTTGTTTGTCTCGATGATACGCACAACTTTCGTTCACATTATATTGTCATCCGAGACAATCTTGGTGGCACCTCTTTGTAAGCCAAAATCGGTCATTTTCATCCCAGAACCGAAACTTTGACAATGAGCCAAATTTGACCGTCAACACCAACATTCATCAATAAAGTTCATCTTCCATCCGCAATTCCTGATTGCAATATTGATTCTTACTTGTTTCTCGATCGCAGGTAGAACTAGACCTTTTTGGTCAGGCCGATCGTGCTTCTGCAGGGTTGGTAACTCACGGAGATTGGTTTAGCGATTGCGTAGGCGCTCTGTACTTGTGCGTAGAAGTCGGATCGTCAAGGTCAAATTCCACCAAGAATCGACATATCATATCTCATCGAAAGATCGGACTACCTGTGCCCTATCACCGCTTGTATCCTTATTCATGCTAGCACTAGAGGTGTCCGTGTTAGAAAAAGGGAAGCAAGCAATGGAAAGACCTAAAGAATAATCTNGGAATTACTCTTATGATCTTGAAAGGACCTCCCACTGGAGACCATTTGCCAAATTTCTGTCTTTCGAACCAACTGGAAGAATACCTTCCATCGAGATCACCAACCGAAAGCTCTTCAACTTACTTCGTATTGTAGGCTCTAGCTACCCGTAGCTTGTCTTTCTCTGTGTCCCTCAAAGCAGCTAAACGTTTATCGGCGACTTCATCATATTATCCATCATCAGATTATGAAAATCAACCGCCGATAAATCATTCTGTTTGGCTAATCTCAAAGCAGCCAGATTTACTTCTACAGGTAAAAATGGCTTCTTGTCCATACACAAGTTCATATGGAGTTACCTTTGTAGCGCCATGCTTGAAATTCGGTGGTGCCCACAAAGCTTCGGACAATACTTCATGCCATCTCCTTGGATGATCTTCAATCTTCTTTTTATCAGCTTGATTAATATTTTATTGCTAGACTCGGCTTGCCCATTGGCTTGGGCATAATATGGAGATGAACTGAGTATTTTTATTCTATAGGATTCGGCAAACTCCTTCACTTCCTTCGCCATAAATGATGTACCTTGATCTGTAGTCAAAGTTGTGGAATACCGAATCTATGTATAATATGTCAGTTATGAATTGATTACCTCTGTATGGGTCATATTTCTGAGAGGTACTGCTTCAGACCATTAGTGAAATAATCGGTGGCCACCAATATGAACCGATGACCCTTTGAAGAAGAAGGATGAATCATACCGATGAAATCCAACCCCCAACCTGAATGGCCACATTCTTTATAATAGGATTCAACATAGCAGCTGGAGCCAACTGGATATCTCCAAACTTCTGACAAGCTCACATCCTTTATAGTACCTGAAGCAATCATTAATCATCGTTGGCCAATAAAATCCTGCCCGTCGGAATAACCACTTCATCTTGTGCGCCGACTGATGAGTCCCGCATATGCCTTCATGTACCTCTCCCATAGCAACTCTCGCTGGTCTTCATCCAAGCACTTCAAAAGAATGTCGTCCACCGTTCGGCGATATAGACCATTATCTATCAATACATATTTGAAAGCCATCCGCCGAACAGTCCTGTCCGTCCTCTTGCTAGGATCCTGCAAATATTCAATAATGGGTTTCCTCCAATCTAATGTGTACCTGCACTAGATCCTCCATTAACAACCGAATCAATGGGATTCAATTCGGCTTCATTTAATTAACAAAAGCAAGCATAGGCTCATGAGATATGAAACACACCACGACTAACATGGTAGCCAGATGCTTGTTGTGCTAACTCATTTGCGACCCAATTATCTTCCCTAGGTATATGAGCAATGTCAAAAAATCCAGGGTAGAAATTGTATCTAGACACTTAACAAACCCGGGGCAGCGAAAAGCCATTTGAACGTGTCCTCTTCGGCCATGAAAATGGTTGTACCCCGCATTGCATCAAGGAAACTAATGACTTGGTGACCAGAAGCATCATTAAAAAGCATATCGGCTATTGGCATAGGATACTCATCTTTGGGTGTAGCTCTATTCAAATCTCTGAAATTAACACACACCCTTAACTTGCCGGATCCTTTCTTCTCCATGGCACAATATCGGAAATCCAATCAGCATACCTGCAAGGTCTAATAAAATTAGCTTTTAATAAACGACCGATCTCTTCCTTGATCCGGTCATACATCTTGGGATTGAATTTCCGGGCCGGTTGTTTATAAGGTCTAAAAACCAGCCTTAATAGGCAACCGATGCTCAACTAGCTCTCGGCTTAAGCCAGGCATTTCATGATATTCCCATGCAAAGCAATCAATATATTCTTTTAACAACCCGATTAATACAACTTATAATCGGCTCTCAGATTTTGTTTACAAACGTCGGCCTGGAACTAAACCATCTCCTATATCTACTTCTTCCAATGGATCAGCCGACGTAAAACCTTGTCCCAGTTTATCCATATCATCTATTTCTTCTATGGACTCGTACAATCGTTCTCATTAGACCGATACTCAACAAGCCTCTTCTGCAACCACTCTTCATTGGGATCCATTTAGATACATATTGGGAGCCGATATTACCAATCGGCTTTAGAGACACGGGCACAAAGCCGTTCTTCGTAGCGCTCAGGAAATCAAAATCTGAGAGTCGCGCCCTGTCAAGCAAGTAGCATTGTGATGTTGCCAATCCACCAATGAGTCGGCCAAAGCAACGCAAACTGAATTATCAGCATGGACAACCTCCACTTCATCATCAACCCACTGGATCAAGAACTGGTGCAAAGTAGACGACACGATTGGTTTGCATGGAGCCAATCGCGGCCTAATATGACATTATAATTACCTTGCACCTCAGCAACAAAGAAGGTGGTAGCCAAAGTTTTGCTTCCCACGGTAAGCTCCACACTCATGACACCTTTGGCCTCTATTTCTCTTTACTCTCAAAACCATTGAGCACCATGTTGGTCTTCATTAAGTCATCTTCATCCAAGCCCAATTCTTGAAGACTGAATATGGCATAAGATTTACCACAGTGCCACCAACAACGAGCATCCTAGCAACCGGGGATCCGTTGATGTGTCCCTTGACATATAATGGCTTCAAGTGTTTAACTGGTTCTTTGGGCTTCTCGAAGATGGCATTTTAGGACCAAAGTCCAGCTGTGCTACGTCCCCTTCTTCATCTACAGCACGGAATTCAGTAGGTAGGTAATACACCATATTAATATCCATACCTCCCCTAGTCGGCGTATTCTCGAAATCCACTTGCTCTTCATCATCTTCTAACATGGACACCGACTCTGGAATTTCATCAGTTGAGGAAGGTGTGGGAGGTAGTGTGGAGGAAACAACAATGCTCATGTTTCCTCTCCGGATGGCGTAGGACCTGCCGTAATCTCCATAGGAACCGTAGTCTCCACCTCCTTACGCATCCACATTTTAGCCGGTGTAGGGTGAATTTCATCAAAATAATTATCCCTCCACTTTTCTGCTTCAACCTCCACCTTCTGTTGGTTTCTCATACACTGCAGCCTCCTTTTCTTAGTTTTAGTCAATCCGGGAGGACACCACTTTGGCTGAGTGTATTAGGATCCCTCGGCTTAGCCTTGCTTGTGTTGGCTTCACGGTCATTGGCCGAGGATCTTGATTGAATAACCAAAACAGGTTTATTAGAACCAGCTGGTTTATCTCCAACAACCGGCTCTGATGGGGGATACTTTACAGTAGGCCCATGGACCCGGAAAGTAGACCCGCCAAGACCAAGAAGGCCAAGCCGAGTCACGAGACAAGTCACATGGGCTGGGCTGGAGACAAGCCGGCCAAGGCCCATGATGAAGAAAGGACGCGTCCAAGGAAGGAGTCCAAGTACAACCCGGAGTCTAACTTGGAAGACCAAGACGTAGAGTAGGACTCCGTGTTCTAGTATGACTCGGTGTAAATTGTAAGTCCAGGGACCCGGCAGCCTTTATAAGCGGGGTCCTGGACCTTAGATCGATAAGCAAGTTAGAGAGAAACCCTAGCCACCAGAGAGAAGTCGCCGGCTCCTGAGTTGTGGGAGCCGGGTCCTTGTAATCGAGATACATCAAGAGCAATAACATAGAAGCAGGAAGTAGGTCTTTACCTCGAATCAGAGGGGCCGAACCTGGGTAAATCCTTGTTCCTTGGAGATTAACCGTTCCCACGTACTTCACACAATGGCCCCAGAACTCATCTTCCCTGAGGAAGAACTTGCCGTGACAACCCCACGACAGTTGGCGCCCACCGTGGGGCCTACGGTGACAAAGGAGTTGAGATCGTTGGAGCTGCTCGTCGAGCTATGGAGAAACTCGCCATCGGGCGGGTCTACACTGATGAGCATGGAGAACAGAGATCGATGACTCAGGCTGGACTCGGAGATGAACGAAGTCGACGAGGATCAGCTTGTCTTTGGAGGAATCAACGTGTTCGTCGGGATGGTGTGCGCGTCGGGTCTTCGCGCGAACTCGGCGGAGTCGTACCAGAGCCAACTGTTATCGTCGAGTCCGACGGCGAGGAGTCGGTCGGAACTTCAGAGGTCGGCATCATCGCCGAGTCTGAGGACCCCTAGCTGAGGAACCAGAGATGCCAAGAGTCAGATTCAGATTATGATGCAGATTCAGAGTCCATCCTACCCTTGTTTGAAGATCGGCTTGGGTATGGGATAGAGGAAGAGGATTATGAGGAGTCGCCAGTACGCGCTCGTGTTGTGGGAGTCTACATGTCTGGAAACAAATCAGTTTGATCCGACTCTATTGACAAAGGAATTAATGCAAGTAATGCCGCAGAGAGGGCGGCCGAGTTAACCAACGCTCGTCTGCGTTGGAGAAGCAACTAGCTGATATCACAGAGGCAAACCGTAGACTTGCCGAGAGCAGGCCCGAGTCCAAGATGAAGCTCAGTCGTGCGGAGGCGCCGCGAGGAGCTTACTTCAATTCAACACCGCAGAGCCAGGAGTCGCTTGCATGATGGAGTCCACATCAATCCAACCAACTATCATTCACACCTAATGGTCCAGGCAGAGGAGCCGGACTAGGAGGCTCAGCGGCAGCAGGAGGCGCCGCAGGAGGAGCCGGAGGAGCACCACCACCACCACCACCACCACCACCCCCAGAAGGATCGGGAGGCAGCCGTGCCAACGGACCACCGCCTGAAGGAGGAGTCGGAGGAGGAGCATCTGGTGGCTTAGGGTCACAGCCTAACAGATTTCATACTCCAGAGGGACATTACTCTAATCCTATGGACAACGTTCATGCGGCGACTCTGAGATTGGAGAATATTGTGGTACCAGAGGGACCAGCAGGACAGGAGACTCGTGAGGCTATCGAGTTACTGAAAAGCTTTGACTCAGCAAGCTTTGTATCCAACTTTTCCAGATGCAAGTAGGCTACATTCAACACCCTTTAACTCAGGTACGAGGAGTCGGCACGGCGAGTCCAACCCGGCAAACTCTACGAGTGCAAGGCGTCGTGAACTAGTGAGGAATCGTGCAAACATACCAACTGCTTCACAAGCTCAGCTAGTGGTTGATGAAGCAAGGCAACGACGAGAGAGAGAAGCAGCAAGAGCTCGGGAGGCAGAGAGGGACAGAGCGTTAGTGGGTGCAGCCAACCCGCCTCAGCCAACCCGGGTGCACGAGGAGGTGACTTCTCCTGGTGCTTCCCCAGCATTAACAGGACCAGAGTGTTTGTCTGATGCCATCAGGTCCGAGTCCTTCCCTAGCAGTTTCAAGGAGCCGCGCAAGGTTCCAAACTATGAGCCAAATGGACCCGACCTCTTGGTTGGGTACATACGAGATGGCATGAGTATTCGCAATGCCACAGGTAATCTGTGTGCCAAGTTCATGTATCTTATGATGGAGGGAGCAGCCAAGGTTTGGATGCGCAACTTGCCTCCTAGGTCAATCAACTCTTGGGAGCAATTGAAGGCGGCTTTTATTCAGAATTTCCAAGGCACATGCAAGAAACTCAGCACCATCGAGGACCTGGAGCGGTGTGTCCAGAGGAAGGGCGAGTCAGCAAGGCACTGGATGAAGCGAGTCTCAGAGATCATTAACTCCTCACAAGGACTCCCACCAGTTTCAGTGTTAATGGCGATGGAGAGAAATTGCAGTTACAATCCCTTGAGTTGGAAGCTAGGTCGTATGAAGGAGAGCCTGAATCAAGGTATTCCCCTTACGATTGGTGAGATCATGGCAGGTGCTAATAAGCACGCTGCCACAGACAAAACAAAGGATCAGGAGGAAGGAACTAAAGGACAAGGTGGCAATGGTCAGAATCAGAACCAGAATCAGAACCAGAATCAAGGTGGTGGCAAGAGGCCATGGAGACAACTCTGACCTAGTGGCCAACACAAACACTGGAGTCAGACGCAAGGACAATAATTCTGGTGGATACCAAGGCCGCACTCCAAGCACAGAGGAGGTCTTGAGGATTCCATGCCCTAAACATGCCAAGAACGGTAGATGCGGTCATACCTTGGGACAGTGCGTAGATTTGCAGCGCGCCAGGTTCCAAGGGCCAGGAGGAGGTAACAACAATGGTGGATATAGAGGAAACAATGGAGCCGGAGGACCCGGCAATAACGGTGGAGGAGCCGGCAATAACCCAAACCAACCTCAAGGAGGAGGTACCAGCAGGGCGGGTTCCAGCAGAACCCGAAGCAGCTCAATGATGGCAATGGTCAGTATTATGTCACAACTCGGCAGCACAACCCGAGTCGTGGCAGCTACCATGTCTTCACAACTAGTACGTCCAAGCGTTCCAAGAAGTTGAAAGTCAGAGCAGTTAATGCAGTAGAGCCGGCCCTTCCACAGTGGCTCAGGTGGTCAGAGCAAACCATCACATGGAGTCGGGCAGATCATCCTCCAAGAGTCGACGAGCCAGGGCAGCTAGCCTTGGTAGTGCACCTCAAGTTGGGGGCTATACATTGAACAAAGTGCTTATGGATGGTGGAAGCAGTATCAACATCTTAATATGACGACATTCAAGAGGATGCAGCTGCAAGATAGACAGCTAATTCCACAGAGACAGTTTTCCACGGGATAGTAACCAGGGAAGTCGGCCAACCCATTGGTAAGATTATCTTGAGGTTGCTTTGGCACAGTGGAGAATTTTCGTTCAGAGATTATGCCCTTTTGAGGTAGTGGACTTAAGTCCATACATGCGCTCTTTTTTGGTCGACCTGCATATTTTAAGTTTATGGCCAGGCCATGCTATGTGTTTACTGAAGCTCAGAGATGCCAGGTCCAGCAGGAGTCATTACAGTTAATGGCAGCAGCAGATGGCATTGGAGTGTGAGTTAGGTGATGCAGCTAGGCTGAGACAGCTTGTGCTCAAGAGGAGCTGAAGTTTTACAAGGCAACGTGGACCCGGAGGACAAACTCGGTCCTTAAAAGCCGGCCACAGAGGAGAAGATGAAATTCAAGTCAGCTCAGGACACAAAGCAAGTCGACTTTACCCCTGGTGACTCTTCCAAGCAGTTCACCATTGGGGCGCACCTCTCTGATAAATAGGAAAGCGCGCTCGTAGTTCATCCGTGAGAACCGGGACGTCTTTGCATGGAAGCCATCTGACATCCAGGAGTCCCGAGAGAACTCGCCGAGCACAGCTTACATGTTAATCCTAATGCAAGACCAGTTAAGCAGGGTCTGCGCAAGTTTCATGATGACAGGAGGAAAGCCATAGGAGAAGAGGTGGCTCGGCTCCTCGCAGCCGAGTTCTCAAGGAGTCTTCACCCAGAGTGGGTGGCCAATCCAGTGTTAGTTGCCAAAGAAGACAGGAGAGTTGTATGTGCATCGACTTCACGGGCCTAAACAAGCATTGCCCTAAGGACCCGTTTGCACTACCTCGCATAGACCAGATCACGACTCCACAGCGGGGTCAGAGTTGCTTTGTTTCTTGGATGCATATTCAGGGTACCATCAGATCAGACTCAACATAGAGGATGAGCTGAAGACGTCTTTTATTACACCCTTGGAGCATTTGTTACACAACAATGCCCTTTGGACTCAAGAACGCAGGAGCTACATATCAGAGATGTATTCAGAATTGTTTCAAGAAACAGATTGGAAGGAATATTCATGCTTATGTGGATGATGTAGTTGTCAAGTCTCAGAAAGCCGACTCTCTGATAGCAGACCTGACAGAAACGTTTGAGAACCTACGCAAGTACAAGATGAAGCTCAACCCGACCAAGTGTGTTTTTGGAGTCCCTGCTGGCAAACTCCTAGGCTTCATCGTTTCAGAGAGAGGCATTGAGGCAAATCCAGAGAAAATCAAGGCTATTCATAACTTGCAGAAGCCGACTTGTCTGAAGGACGTTCAAAAGCTCACTGGATGTGTGGCAGCTCTAAGCAGGTTTATTTCAAGACTCGGGGAGAAGGCGGGTCCTCTCTACCGACTCCTGAAGAAGTCAGATAAATTCCTATGGGATGAAGAAGCCGACCGTGCTTTTGAGGAGTTGAAGAAAACTTTGTCAACAGCACCAGTGCTTGCAGCTCCTACGGATAAGGAGCCCATGCTATTATATGTAGCTGCCAACGAGAGAGTTGTCAGTGCAGTAGTAGTTGTGGAGCGTGCAGAGGAAGGAAAGGAGTACCCAGTGCAAAGACCTGTCTACTACATCAGTGAAGTCCTCACAGAGTCAAAGCAAAGGTACCCTCAATGGCAGAAACTAGTTTATGGAGTTTTTCTTGCAAGTAGAAAACTCAAGCATTATTTCCAAGAACATCCAATTAAGGTGGTGAGTTCAGCACCATTGGCAGATATTATACACAATAGAGAGGCGACAGGGCGAGTCGCCAAGTGGGCAATTGAGTTGGGTCCTTATCATATCACATATGAACCAAGGACAGCGATCAAATCTCAAGCTTTAGTTGATTTTGTCAATGATTGGACAGATTTTACATCTTCACCAAGTACCCCTTGCACCAAGTATTGGACAATGCACTTTGACGGGTCCAGATAGCTAGAGGGCTCAGGAGCTGGCGTGGTGTTAACATCACCTAAAGGAGATAAGTTAGCATATGTCCTTCAGTTACACTTTGATTGCACCAACAACATGGCAGAGTATGAGGCTCTGCTACATGGCCTGCGTTTGGCCAAGGAGATGAATATCAAGCGTATCAGGTGCTTTGGAGACTCGGATCTCGTAGCTCAGCAAGTATCTGGAAACTTGGGACTCAAAGGATGCAAATATGGCGGCTTATAGAAGAGCAGTCGAACAGATAGCCGGGTTCTTTCTGGTTATCAAGTGGAGCATATTGACAGGCGAAAGAACGAAGCTGCTGATGCATTATCACGACTCGGCTCTCGTCGGGAGAAAGTACCACCAAATGTGTTCTTGGATGAACTCCATCATCCTTCAGTCAAATTGCCCTCAGAGGAAGAGTTAGCTTTCCAGACCCAGAGTCGGCACTTGTTGCAGCAGTACGAGCAATCCCAACATGGACAGAGCCCTACCTAGCATATCTCCTGCGGGGTGAACTCCCAAAGGATGAAGTCAAGCGAAAGCAACTCATCAGACGATGCAAGTCCTACACAGTCATTGATGGAGAGTTATACAAGAAGAAGCGTTACTGGAGTCTACCAGAGATGTGTGTCTCCAGAAGAGGGCAAGCAAATACTGCAAGAGATTCACGCAGGAGATTGTGGTCATCATGCATCCACTAGATCCTTGGTGTCAAAAGCTTTCAGACACGGGTTCTTTTGGTTGACAGCACATTTGGATGCAGAAAGGATAGTTCGAGTCTGTGATGGATGTCAAAGGTACGCAAGGCAAGACCACGTGCCAGCTCAAGAACTCAGAACCATCCCTATCACTTGGCCATTTGCAGTTTGGGGACTCGACATGGTGGGCCCTTTCTCAAAGTCGCCTTGTCAGAAGACCCACCTGCTAGTAGCAGTTGACAAGTTCACCAAGTGGGTGGAAGTGGAACCGTCAGCAGAGTCGACGGTGCATCAGCTGTGAGATTGTTCAAGAAAATAGCAACACGCTTTGGATACCCTCACAGTATCATTACAGACAATGGTACCAACTTATCAGTTGGAGAGATGGGCAAGTTTTGTGGTGAGAACAACATCAGACTCGACCTAGCCTCAGTGGCACATCCACAGTCCAATGGACAAGCAGAGAGGGCAAATCAGGAGTTGCTGAAGGGAATTAAGCCTCGGCTCGAGTCCCTTTGCTAAGAGCCGCCGGGTCTTGGGTTGAGGAGTTACCAGCAGTAATTTGGAGCATCAGGACGACTCCTAACAGATCCACTGGCTTCACACCTTTCTTCATGTGTATGGAGCTGAAACTGTCTTGCCAAGCGACTTGTTGCATGACTCGCCACGAGTCGCCAATTACGTTGAGACAGAAAACGAACTTGCCCGCCAGGACTCGGTCGATGCAGTTGAGGAAGAAAGGGAGTTAGCCCTTGAGAGATCAGCAGTTTATCAGCAAGACCTGTGGCGATATTACGCACGCAGAGTCAAAACCCGGACTTTCCAGGAAGGAGACTTAGTGCTTCGCCTAGTCCAGAATAAGGAAGGGATGCACAAGTTATCTCCACCATGGGAAGGACCGTTCATCATAAGCAAGAATCTGAACAACGGGTCGTACTATCTAATGGATGTGCGAGAGCCGGCAAGCGTGGGCAAAGGAGCTGATACAGCTCATACTCTAGATCCTTATGCAGAGGCAAAGAGGCCTTGGAACATAGCTCAGCTACGTCCATATTATACTTAAATTGTAATAGTTAATGAGTTTCAAGGCAAGAGCCCAGTGAGCCATGCCTAGATGTAATCGCATTGTTATGATCAAATGAAATAAAGCCGGCTTTGTGAACATGAGTCCTTTAGTCGAGTCACCCAGTGAGTGCGCTTTGTTCTTTAAATTTTGATCATCAGGTTCTTGGGGGCTTGCTTTTCAGTGAAAAAAGTTAAGCTTAAACTACTCTCGGACCCGGCACAGTAGCCAAATTTTCCTAGTTTTCTCGCTGGTAAGTCAGATGCATCCTGCACAATATGATTATCTACAGGCATGACTTGTTTCTTTCTCTTATGGATCCTCAGGAGCATATGAGTTCAGAACCTGTCAGCACAAACTGTAAGAGAAGTCATGCAGGGCCTACTTATTCATCAGTGAAAAACTAGACGGGTTATAAGAACCAAGCCGATTGGCACAACTTTTAAATAGCTAGACAAGCTCAGTTGTTTAAAGCACCAGTAGTGCATCTTTACAACTCAAAAGAGCTAAACAAGCTCAATAGTTTAAAAGCACCAGTAGTGCATAATTACAAAGTTTCAATAGTAACACAACATTACATAATAATCAAAAGTCATTCAGAGGGTTGTCTTCTAGAGGAGCTGACTCCTTCGCCAGAGTCGAGAGTCCTTCTTAGCAGGCGACTTGTCCTTTGCTTGAACAGCAGGAGTTGAGGAGTCCTTCTTAGCAGGGGATTTGCCTTGTGCTTGAGCAGCGGAGGAAGGAGCCGGCTTCAATGGAGGCTTGGTGGCGACTCTCTTCGTTTGAAATCCAGTACCCTTAGGACTCTTCATATGCTTAGCAAGCTCTGCTTGTTTCTGAGCGTCTCCAGAGACAGCTCTAGAAGGAGTGGGCGCAGCAGGAGTCTTCAGGGTAGGCTCGGCGCTTGGAACAGGAGCCGCCGGTGACGATGAACTCGGACCGGCAGAAGAAGAGAATACACCAGATGGGTCCTGTGATGGGCGGCCAAAGTTTACTATCTCAGGAGTTACTGGAGCGACTCTCTTGTTCTCCAAATCATAATGATGAACCCATACCTCAGGGTCCATCTTATTGGCAATCTCACAAGCATATGGCCGCACCAACTTTTCTTCAGCTTGGAAATCATTCTGAGTAAAAGGTTTGCCATCTTCATGCTGCTCAGGCTTCCCCATTGTAAGCATTGCTGGCTCAAGCACAGTGGGATAGTAGCTGTGGGCTAAGGCCAAGATCCTGATGGCAGATCTCCTCATGGAAGATTGTTTCCACAGACGCACATAGCCTGGTGCTCTGGACAACTCGTCCACCAGACGTTCAGGCTCTTTGGGGCACTTGCCTTTATGATTCAAATACTTGACCACAGAACGGGCTCCCTCTTGTAGCCCATGACAGTAATCAAGCATCTCAGATAGTTGTTTGCTTGTGGGCAATTTAAGCTTTGGGGAGTCAGCCCCTGCAGAAAGGAAATCAAAGAGTCATTGCCAGTTGAAAAGCAATTCACAAAGGTGCAAAAGGAAGCAAGCAAAGGTCATAAACTCACCAAATATATGTTGACACATTGCACCAATGCCTTTTTTGCAAGTATCGAATACTGCCTTTAGGTCATTGTGTGCCTTCTGAGCAATCTTTTGGCCTCAGCCGACTCTTTCTTTACCTGCTCCAGTTGAGCAGCCAAAGTCTTCAGATCCTTCTCAAGCTGAAGGGAGTGTTCTTTTTCGGCCATGGCAGACCTGGCACTGGCAGCTGCCTGGTCCTCAAGTTCTTTCATATCTCTCTTCATCTTGGAGACAATGCACTGCAATTACAAGTCATAAAGCACAAGTGAGCTCCACAAGTCAAATAAAGAACTCATGAGCTCCAAGTCGTCACAAGTTAACAACTTGGCGCTTGGGGGCTACTCAGGAGTCAATTCTTTCTATCAGAAAAGCAGGCATGAGTCCTAGTTGACAAGTCATAAGCTCCAAGTCGCCACAAGTTAGCAACTTGGCGCTTGGGGGCTACTGGCAGATCAGAATTTTTCATCAAGTTAAGTATGAGTAGAGTGGACATATCTGCAGCTCCAAGTCGCCACAAGTTAGCAACTTGGCGCTTGGGGGCTACTCGCAGAACAGAAATTCTTCTTCAAGTAAGGTATCAGTAAGTTACATATGTTGGTAGCTCCAAGTCGTCGTAAGCTGACAACTCGGCGCTTGGGGGCTACTCATGCGAAAGTTTTTGGTCTAAGGACCCGACAGACAGTAAATTAGCAGCCCCGAGTCCTAATAGAGTTAAGGACTCAGTGCTTGGGGGCTACAGTGTGCAAATTTTTTTCTATATAGCAATTGAGTTCAGTATCAAATCAAAGCACCTATCCTAGTCACAAGTCACCACAGACAGGTGCTTGGGGGCTACTGAGATAGGATGATGCCAGAAAGCATGAAAGGAGAAGTCAGAAAAGCTTACCTCATGAACCATATGAAGAGACCTAAGAGCCACTTGTTCTTCATCCTTCAACCTTGCTGATTGATCGTTCAAGTCAACAGCTTCAGCATAAGCTTCAGAAAATGACATGTTGTCAGCTACTCGAAGTCGGCTGTAATCAGTTGATGACTTGATCTTGATGGATGGAGAGGCTGCAGGAGTCGGCTTCACAGGAGCCGGACGAACTTGGGGCGCAGTATCAGGAGTCGCAGCACCAGAGTTGGGCTGGACTATTGTTGGAGTCGATGCCCGAGTCCTTGAAGGGGACTCGGAAATGGTTGGAGTCGTAGTTGCACCGGCAGATACAGCGATGGAAGGACCTGTCCTCGTACTGGTTGTCTGAGAAGTCGATGGAGGGGCAGGTCCACGCCCAGAGGAGACATCAGCCATGCCTGGGAGTTTTGTTACCTTGGCACAAGGCCGGGCCCTGAAATATTCAGAGACAGAAATCAATAAACCTAGTGAAAGGAAAGATCAGAAGTCATACAACTGCAAGTACAGAGACAAAGGAGTCTTACCCAACATTGGTCTCCAGGTCAAAGGGGGCCTGAGAGTCTGAGAGGGCATCGACAAACCAGAGTTGTAAGAGTCATCCTTTTGGGGAGGAGAGGTTGATTTCCGCTGGTGTGAGACTGGCAGAGGCTCAGGAGCATCTGCAGGCCCATCGGAACGCAGCTTCCTCTTCCTGGCGGCGATAACACTCTGCATGTGTTCTTCAGGCTTAGTGGGAGAGCGAGAGGACCCAAGGACTCGTGAGAGTGGTACCTTGGGAACAGCCTCTCGAGAGCCATTATTGTCTGAGGCTGGAGAGGACGAGGAGTGACTCCTAGCAGAGGACTCTGCAGATGGAGATGGTTGAGCAGCAGCAGAGACAGTATCAGTTTGCCTAGTGGTGGGAGCCTCTGGAGAGGACTCGTCATCGTCGGTTTCTTCCACAATGGGAGCCTCTTGAGAGGACTCCTCTTCATCAGCATTCTCAGTTGGAGCCTCTGGCGAGGACTCCTCATCGGCAGCACCATCATCAGCGGGAGCCCCTGGGAGGACTCCTCATCCGCATCATCAGTGTCTTCTGCCACAGTGGCTTGATCTGTGGCAGGGATCTCTTCTTCAGCTTCAGCCTCAGCCTCAGCTTTATTCTTAGTACCAGCTCCAGAGGCCGGCTTCCAGAAGGAGTCGGTGAGCTGCAACAGAGCCAAGAAATGAGTTAGTAATTGACACAAGTGAAATTAAATTGAAAGTGAAGTGAAGTGCAGAGTGATACTTACATCAGGAGCTGGGTTGGTCGAGCAGAAGGGCTGGAGCCCGAAATGAGCTTGATCCTTCACCGGTTTCCCAGTCAACTTTTGATGAGTCGACCAAGTTCGGGTCCATCAGACAGCTGCTCCGTAACTCGGAGGTCATCACCAGCGCATCTGGTATATGAGCAGATCAGTCGAGTCCTAGGACTCAGCGGCTGGATTCTCCAAGTTGTCCAGCAACGGACCAGGTCCATATTTTCCAAGTTGTGGGACAAGAGGGCCCGGATGCGAGTGATCAGGGACTCGACTCTTGGCCGGGCGGCCTCTGGGCACCTAGCTTTCATCAGAGGAGTCGCCCGGAGGCGTTCCTCAGAGAACAAGGGAAGCTTGGGTTCATTTGCAGGGGAGGTATCCTTGCAATAGAAAAAGGTTTTTTGCCAATCCTTGATGCGATTGGGAAAGATTGGCTTTGGGAAGACAGAATTGAGACGCCGTTGAAGAGCGACGGCGCCACATTGGAGAAGAGGGCCCCCAGAGGTCTCGGGCTGAGGGTTGCAGTAGAAGAGCTCAAGCCAGAGATTGATGTCGGGTTTAATCTGGAGGTAATCCTCACAGAGAACGACGAAATTGGAAAGGGTTAGAATGGAGTTAGGAGCTAGATCGTGAATCCGCAGCTCGTAAAGTTCGAGGAGCTGGCGGAAGAAAAGATCGCCGGGGGGAGAAAATCCGCGGAACAGGTGCTCCACGAAGACAACTACCTCGCCCTTAGCGGGAGAGGGAATAATCTCATCCCCTGGGGCCCGAGCTTGAGCGCTAGAGGGAATCAAACCTGAGAGCCTATGGGTCTTCAATTGCTCCGCCGTGACCACAGATCCACCCCAATCGGCGGAAATCGATCGCTTGGAAGAGGATTTTGCGGCGGCGGCGGCCGCGGCGGCGATGTCCACTGTCCTGCTCGACGAGGTTGCCTTGGCCTTTGATGTGGTCTTTGTGCGCTTGGGAGCCATGGCGTGCGGGCGGTGCGTGCTGGGCGCGGGGAGAGATGGGCGCGAAGAGGAAAGGAGAGGTTTTGAGCTGAAGGGGCAAGTGAGGTTTAAGACCTAACCCTTCGCGATTTATAAAGGGGGGTAAAACCCTAGAAAGTTACAGAGTGGGTCCACAGTTAACTGTGGATAACGTTTCAGTAAAAACGCTCCAGTGGCTAACAGACAGATAAGAAATTATAACAGAGAAGGGTCAAAGTCACAGATGTGGAAGGGGCCGGCTTGTCTCAGAATGACGAGTCCTGTGACAGTGAAATCAAGTTATCTAGTCCTTGTTTGCAAGAGTCACACCAGAACCCGGCCTGCTAGTACGAAGGCAAGAGTGGTGGCTTGAACAAGGGATAAGAGTGGACTCATTTTATATATGTATTATGTTTTTATGCAGGAATTCATCTTGGAGCTAGCAGCAAGCGACTTTGGAGCCATTGGCTCAAGTGGAAGGAGTCGACCCAGGGAGTCGAACCAGCAAGTCAGAGGAAGCCGTCAAGCTGCGCCCAAGATAAATTCGGGGGCTACTGATGGGGGGATACTTTATAGGTAGGCCCATGGACCCGGAAAGTAGACCCGCCAAGACCAAGAAGGCCAAAGCCGAGTCACGTATCAAGTCGCATGGGTTGGGCTGGAGACAAGCCGACCAAGGCCCATGATGAAGAAAGGATCCGTCCGGAAGGAGTCCAAATGCAACCCGGAGCCCTAACTTGGAAGACCAAGACGTAGAGTAGGACTCCGTGTTCTAGTATGACTCGGCGTAAATTGTAAGTCCAGGGACCCGGCAGCCTTTATAAGCGGGGTCCTGGACCTTAGATCGATAAGCAAGTTAGAGAGAGTTCCAAAGAGATAAGCATCAATTAGTAGAGAGAAACCCTAGCCATCAGAGAGAAGTCGCCGGCTCCTAAGTTGTGGGAGCCGGGTCCTTGTAATCGAGATACCATCCAGAGCAATAACATAGAAGCAGGAAGTAGGTCTTTACCTCTAATCAGAGGGGCCGAACCTGGGTAAATCCTTGTTCCTTGACGAGATTAACCGTTCCCACGTACTTCAGTCATCAATGGCCCCGAAACTCATCTTCCCTGAGGAAGAACTTGCCGTGACAACCCCACGACACCAGGTGTCCCGAGGAAACTTGCCGAGCACTCCTTAAAAGTCAACAAGGATGCTAAGCCGGTCAAACAAGGCCTCCAACGGCTCGGAGCTGAGAAGCGCAAGGCGGTTGGAAAGGAGATCCTAAGGCTCACTGCCGCCAAGTTCATTCATGAAGTTGTCCACACTGATTGGTTGGCAAATCCCGTGCGTGTCCCAAAGAAAAACACATCCGAGCTACGTATGTGCATTGATTTCACTGGCTTGAATAAAGCCTGTCCTAAAGATCCGTTCGCCTTACCGCATATCGATCGGGTCATTGATTCAACTGCCAGCTCCAAGATGCTATGTTTTCTGGACGCTTATTCGGGTTACCATCATATTAAGATGAAGGATTCAGATCAAATCAAGACGTCCTTCACCACGCCATATGGCAATTACTGCTATGTCACAATGGCTTTCGGCTTAAAGAATGCCGGTGCTACATACCAAAGGTGTATGCAGCGGTGTTTGGACAAGCAAATTGGCCACAATATTCACGTCTATGTCGACGACATATCGGTCATGTCGAAGAAGCGCGGCGATCTTATCGCCGATCTGTCGGAAACCTTTGCAAATCTAAGGGAGTACCAGATGAAGCTTAATCCGGCAAAATGCGTCTTCGGAGTACCCGCAGGCAAGCTTCTGGGCTTCATTGTTTCTCAGAGAGGAATTGAAGTTAACCCGGAAAAGATAAAGGCGATTCAGAACATCGAGAGGCCGACTTGTCTGAAGGACATACAGCGGCTTACGGGTTCCGCCGCGGCTGTAAGCCGATTCATTAGCCGGCTTGGTGACAAAGCATTGCCATTATACAAGCTCCTCAAAAAGTCGGACAATTTTGTTTGGACAGAGGAAGCAGAGGCAGCTTTGGCACAGCTGAAGTATACATTGACACATGCTCCAATCTTGGCAGCTCCAAAGGAAAAAGAGCCGCTTCTGCTCTATATGTCAGCCACGAATTTCGTGATAAGTGCCGTCATTGTAGTTGAACGCCTGGAGGAAGGGAAGCAATGGCCGGATCAGCGCCCTGTCTATTTCATTAGCGAGGTGTTCTCAGATTCGAAGCAGCGCTACCCTCACTACCAGAAGTTAGCCTATGGTGTATTCTTTGCCGCCAGAAAGCTACGGCATTACTTCCAGGATCACACAATCATGGTGGTCAGCAAAGCTCCATTGAAGGATATCATCAACAATGCCGACGCAACGGGCCGAGTCGCCAAATGGGGCATCGAGTTAGCAGCTTTCGACATCCAGTACAAGCCGAGAACCGCAATCAAATCTCAAGTTCTTGCCAACTTTGTTGCAGATTGGACAGAGGCAATGGAGAGCACTCCTTTGCCGGATTCTCAATACTGGATAATGCACTTTGATGGCTCAAAGATGAAGGAAGGCTCGGGGGCTGGAGTAGTGCTAAAATCGCCTAAGGGAGATAAGCTCAGTTATGTCCTTCGAATCCACTTCAACGCTACCAACAACGTAGCAGAGTATGAGGCTCTCCTCCATGGCCTTCATATGGCTAAGGAGTTGGGGGTGAAACGCATCCTCTATTATGGCGACTCGGATCTTGTTGTGCAGCAACTTGATGGATGCTGGGACACGAAAAGTCCCACAATGGCGGAATACAGGAGAACAGTCGACGAATTCGGCAGATGCTTTGCCGGCTTAGAGGTCCGACATATCTCTCGAGATGACAATGAAGTTGCTGACGCCTTGGCCAGAATAGGCTCCAGGCAAAGGGCCGTGCCTCCAGACGTATTTCTCCATCATCTACATAAGCCGTCCATCAAAGGCGGCGACGAAGACTATCCCTTGTCGGCAGAATCAGTTCATGTATGCCTGGTAACCCCAGATTGGACCACGCCATACATGGATTTTCTGATAAATAAAAAACTGCCCAAGGACGATGAAGTATTGAGCCGCCAAATTGAGCGCCGAGCAAAGGCGTATACAATTATTGACGAACTACTTTACAAGAGGAACACATCCGTCATCTTCCAAAGATGCGTTTCTCCAGAAGAAGGGCGGCAAATCCTTGAGGAAATCCACTCCAGCGAATGTGGGCATCACGTGGCGGCAAAGGCGTTGGTCGCTAAAGCGTTCCGGCACGGATTCTTCTGGCTAACGGCTAAGGAGGATGCTATCAACATCGTCAAGACATGTGAAGGATGTCAACGCTATGCAAAGCAGGTTCATTTGCCGGCTCAGGAGCTCCGGACGATCCCTATAACTTGGCCGTTCGCAGTCTGGGGGCTCGACATGGTGGGACCTTTCAAGATGGCAAGAGGAGGCTTAACTCATCTGCTAGTGGCGGTCGACAAATTCACAAAGTGGGTGGAGGCAAAGCCCATCAAGAAACTCGACGGAGCTACAGCTACAAAGTTCATCGTCGAGATAACAACTCGATTCGGCATACCGCATAGCATTATCACTGACAATAGAACAAACTTTGCCGTCGGTGAGCTATCGAAGTTTTGCAGCCGATCAAAAATCCGACTCGACGTGGCTTCAGTGGCACACCCGCAATCCAATGAACAGGTAGAGCGCACCAATGGCATTATTCTGCAAGGTATTAAGCCGAGGCTTGAAACCCCATTGCATCGATCAGCTGACGCTTGGGTTGATGATTTGCCGGCGGTCTTATGGAGTATTCCTACTACCACAAATAGATCGACCGCTTCACTCCTTTCTTCCTTTTTATGGTGCAGAATTGGTACTCCTAACCGACATGATCCACGATTCACCTCGAGTCACAGCCTACGTCGAAGAAGACGCAGAAGAAGCACGTCAAGACGGCTTAGACATCCTCGAAGAAGAAAGAGAGCTGGCTCTCCAACGATCCACCATCTATCAGCAAAATCTGCATCGCTATCAAAGCCGTAGAGTGCGGAATCGGTCTTTTCGAGAAGGCGACTTAGTGCTTCGGCTTGTGCAAAGCCGGTAGCACAAATTATCCCCTTCATGGGAAGGACCTTTCGTTATCAGAAAGTTCTAAAAATGGGTCATATTATCTTCTCGACTTAAGGGATTCAAAGAAAGATCCCAGGAAGAAAGGTCGCAAGAGGAAAAGGCATGTAGATGACGACTTAGATGAGGCGAAACGTCCATGGAATATCGCTCAGCTACGTCCCTTTTACACTTAGCAAATTCTATTGTAACCATGTCAATGTGATCATGAAATAAAAATTGGCTTCTCTCATGTGAAATTCGAGAATCTTTACCATCATTTATTTCCCAATGATCTTATTGTTATCATCTGTTTACCCGAAATTGTCTGTGTTGCTTGTTGGTAAACTGTCTTTCATGTTGAATCCGATTTAAGGTGATGAAAAAACAACGTTTTGCCAAATTAATGTTTGTCTGCTAGCTTTTTGCACCGGGTTGCTTCAAAGCGTTTTGGCACCGAAAGGCGGCACTTGTTCTGGGTCTAAACAGATTGGTCGCTACGTACCCTGGTACTCAGCAAGTTTGCTTCGCAATAGGTTTCCCGGCGTTTAAAGGCTAAGGTGTCAAGGCCAGAATAAACTGAGACATAAAAATTGCAAGTTTGCAAATAAAAAAGCTGATTTCATACATCAAAAGACTTAGTTGTTTCTAGACATATAAATTGTTTGGACGGCTTTACATCGTGCAAATTACATTTTCAGGGATGGCCGGCTCAAAGAGCAAGTTTGGCTCATGCAGATTTGTCCGCCTCTTCACCTTCGTCATCAGATTGGGTGGGAGTTGGCGGGCACGACACCTCCTTGAAGAATGTGGCAAGGGAAACCATGTTGGCGATCTTGCTGGCATAACCGGAGACGGAGTGCAAGATTTTCTTCCGGTCTTGGGTGTCCAGCGGAGAGCCGTCCTCTTTCTCAATAGGAAAGCCAGATGCAACACGCCAAGCTTCCGCCTGCGGGTAATGTGCCATCATTAGGCCCAAAACTGTCTTGGCACCTCGACGAGCGCTGGATCGAAGCCGTTCTTCAAAGGACGACGTTGCATCATCCAGTTCAGTTGCCAAGCCTCCAAGGTCTGTCAATGGTTCGGGGTTGCCAGGAAAGGATTTCTCGGCAAACTTCTTTCCCGATGAAATGATCTTCGGGAGGAGTTACCCTACTTCCAAAATCCGGTCAAGCCGGTTTTCCGCTGTCATCTCATGGGCATAACCCGCCGGAGCTGCAAAAGGCGAAGTTTAGTTATAAATGGCTAAGCCAGAAAGCAGTGAATTTGAGTTTTTTTAATAAAACATACTCAGAAGCTGATTGTCGATAGCTAATGACTCATCGAGGCGCTTGTCAAGCCGATCCTAGACGTCGCGAAGGGCATCTTTGTGATTTTGCCTCTCCGTTTCAAGGGCTTGTTCGGCTTGAGCGAGGCTTCTCTTAGCCGTCTCCAACTCGACCGTCATCGTCTCATTAAGCTTTTTCAGCTCAATGTTTTCAGTACGGAGCTAGTCGATGCTGCCTGCGCTCTCGGCAAACTCCTTGGCTTTGAGGATGGCATCTGCAAGACAAAATGTCAGCAGTATAAAAATAAGCCTATCATACAAAGTTAAGTTTTTGGCATTCGTACCTTGGTACTGGACGCGATCCGCCTCGAAGCCGGTGATGATGGCATCCTTGTTTACCAGCTCCGTTTTTAGCCGACGCATCTCCCGATTTCGCACACCCAAAAAGTTGATCGTTTCAGCACCAATTTTGTGATGGATCTGCGTAAGGAGGTGCTAAAATCCTAAAGCTATATTGAAGAGCAAGACTGGCTACATGATGACATTTCATTGCTAGGGGGCTAAACATATGCATGCGCATTATCTCGGACCACTATGTCGTCTAGTTTGTAAAATTTAACCCGGCATAGTGCTCGGGGGCTACTGGGGAAGTCATTTACCTGGTAGTGTTCGCGGAGAAGCGTCATGCCAGCTTCGAAGCTTTCAGCAAAGTAGTTCTTCTGATCTTCAAGGATCTCTATGACATCAAAGGTGTCATAGGCCTTGGTCTGGTCCGGCTCATCATCCCGGACAGTTGTTCCTTTCTTCCGGGGAAGCCGAGGTGCACGCATGAACCGGCTCATGAACTCCGGCTTGATGCGCCCCTCGTCATCGAAGGCCTCCGCCTTAATCGGAGGAAAGGTTGGGGCATCATTAGCCGGAGCTTCAGCCCTTGGTGGAGAGGAAGTTTCTGCCGTCTTCCCCGTCATCTCCGTCCATTGGGTCGGAGGTATAATCCCGGCTCTCCCGAGAGTTGGACCTGCCGCCATGGTTCGGGTGGGGTTCTCCTCCACCGGAGTTGGCTTCGAAGCCGAAGGAGTTGGGGGAGGAATGGCTGGAGAGGCTTTCTTCCGTGTGGCGCACACCTTTTGCTTTAAGGTTGCGCCTTTCTTTATCCTGCAATGGCGAAGGAGTAAGAATGCAAAGATCCAGCAATATTGCAGAGCAAAGAAGAGATGTGTTAAGCCGACTTACTTCTTGCTGGGGATGTTGAGCCCAGCGAGAACGTCATCATCCTCGGATGACTTAACACCAATCATAGTAGACTGGCTTTTCCTCTTCCGGCTCTCTGCAGTAGCCGAAGAAAAGGAGATGGGCCGCGTGGGCACCTTGTTGGACGATGGCTTGCCAGCAGGACGAGCAGCGGAAACTTCGGGAATCTAGCATATTGCATGTTAGTCCATTGAAAGCAAACCCGAATCTCTTAAAGAATTGAGCTTTGGTTCGACAAAGTACCTTTGGGGGAGGGTTGGATGCCGTATACATCAGTATCGATTCTTCATATTGCCGGCCTTCGCCAGGCCGGGCTTTGATAAGCTTGTTGAAGCGAGCCTCAAAGAGGTCTTGATCCAGGTCCTTCTCACTGATCCGCATGGGATCAGAGTCGCCCGTGTACTCGCACAAAAGGCGAGCACGATGTTGGAGGGGCTGGATCCGTCTCTTCATCCAGCATATTATTGTTTCCTCCCCAGTTAGGGGAGGAGTGCCGGAGGTCAGCTCTGTGATCCTAGCTTTGATGGCGGCCAGCTCCGTCGGCATTCTTGCTACCGGCTTCTTCTTCCACGAGGGGAGTTCCGTTCCGGCCCTATCTTCGAAACGAGCAAGTCCCTGCAGCCTGTTTGGAGGCGCTACGTCCTTGCAGTAGAAGAAGGTCGACGCCCACCCCTTAGCCGAATCCACGATTGGCACCTGAGGGTACCAATCTATATCCCGACGGCAGTTAAAACTGATGGAGCCGGCAACCACCAGTTCCTTCTGAACTATCTTCCACTTGACTCCGAAGCAGTACTAGAAGAAGTCTAGCCTAGGAGATAATCCTAAGTAGCCTTCGAACAACGCTACGAAGCCAGATATGTAGAGGAGGCTATTGGGGGTGATGTTATGAAGCTATAGACCATAATGGTCCAGTATCTTGATCAAGAAAGCCGAGGGCGGCAAAGAGAACCCCCTGACAACATGAGAAGAGAGAAATACCCGTTCATCCTTGATAGGAGTTGGAGACGGGTCACCAAAGGCGGATCGCCAAGACGGCGCCGATTCTGAAGACGGAAGAATGGCCCCATCAGCCGTCATTCCCGTCAGCTCGACATCATCCACCACTGAGCAAGCCCAGTTATGGGTCAGGTTGTTAGCGGCGCCTTTGTTGTCGCCATCTTCCTCTTCCTCTTCTTCTTCAGTGGTCCGGGCCTCTTCGGCCACATCGACGGCAGCTGCGGAAGCCGAAGCCACCGTAGCCGCGGCTTCGGCTGCAGCTCTAGCTAGAGCAACCTCATCGCGCCCAGAGACTGCGGCGGAGGAGGGGTCCGCCGGAGCAGGGGAAGAAGCAGCGGGAGCGGCAGATGGCACAGAGCCGGCGGCGGCGGCGGCGGAAACCGAGCCACCCACCGGCGGCGCCGAGTCGAGGGGCGTGGCGTCCAGGATGGGAGAGCTAGGAGCGCTGGATGCCATGAGCGATGGAAGAACACGAGCTCGGGTGGAGATGAGATGAGGAGAAGAAAGGAGCTAGGGTTGCAAATGACGCGGTGGCCACGGCGAAGGCGAGGCGATCCGAATTTATAGCGAGGTGCCGAGATACGTGCAACAGTCCGGAGCCGAGATTTTCGCCACGCGTCACGGGATCGAGCCATTGGAGAAGTTCCTTCCCTCTGATGCCTCGGTTCCAGTGCGGGGAAAACGGAAACTAGCCCCTACATTCAAAGATGCCACTTCACTCACTCTGCCGGGTCTGACAAACCCGTCAAATCACTGGACGCATGTCAACACGCACTCAAGTGCTTTTCGACATGAAGATCTGGCACACCAAAGTCGACAAAGCTGTTCGGCATGATTGCAGGTTTCTGGGAATGCTCCAAAACTGACGGCGGATGAAGAATTTCTCGGGCAACACATTGCCGGAAGATTGTAGCCAGCCGTTGAAGTACTTGAAGCTTTCCGGGGGCAACTGTTGGGGTTATGCCGAACAGGTACCCTCACGAGGGAGACGAAAGCCAGCGTACCAGGGTGGTCCATAGTGGTGGTAAGCCGAATTCCGGCTTACCAGGCGGCCCAGTACGATGAAGCGCAGGAGGCCCATCTGACTAAGGGAAGGTTCCAGAAGCCGGCCTGTATTGCGGAAGACTTAGCCCACAAGGCAGGGCCCAAGCCGGATTAGAGTAGAACTCTGACTTAGTCGGTTAGGTTTCTTCCTGTAAGCCCTAGGTCCGGACGCCTTAATAAGCCAGCCTATGGGACGCCTCAGGGCAAGCTCTAATGCACCTTTCATTGTAATTGGCGCATATTGCCTTAGAGTGAATTATAACAGCACGTAGGGTTTCGCCACCGTTGCGAGATCCGAAGCTGGGTAAACCCTTTGTCATCCCGTCGCCGAAACCACCCACGTCTCTAAAACCCACCTCTCTACCTAGCTCGATGGCACCCCTGCCGCGGCTAGATTCGATACTACCACGACACGCCAACTCCTCTTCGTCCCGCCGCGCCCGACAGCGACCGGCACCGCCCTGCCTCCGCCGGTGGCTGCGCCGAAAGGAAGGGGCACGGGCGCCAAGCGGGCCGCGGCCGCAGCAGCCGTCGGCCCAAAGCCGGCCAAGAAGGTGGCTCAGCGCCAGCGCCCCATTCGGCCTCCTGCAGCGACGCGTGCGCAGGCGCCACCGTCAGCTCCCCGGCAGGCGCCAACGCAAGCTACCCGTCAGCCTCCACCGCCACCACCGCCGCCGGCTCCCACCGCGCGCCCGCGCCTGCTGATGTGTTGTTTGTTTGATCTTGTTGATGTGTTGTGGGCTGTGGAATGTTGTTTGCGCCGGTGCCCGCGCGCTGTATTTTTGCGCGCTTGCTGGGGATTTTTTGGCGCTGTATTTTTGCGCGCCACTTTTACCGCTTCCGCCGGAGGAGATTCGCCGCACGCGCTGCAAAGCCGGATCGCGTGCTGCATAGCATTTTTAGCGCGCCGCGATTTAGCGCGGCTGTTGGAGTTGCTCTTATCCAGCAGCCACCTTTCCCTTATCCAGCCACAGTCAACCAGTTATGGGTTCCAGGAACAAAATCTTGGGATTTTGCTTCTATACATCTTCTGTTCTCTGAACCCTCTGCCACAGCTATCAAGAATACACCCATTATGATTTCGCACGAAGAAGATGTTCTGTGCTGGATACCCACTGGTGTCTGCACTTCTAAATCAACTTATAAAGTATGTATGCAAAATCTTCTGGAGGCAGGAGAGCCAGCCCCGTGACCAGTTGTTGCGGCGGCTCGCCAAGGAGACTGCTCTCTAAAGCCATTCCCTCTGCTGCAAGAGTTTCAAGGTTCTCTCGTCACATTCAGCAATCTTTTACTAGATGTGGTCTACCTGAAGATGATCTACATCTTTTCTTTACATGCTCTTTCGCCCGAGCGGCTTGGTTCCTTTCCCCTTGGTTTATTCGCTCAGATATTTTCACGCAAAATTGTGCTTCTTTGTGTCAAATTATAAAAAACCTGCTCTCCCTGGATCATCCCTAAATAAATATTAGAAACATTTTCACTTTTCTCTGGTGCCTTTGGAAATTCAGGAAAGATCATATCTTCAATAGGAAGGAGACGCTACCGTACCAAGTCATAATAGCTTCGAATGCTCTGCTACAAAACCTAGAAGTGGAGGTTCATGATCTGGCTACAAATCCCCAACCTTTGCTGTCATCTGTGCACCTTTTCTAACCCTCAGCTTCAGCCTTCGGGCACTACTATTAGATCTGATTTTTGTGTTGCAGGACTAAAGATTTATGTGGATGCAGCCTGGAAAAAAAGAAGGAACAATTCCACGTCACCAGCAGGCATTGGTACTTATTGTCACTGGCAGGAATAAGACAGGAGAATGGATGTATTTCTTCATGCCAAGGTTCAAGGTGTGGCCTCTCCGATCAGTGCAGAGGCTCACGCTCTTCTTCTTGCTGGAGACCTTGCAGCTAAGCTTCACCTGCAGCCGCCTGTCTTTTTCACTGATAATTTGGGCCTGGCTCGTGATGCAGCTTCTTCCTCAGTATCTCACCCTTCAATGCTTTGGGAACTCAGGCCCCTTCTTGCTAAGTTTCAGTCGCTCGCCGCTCCCCTCGGTTTCAAAATTTATCATATAAGTAGGGACATAAATGGAGTGGCATACAACTGTGCTCATCAGGCTAAGAGAATGTTCACATCTCAGCCTACTTCTGATTGTACTAATCCAGCTCATAGCAACTCTGATTGCCCTGTTCTCTGTGCAACCTCTGTTCTGAGAACGCAAGGGTTTGTACTTCTCTCTGTAAACTGCTTTTGAGTGAAATGAAATCGGGCACCTCGGTGCCCTCACCAGTTCACAAAAAAAAAAAAATCTTATTATTCACATCGGATTGTTCTTAACATTGATTTAGATGGTTATTTCTTTGTCGCGTGAGAAATATCAAAACCGAAAGTCCTTTTACTGTCAGTGTGGTCTTTGAAGGTAAAGGGACCGAAGTTCTTACTGCTCCTTAAGTATTGCCGACAGCCCACTTGCTCCTTTAGGCATCCAGCTAAGATTTGCATTAATCAAATGTTCAAGAAAAATGAAAGATGATGTTGTGTGTGTACAGAATACTACCATAATAGAGACTGACAACGGTGTCTGCTTGGAAGCGTAGACTTTGTACATTTCTTCGGTGCCTCCAGTCTTAGAATACACACCTCTGGCTAAGCTATATGCCTATATATACACATCGCTGGTGGCCTTGTATAGTCACAGTGTTTGGGTTCAAAGTTTTCAACCCACCATTTGAGCCTATACAGGGGGATCGCCTCTGAACGCTTCAGATATGGCCGGTGGTGGCTTCGTACCAGCCGACGGCTGTACGCAGGACTACGCCGGCGGCGTGACTTTCTCCGTCGTGGTGACCTCCCTCATTGCCGCCTCCTGCGGCCTCATCTACGGCTACGACAGTGGCGTCACAGGTCCGTTTGTGCTGTACATATGCTAGTTAATAGGTTTCCAAGGCACACTCTGGTTCAAAGTTAAGGTAACTAACTAAGCTGATCTTGATCGTGCTAAATTAGCTTAACTTGGATCTGTTTCGATCTCTTTTTAGTTCGCTTAGTACTAGAATTTTGTAAGGATGCAAAAGAAGGATTCGTAAGAGTCAAACTGAACCGGGTCTCTGTACCACTAGGATGAGATCCTATGCTGCTGAACCAATGGAAAATCTATCTTCATAATGATAACTTCGAATTCTGGTAAATGCATGTGATCCAGGCATTACGTTGACCTACCGATCATTAAACTATGGAGTATATAGTGTGGTTGAAAATACTTTATGTATGGCCAGATGGCACATGCTTCCGCAAGACCTGCGAGCATATAGTACACATAGAATACACACGCACAAGGCGGCGATAGCGGGGAAGGTCATATCATTCCCAGCTCAGCTTAATGCTCAACTAGAGATCATGGAGGAACTGAAAATCTTGAGATAGGTTTCGAAACAGGGACGAAGGATCTAGAGGCCCTTCTCAGTTCCACCCCATAATTTTTAATTTTTTGATAAAGGGCGTTCTTTATTAGACTTCCACCACTTTACATCAAGATGATACAACCAGAAAATTCTACACCCAGTCTCTGCATAATAAAGATGCACACAACCGACAGACAAAGAAGTAGAGAGGTTCTGAGAAGGAGGAGAAAATACTCATAGTAAAAACATGTCACATGCGACAAAAAGTATTCCTATGGTGAAGACAGTCCAATCCGCAAATTATGCTGCCATCCATGCCGGGTAAAAATATATGTCGCCACTCGCTCCAACCGCGAGCATGCCTTAAAAACAGGTCTCGGTGTACCGGACTTTGAAGAATAGACCACTCCCGGAGGTAGTGAGCACAACGGAAGATCACCTGCATGGGGGAAGAAAATTTAGCGTTAAACACTCTGTCATTTCTACTTAGCCAAAGCGACCATAGTAAAGCAGTCGCTCCCACCCGTATGTGTTTTCTAAAACAGTGATCAATACCATGCAACCAATTGCCAAAGATATTAGCAACGGTGCTAGGTGGATACAAGTTCGAAGCCACTTGGATGGCTGCCCATATAGAACGCGCAAACTGGCAGTTAAAGGAACAAATGTTTTATGTTCTCATCATGATGACAGAACACGCACTTTGTACTACCCTGCCAGTTACGCTTAGCCTGGTTGTCTTTTGTTAATATCACTCCTCTGAGTAGATACCATGAGAATATTTTATTTTTCAATGGTACCTTCATTTTCTAGAGTTGTTTATTGTTTATGACTAGTATATCGGAATGTACTAATACTTTGTATATGGAATCCACCGAGAATTTACCACTCCACAATATACTCCAACGGAATTCATCACGACCCGGTATTAATTGGATAACAGCCAACCTCTGTTGGAGAGCTTGCCATGATGCCAACCAGATACCAATGAGATCCCGTCTGAATGACACGTTTGGTGGGGATGATCCCAACACCTCCGCGAGCGTGTCGCTTTTGCTATGTGCAATTGTGTATAAAGCTGGATATTGTTCCCGAAGAGGAACATTCCCTAACCAGGAGTCCTCCCAGAACCGTATTTCCGAGCCATCCTTTATGAGAAAAGATCCATAGCGAAATTTTTTGCTCTTCACCGCCATTAGACCTGCCCAAAAGTGAGAATCCCCTGCTTTCCATGACAATTGGGATATGGCTTTTGTGCCCACATATTTTCTTCTCAGGAGTTGCTGCCAAACTCCATCCTCTGTTAATAGCTTGAATTTTTTGTCCGCTCTATCATGATAGCCAGCATATCCACCACAATATTAAATAATATCGGGGATAATGGGTCACCCTGACGTAGTCCTTTTTTTTGTTTTAAAGTAGTGACCAATGTCATCGTTGACTTTTATGGCAACACTTCCTCTAGTGATAAAACTATGGACCCAAGCGCACCAAGTTTCAGAGAAACCTTTCATGCGTAGAACTTGATAGAGAAAAGGCCATTTAACTTTGTCTTATGCCTTCTCAAAGTCAATTTTTTGGATTACACCATCCATTTTTTTCTGATGTAATTCATGAACTGTTTAATGCAGGGTCATCACACCATCAAGTATGTGGCGACCTTGCATAAAGGTTGTCTGCGTGGGGCGGACTACATGATCCACTACAGAATTTAGCCTTATTGTTGCAACTTTGATAAAAAAATTGAAACTCACATTAAGAAGGCAGATGGGTCTATATTGTTGAATCATTTATGCATTCTTAATCTTTGATAACAAAATTATCTCTCCAAAATTCAACTTAAACAGTTCAAGTTGTCCAGCGTGAAACGCATTGAACAAGTCCACTAAATCGACCTTAATTATATCCCAGAAGTTCTGATAAAACTCTGTCGGAAAACCATCTGGATCGGGAGCTTTATTATGTTCCATTTGGAAAATGGCTTTCTTAATCTCATCCTCCGTAAACGGGGCAGTCAGGAAAGCATTCTCCTCATTAGACACCTGTGGGATATCTTCTATCCGAGATTCGTGAAGAGTGAAGTTGCCTTCCTCTGGATCTCCAAATAGAGTCTTTAATATTTCGTTATGAAGCATTTTAATTGCTCGTGACCTTCAATAACACCCTCATCCTGGTAGAGATTATGTATATACTGTCCCACACATGGCCATGAAGCATTTTAATTGCTCGTGACCTTCAATAACACAATTCCTGTCCCACACATGGCCAAGTGTTTTTTGAGATGAACTACCGAGTACGGCTTACTGTAGTTTGGGTCTGCCTCTAGGCCCATTCTTAACTCCACGGACCGACGAAGGGTAGGTCAAACGGGTTGCGAAAGCGGCAGCAGAAGTGGTCTGCCGACATGAAGCGAGTGCGATGAGAGCTTCCGAAAGCTCCCCAAAGATTGCGAGAGCGATAGATGTAGCGGCGCCTAGCGGCGATTCGGTGTTCTGGAGAAGCCGCCCAGCTTTCGGCGTCCAAACGGTACGGCGACAGTGGCGGCGATTTTTTGGGGAAGAGATAGGAGACGAGCACGGGAGAGACGAGGTGGGCCGTGACAAATGTTTGGGTCGCTGACATGTGGTATTCAATCTATCAGGATCCGATGTGTGGCAAGGGTTGTCGCGGCTGTCCGACACTCCCATGTCGGTTCCTATGGAGCGGAGCCGTGACGAGGTTGTCAGACGTGTTATTGAACTCGTCCAACAAAATTGCCATTATTGGAGCTGTGATTGGGCATCTTTTTGTGCCCGCCGCACCAATAAACCCATAGGGAGCATTATTGGGAGTGCCGATGGAGATGCTTTTACGCCCCCACAATTCTTGTCCCTCACATGGCCTGAGTGTTTTTTAGATGAACTATGGAGTACCGCTTACTGTAGATTGGGTCTACATCTAGGCCCATTCTTAACTCCACATACAGACCAAACTGTTCTTGTTTGCCTATTTTCATGTTAGTGCTTCCATAAATCTCCCAAAAAATAACATTTTCATTAACCACGATCACTACAATCCACTAGTGGGGACTGGGCTTATTGTCCCGGGCTGTGAGGGGCATTTGTCCCGGTTGGCCAACCGGGACAGGCCAGGCGTGACTAAAGATCCAACCTTTAGTCGCGGCCCTGTTATCAACCGGGACAAATGGCGCTCAACCTGGCCTCGCTGGGGGCACGCACTTTAGTTGCGGTTCGTATAACGGACCGCGACTAATGATTCTCTGCCGCGGCAAAAATTTGGGCACGTTCTGTGCCGCAGCGAGAATTCATTTTGTTTTCTTTTATTTATTTTTTCTTCATTTCAAAATAGCTTTCGTATATTTTTACGCTACCACATACCGTACACGTTCGTGCATACATAAGATAACTTGTCTTACGATCGAGCATACAAATATATACAACTTTGATAGTTACATGTAGATCATAATTACTGGGACTAAGCCCGTCTATTCGATTACACGGCCGGGATCATCGGTTACGCCTATTATTCACACTAAATTCTCCGGCGTCGTCTACCATCTTGGTCATCAAAAATCCCGCCAGTTCCTATGCAATTTCTAGTACGCGTTGCTCTGGTAGGAGCCGATCCCGCATTCTGTCGAACTATATAAGAAAAGGAGATCAATATGAACATCAATCATGATAACAAAAAGTGAGGGTAATAAAATAATATTGTGAATGTATTGTTTACGTCGACTCTATAATCTTTGTGCTCAGCGGTAAACGCGAATGAACTTGCAAACGTAGTATCCACATATATGCGTCCCCGATGGCTGCCTCGCGCACTTTACGAGAATAGAATTCAATCAAAATAATAATCTAGCATCGTAACTGTATTGAAACTAGAAGTAAAGTGATGCGCAGACATATCTCGTACTACTTACCGAGACCGAAGTAAATGTCAGCTTCTCACTGAAGGAACCCATCACCATACTCTTAAACAGGTTCCAAAGCCTGCCCGGCAAAGAAAATAAATTAATGAATGAGTTAATTCATTACCTGATATCTCATGAAATCAACAAACGAGACCGATATAGCGCGAATATTACCTCTGGATCATGTCCTGCATGTATATAGGGCCAGACCTTTTGTCCCGGTTTGAGATACAAACCGAAACAAAAGGGGGCACCTGTCCGCATACCCCTTTTATCCCGGTTTGTATCTCAAACCGGGACAAAAATGCCCTAACGACCCGGGACAAAAAGGGCCGCCGGTTTCGGGGCGACGTGATCGGACCTTTAATCGCGGGTTGAGACACGACCACGACTAAAGGCCCGGGCGAAAAGCCTGTTTTCTACTAGTATATCATGCTGCAAACCAGAGCGTATGGTAAGAACAACTTTACGCTTACACATATGTATAATTTTGGGTTTTTGGCAAGTCAGGTGGCGTGACGCAAATGGATTCGTTCCTGAGCAAGTTCTTCCCGGAGGTGCAGAGCGGGAGGAAGAGCGCGAGGAGTGACCTGTACTGCAAGTACGACAACCAGTGGCTCACCGCGTTCTCCTCGTCGCTGTTCATCGCCGCCGCGTTGTCGTCCTTGGTTGCGAGCCGGGTGACCAGGAGGGTGGGCCGCCAGGCCGTCATACTGCTCGGCGGTGCCATGTTCGTTGCTGGTTCTATCGTCAACGCCGCCGCCGTGAACATCGCCATGCTCATCATCGGCCGGATGCTACTGGGTTTTGGTCTTGGGTTCACATTGCAGGTATATATTAATATATGTGGATTTTCCTCACCAATTAATACTGTATTACAGTTGCGTCCTGGGGTTATGTTCAGGCCAGTAGTGAATTTCTTCTTTCTTTTTTTTTTACCGCAGGCAGCTCCCGTGTACCTCTCCGAGACAGCGCCGGCGAAGTGGCGCGGCGCATTCACGTCGGCGTACAACATGTTCGTCGTCATCGGCATCCTGTCCGCGACCATCACCAACTACTTCACCAACCGCATCCCCGGCTGGGGCTGGCGCGTCTCGCTGGGCCTGGCGGCCGTGCCTGGCGTCATCATCATCGTGGGGTCCTTCTTCGTCCCGGACACTCCCAGCAGCCTCGTCGTGCGAGGCCAGCCCGACCGGGCTCGGGCGGCGCTGCAGCGTATCCGCGGGATCCATGCCGACGTCGACGCCGAGTTCAAGGACATCGTCCGCGCCGTGGACGAGGCACGCCAGAACGACGTTGGCGCGTACCGGAGGCTGTTCAGCAAGCCGTACCGGCACTATCTGGCGGTTGGGCTGGCCATACCGGTGTTCTACCAGTTCACCGGCATGATCGTCATCTCCGTCTTCTCGCCGGTGCTGTTCCGCACGGTGGGGTTCACTAGCCAGAAGGCTATACTTGGTTCTGTGATCAATAGTGTCACAAACTTGGTCGCAACGATTCTGTCTAGCTTCGTCATGGACCGCACCGGCCGCAGGTTTCTGTTCATCGTCGGCGGCATAGGCATGATGGTCTGCGAGGTATCCTAAATCAATCATGCCGTACTGTCACTGCCCATAGTATTGTTTATATTGCTGTTATATGCATCGATCAATATTTAACCTGTTGGCTGTTGCTGCTGCTGAACAATTCATCAAGGTTGCCATTGCATCGGTCATGGCGGGCCATCTCGGGAAGCACCAAGGGATGACGATGCCGCGGAACTACGCGACCGGCGTGCTAGTCCTGATCTGCCTCTGCACGTTCAGCTTCGGCTTGTCGTGGGCGCCGCTCAGGTGGGTGGTCCCGAGTGAGATCTACCCCGTGGAGATCAGGTCCGCCGGGCAGGCCATGAGCATCTCCGTCGCCCTCTGTCTCGCCTTCGTGGAGCTGCAGGTGTTCATCGCGGGTCTCTGTGCCATGAAGTACGGCATCTTCTTGTTCTTCGCCGGTTGCCTTCTGATAATGACGATTTTCATGGCGGCGTTCCTGCCGGAGACCAAGGGGGTACCGCTGGAAGCATGCAGTTGGTATGGACAAAACATTGGTACTGGAGGAGGTTCGTCGGGGATGGCAAACAGGGAAGTCAAAACAACAATGTGAACGACAACTTACGTACGTGCAAATAAAATTGGTTAGTCCGATATTGTAATATTTCAGGTAAAATTGTATTTTTTTTTTTGCACTGAGGTAAAATTGTAGTTTGGCTTTCCATATATCAATGTCTTGTACAAGTTGGTCTCGAAGGTGCTTACGAATAGGTTGAAGCTTATTTTACCAGAGATCATCTCGGATAATCAAAGGGACTTTGTCCCGGGTAGGTTAATTACACATATATAATATTCTGTTAGCATATGAGGCGACGCATTTTTTGAAAAATAAAAAAGGGGGTGAGAGTTTTGTTGCTGTAAAGGCTGATATGAGTAAAGCCTATGATCACGTTGAGTGGAACTTTCTGAGACAGATGATGCTCAAGATGGGGTTTAGCCGACAGTGGGTGGATGTGGTGATGCGCTGTGTGACAACGGTATCTTATCGAATTAAGGTCAATGGGCAGGCCACGGAAAGGTTTACACCTACTAGGGGACTACGCCAGGGTGATCCTTTATCACCGTATCTTTTTTTCATTTGTGTAGAAGGGCTGTCAGCATTGTTGAAGGAGGCGGAGAGATAGGGGCGGGTTAGTGGCATCAAGGTTTGTCCGGGTGCTGTGAGCCTAACCCACCTCTTTTATGCTGATGATTCGGTCTTGTTGTTGAAGGCTGGTAAAGAGGAGGCCAGTGCTCTGAGAAGCATGTTACTTTTGTATGAAAATTGCTCGGGACAATGCATAAATATTGAGAAGTCGTCATTGTTGTTTAGTGCTAATACCAAACAACATGTGAAGGATGTGGTTAAATTGGAGCTGGGAATTCAAAGTGAAAATTGGAACGATAAATACCTAGGCATGCCTGTCTATATTGGGAGGTCGAAGAAAAAAGCCTTTGCTTATATTAAAGATAAAATCTGGAAGATTATTCAAGGTTGGAAGGAGAAGTTGTTGTCTCGAGCAGGAAAGGAGATATTGATTAAGGCTGTCGCGCAAGCCATCCCAACTTTCATAATGTCATGCTTTTACTTGACCAAGAGTTTCTGTGATGAGTTAAGTGCTATGATAGCTTAATACTGGTGGAGCCAGCAGGAGAAAACAAATAAGATACACTGGCTGAGCTGGAGGAAGTTGATTAAGCCAAAGGGGCAAGGGGGGCTTGGGTTCCGGGATATACACGCCTTTAATGTTGCTATGCTGTCTCGACAAGCTTGGCGATTTGTCCAAGCCCCTGATAGCTTATGCGCGAGGATACTGAAGGCAAAATACTTTCCTGACTGTCATATTTTGGAGGCCAAACCATGTGATAGCATGTCCTATACATGGCGTAGTATACTTCATGGAGTAGCTTTGGTAAATAAGGGGGTAATTTGGCGAATTGGTGATGGATTGGAGGTGAATATATGGTAGGATCCGTGGATTCCGCGTGCATGGTCAAGGAAGATTATTACACCACGGGGAGATAATGTGCTGACCAAGGTTTCGGAGCTCATCTGTCCTATAACCGGCCAATGAGATCAACAGTTAGTTACAGATTCTCTGAAGAGGAAGCTCGGTTAATCGTGAACCTACCACTTCGTGAGGGGGCTGTTGATTTTATTGCTTGGCACTTTGATCCGCGTGGGCTGCATTCTGTTCGAAACGCCTACAAGCTATATGTGGAGGATGAGATGCGCACAGCAGGTAATGATGCGAGCACTAGTACGTATCAGACTGAAGTAATGGGAGGAAGAGGATCCAAGAAATGGTGGAGGATATGGAAGTTGGCCTGCCCAAACAAAATAAAACACTTCTGGTGGAGATGTGCACATGATTCTCTTGCCACAAGGTGCAATCTTATAAGACGTGGTGTATAAACACGCAGCCGAGAATGGTTTGCTCCGGGAAAAGGGATCACACAAGGCGATCCAGGAGGTGAACGAGGGATCCCTTGCGTGCCGCCGGCGGCGCCGCCGGTTCCCTCTCTCTCCGTCGGCCGCTCCGGTGGCGGGAGGGAGGGGAAACCTCGGGTCTGTCCGCTAGGAGGGTGTGTGGTAGGGTTTGGGTTGTGGGAGACACTGCCGAGGTCGTTGCGGTGGTGTCGCGTCCGAATAAATCTCTCCGGGCTCCGTTCGCGGTCAGGCGAGGGTTTTTCCTTCGTCTAGGAGCCAGCGGGGTGGGGATCCCCGGATCTCGTCGAGGTCGCGGGCTATGGTGTCTGGAGGTCCATCGGCACTGGCCGGTTGGGTCCTCAGATGGGCGATGGAAGCATGGAGACGAAGACCCTTCTTCCTCCTTGTCGGTATGGTTTGCTGCTGCTGTTCTTCTCCTTCCTCTGCGCTGATGCTGGAGGGAGATCCTGCTTTGCCCGGGCGGATGGCCCGGCCGCGGTGCTGGACCGGTCGGTTGACTCGAGTTCTCTTCCTTCCGGAAGGGACACTTTTCGCGGTACTCAAAGCCAAAGTTGGCGACGGCTGCTGCAGGTGTGTTGGATTGGTGTCCATGCCTTCTCGGCGCTGGTGTCAAGGAAGGAGGAAGCAGCGGGGCGGCAATTGTACTGTGGTTGAAGATGATGACCTGCTTGCGCTTGGTTGCACTGCAGGGGTCTTCTCTCAAGATTCTGGGATGATGACACAGGGCTCCGGAGATCTTCATGTGTTATGGTTGTCTTAGGGTGTTCTAGGTGTTCATGGTCCGTTGTGGTTGTGTTTCAGTGTGCTTGTAAGGGTCAACAACTTTGTATTATTTTGTGATTTGAATGCAGAAAATCTCAAAAAAAAAAAAAATAAGACGTGGTGTCCACATTGAGAACCCCAAATGCCTTTTCTGTAACAGAATACAGAGGATGGAGGTCACTTATTCGTGAAGTGTAAGGAGGTTAAATCTCTATGGCGAGAGCTTGGCCATGAGAGCACTCGAGTTAAGCTAGACGAGTGTGGTAACATTGAACAAGTAATGGATGTCATTTGGGCTTTGGCTGATGAGCAAAAAATACAGATTATAACCATGTGGTGGATATAGTGGAAGGAGAGGAATAGTGTGAGAGAAGGCAATATGCCTACTTGAGTTACAGATCTGGCCCATCGTATCAAGTGCATGTCGGGAGAGTTTTTAGCATGCTTTGGGAGGGGTGGTGGAAGATCCAATCATCATGATACGAAGTGGCGTCCACCAGCTGAAGGTTTTCTAAAATTCAACACGGACGGGGCTTATGTTTCTGGCCAAGCACATGGTGGATGGGGTGTTATTGTGCGATCAGCAGAGGGAGAGGTTATTGCAGCAAGAGCTGGTTGTTCTGATACAATCCATGACCCCTTCACGGCTGAACTCAAAGCAATGGAGGAAGCGGTCAGTCTTGCAGCAGAACTGGGAGCGATCAGGGTTGAATTCGAGTCTGATGCACAGTTGCTTGTCATGGCGTTGAATAGCAAGAAGGCGGACTATTCTAGCGAAGCATCCATCATTGAAGACATCAAGTTCCAGAGCAGTACTTGGTTCTCCTCGTGTTATATCAAATACAGTAAACGTTCGGCAAATCTGGCTGCTCATGTATTAGCACAACAAGGTGCAAAGTGTAATATTAATTCTGCTGTATCATGGAACTATGAGGTGCCTGCGTGCGCCGTGAGTGCTGTAATGGGCGACTATGCCCAAAACGTTTCGTAATAAAGTCGAGTGCTTTCCCTAAAAAAAAAATTGTAGTTTGGCTTTTGAACAAACATGTTTGGTGTTCTATTCGGACTGAAACGGTAGTTTGGAAGTACACATGACGATGGTGTGTAGTATTAGCCCAATCCAACGGTTGATCAAGAGGGTAATTATATATTTTATCTGAATATTCAAGTGTGTACTCTTTCTCATAAGGTTTTAGCATTTTAGGGTTAGGGGGGTTCATTTCACGAAACATCCTTTTTTTCAACAATGTCTTGGGTAAAACACATCTACCCAAGTTTTTTCATGAAACGTAGTTTTGAGTGAAAACATTGTTTCCCACCATATAGTTTTTTTTTTTTGGAATGATAGCAACACTAAGGGCCCGTTTGGGAGCAACGTTTTTTTTTTAAGTATTCTGGCAATACTTCAGTTTCTAAAAATAATGAAGTATCAAATACTTCAAGGCGTTTGGGTCCAATGGATTTTGTTGTTTTCCAAGCTGAAGTATCCAAAAAACTGTACAGTTTTTTTGCCGTATTGGAGACTTTGGTCCCGACCTCTTTTTTTCTAAACGGAGAAACGCATCTCGTCTTTCCCTCAAAAAACGCATCTCCTTCTCCCGTCGTCTTCGCCTACGACGCCAGCGACGATGTCCTCTTCTTCAGCCATGGAGAGAGCAGGATCACCACGTGGAAAGGAAAAAGAAGGTTCGTTCTTCTCTGAATTGATCCCGATCCGCGGCTCGTTGTTTCTTCTCTACTTGATAGCACCATTGCTGCCATCTAGGGCATGGTATGCTTGTCGAGATCCCCTCATACACGGATGCCAACGATTCGGTTTTGGCGCTCCATAGCCTCCACACGTACTGTTGTCTTGTGGTATGCATGAGTCAAAGCAATGGCTAGACAACACTTCCCAAACGCCTCACAGTTTTTGCTAAAACCGTGAAATAATGCAGTATGAGAGCATCTCCACGGGGAGGCCCTAAATTTTGTCCGGTACACCTCCATTGGAGGCCCAATTGGAGGGTGCCGGACACTTGTCCGGTGCTTTTTTTCCCTCCCACACCGGCACCCTCTAAACGGCCAGACCCCAAAGCAAATGATCAAATCGAACCCAAAATATAGAATTGTCGTCCGGGGCACGAATGTTCCGGCCAAATAGTTTCAAATCTAGTTATTTATTACAACAATAAAGTTTAAATATCCTCTAAATTGTGCTTCAAACAAGGCCATCGCCCTCTCCGCCATGGCGCTCCCACAGGTGCGCCACTAAATCATCCTGCAGTTGTTGATGCGCATCTCCATCGTGAATTTGCTGATGCACCGCGAGAAATTTCGAGATGCCTTGTGGCGGGCCAGGCACCACCGGTTCAAGTTGCCCCTACCCGTCGAAGGGGTTCCGAATATAATGGTCATCTGGAAGTTGGGGCGGCAAAAGCACGTTAGGGTCGCGTTCATTCTTGATGATCATGTTGTGCATAATAATGCAAGCATTCATGATCTCCCACATCTGTTCTATCGACCATGATAGAGAAGAATGCCTGACGATCGCAAACTGGGCTTGAAGTATACCGAATGCTCATTCCACATCTTTCCGAGCACTCTCTTGTTTCTTTGCAAAATATTTCTTTGCCGGAGGAACGGGATTGCGAATGGTCTTCACAAATGTCGAGTATGTTGGATAGATGCCATCCGCTAGGTAGTATCCCATGTTGTACTGATGACCGTTGATCTCATAGTTATAGTCGGGAGCTTGACCATTGGCAAGTCTGGCAAAAATCGGAGAACGTTGCAGCACGTTGATATCGTTGTGAGCACCGGCCATACCAAAGAAAGAATGCCAGATCCACGTATCATAGTCAGCCACCGCTTCAAGTACAACTGAGCATGCTCCAAGATGTCCTCCTTTATACATCCCTTGCCAAGCATACGGACAATTCTTCCACTTCCAATGCATGCAATCGATGCTTCCAAGCATCCCTGGAAAACCTCTCGCTTCAGCTACTGCCAAGAGCCGAGCAGTGTCTTGAGCATTTGGTTGTCTCAGATACGTTGGTCCAAACACCGCATTCACCGCCTTGCAAAACCTGTAAGTGGCTTCAGTGGCTGTTGACTCACCTATACGGTAGTAGTCCACCATAGAATCGGCGGGAGCCCCATATGCAAGAGACCGTAAAGCAACGGAGCATTTCTGAATAGATGAGAATCCAAGAAGTCTGGTGCAGTCACTCTTTAGCTCAAAGTACTTATCATATTCTCGCACACCATGCACAATGGTCTGGAACAAACCTCTCTGCATCCTGAAGCGCCGACGAAAAGCAACATCATCGTTGGTCGGCTGGTGCGAAAAATAATCATTGAACAATAGCATATGTCCGGTAGCCCGCTCCCGGTTCGTGTTGCCCTTCTTTCCAGGCCTAGATCCTCCGCGTTTGGGTTCGGCCTCGTCCTCCTCCACCGCCGCCACAAGAATGCGGATGACCGTTTCATTCTCCTCATCATCCATTTGAAGGGCGGTCATCTCTTCCGTCATTTGGTGAAACATCATTTCGTCGTCCGAATCCATAGCCTAAACAAGCATCGAAACATCGAAAATCATAAAAGAATGGATTGTCGGCAAACAGCCGAACACCTTGCAGGCGGGAGGGAGGGACTTACTGGTCGCGCCGGTAGAGAAGAGTTTGCGTCGTAGAAGAAGGCCGGCCTTGCCAGGTAACGGCGGGGGTAAGTGTTGCGGTTGGGGACGACAATCGGCCGTTCTATTGGGAACGGCCGAGATGGCTACGGCGACGGTGGCGGCGGTAGCGCGAATCGCCGGGCAGGGAATAGAGCATGGAGGGGTGGAAGCACAAATGACTGCCGGTTTGCTTCGTGTGTATGACGGGCGGGCCATATCTTTCGGAGGCTCGGGCCGGACAGATTTTGGGCCGGACGAAGGCTTTGCGACCCTCCGGTGTGGCCTGTTTTTCTGTCTGGCGCCCTAAAGCAGCTTTACGACCCCTTTTACGACCCCCCCCCCCCCCCCCCCGTGGAGATGCTCTGAGGAAACTGCAGTATTGATGTGCCCGGCAGTTGGATACTTCATTATCGCGATACTGCAGTTTAGAAAATACGGAGCTCCCAAACTAGGCCTAAGCTTTTTCTAGTATAGATCGAGCTTGATACACTTGTTGGAAAGGCTACTAAGATTAATCAACATGGCTAAGGGTATCATAATGATAGTCGACAATCTCACAAATATTGTCTAAAAGGCGACCATACCATAACTAAGTGGCACACACCACTTAGATATAAACATGCATTTGGAACATAAGGAATGCATGCATATGAAAATAGTAGGACAATTTTATTATTATTATGTGGCTTGTCTGGCTCAGTAAAGTTTTTGTCTTGAACTTGGTCTGCAAACTCTTCTCACCCCTCGAACTCGTTAATGTTGTCACCTACGAGCCCAATAAGAATCAAATAAGACACAATAAACACACAGACATACCATAGAGGAAATATAATTGTATGGTTGGTGTATTTGGATAGATTTTAATTTGATAAATATTTGGGGAAAAGCTTCATTTCGTTTGGGTTTAATTTGAGGGAGTTATGAAAATGTTTGTGAAACATATACAAATGCACTATTTAAATGGATATTTATTCTCTGGTTATAAAAATGCTACGATACATGTGGCATTGGATATACAATTAAAATTTTGGGCTAGTGCAAAAGAAAAAATTAATTTGGACGTGTGGTTTGAAAGATATGACGGTTTAAAGTTTCTATTTAAAATTGAATTCAGACAAAATGTAATTAGAGAAACGACATTGTTCACACTAGGTCGAGGTGGGCCGGCCTAGTAAATTTGAATCAGCACGGAGAGGCATATGGGGATTATGCGGCTGGGAGTGAGTCACTTAAAACTCGTGATGGAGGGTCGGGATTGTGCCATGTGGCTAGTTGCCAACGGCTAGTAGAAATTAGTACGGACAAAGACTGTGACGGCCGTGCACATTGGATTCTGATGGAGGGCACACCATGATGCACCGCCTGTACCATGAGTGTCAGGGAGGCGTCGCATATTGAGTGGAGCTAGTGGAGCTTGTCGGGGAAGTCTGGACACCAGACAACTCAAGGTCCAATGATTGTAGGATTACATCAAGGAAGAACTCAACATTGCGAGGAATTTAAATGTCAAATTGACAGGGACGAATCGAGAGGGCTCACATAGAGGTCGGAGGAAGGAACGATAGAGTTGGAGGTGCCCTATACCGTCTGATCGACGCGTGGATGCTCGCGGTGTAGCTCTGGATCGATTTGCTGGAGCGAGGCACATGGTGAATTAGTTTTTCTAGGGCTCTATTAGGAGGGAGAGAGGGCGCGGCGAGTTGGTCTGGATCTAGGGAGTGGTCTTTTAAAGCCCCATCTTCTACCTAAGCTACTCGAGACGCCAAGTTCACTGCACTGTGGACGGAGCTCTGCCCCTTCGTTTTCACGGTTGTTGCATCGTCTCCGGGCTGCCACCTTCCTAAATTTAAGAGTTTTTTAGTAATAATGATGAACAGAGTAATTAAAATTAAACAGAAATAAGTTCAAACCCTAAATAGATAAAAAAGTTATTCTTTGCAATTAAATAAGCTAAGAACAAATTTTACAACCTAAACAGAGTAACTGCTAAAGAGGAAAAATATCTTCTTTGCAACTAGAATAAGTTACCAGCAAAGTTTACTTTCTAAAAAGAGTAATTAAAGCTAAACAGACAAAAAGTATCTTACTTTGCAGCTAAAATAAGTTTCCAGCAAACTGTACATATTAAATAGAGTAAGTGAATCTAATCAGAGAAGAAAATCTAATAAGTATGCAAAGAAATTAATTTATAACTATCACAGTTAACTAAAACTATGCTAAGGCATGTGAAAGGACACGGATGTCGCCTAGAGGGGGGGTGAATAGGCGATTTAAAATTATTACGGTTAAGGCTTGAATAAATGCGGAATAAAACTAACGTTTAATTTATCAAGCCAAAATCTAAGCTAGCTAGGTTTACCTATGTGCACCAACAACTTATGCTAAGCAATATAATCGACTAGGTGATAGCAAGATATATAACTTCAAGCTCGAAGGCTATCATAAAGTAAATAGCATAAGTAAGAAGCTCAGGTATAGAAATACCGAGGCACTTGGAGACGATGATTTATCCCGAAGTTCACTTCCCAATGGAAGCTAGTCTCCGTTGGAGCGGCGCGGTGTTCACCAAAGTGAAACACCGAGTAGCCTTGATATGGCACACTGTATCTCCGTTGTGTCTTACCACCGATGTGGCGAGGCACTTGTCACTATGTTGTCATTGAGGTTGACAACTAGAACCTTTACAAGGATGAAGCACACTCCACAAGTTGGAGGGTCTTCACCAAATGCACCGAGCCGCCAAGACTCGATGCTCCAAGGCCGGGGCACACACCACAACTCAATTGGTGGCTCCCGGCAATGTCTTCGTAGCTACCAAAGCTCCGAGACCAACAAGGTTGAGCCACACTCCACAACCTAATTGGAGGCTCCCAACAAATCCCGTGAGCCACCAAGACTCTGAGAAATCAACAACCGTCTAGGGTACCAACGAGCCCTAGAGGAACAAGCTCTAGGGCACCCAACCACCCAAGAGTAACAAGATTCTCAACTTCGACTTCCACGTATCACTGTGGAGAACTCAAACCGATGCAACTAATGCAATGGCAAGAACACACTAAGTGGTCAAGTTCTTACAATCCGAATCCAACCAAAGCAACTAATGCTTAGGAGGGATTTGAGAGGAAGAACAAAGGAGAAACACCAAGAAACTCCAAAAAACTAGATCCAAAGTGTTCCCCTCACTTAGAGGAGAAATCAATCGGTGGAAACGTGGATCTAGACCTCCTCTCTCTTTTCCCTCAAAAACTAGCAAGAACTATTGGAGGGATTGAGGGATAACCAAGCTCAAGAGGGTCAACAATGGACGGGGGGAATAGCTCAAGAAGTTGGCAAAAGGTTGGGGTTTGTTTGGGGAAGAAACCCCTTAAATAGGAGGCCAAAAATATGGCCGTTGGGAAGCTGCAGGGAGCCCGGCCTGGGATCTTCACGCAGGGCAAACATAGCCGACCGGCCTGTGGACCGGCCTGGGCCGGATGGGAGGCCGGCCACCCCCCCAGAGCCGCCCGGCCTGGAGCCCGGCCACCCCCCAGAGCCGCCCGACCTGGAGCCCGTCCTGGGCCGGTGAAAGAACAAACGATGTCCCAGATGTCGCCTAGAGGGGGGGTGAATAGGCGATTAACACTTTTTCTATTTAGGGGCTTGATGATTGCGGAATAAAACTATGTGTTTAAATTAACAAGCCAACAACCTAATTACTAGGCTCACCTATGTGCACCAACAACTTATGCTAAGTAAAGCAAGCAACATGGTGATAGCAAGATAAATAACTTCAGGCACGAAGGTTATCACAATGTAAATTGCATAAGTAAAGCTCGGGTATAGAAATAACCGAGGCACGCGGAGACGAGGATGTATTCCCGAGTTCCTCCTTGTTAAGGGAGTACGTCTCGTTGGAGCAGTGTGAGCTCGTCACAAGAGGCCTACTCAAGACACCACAAAGGCCTTACCCTATTCTCCGATGAACCGCACCCAAGGGTTTGGTTCACCTTCCACTATCGGAATCCTTCGAGGCGGAGTCCGGAGCCTTTACAACTTTCTTGGGGCACACACCCACAACTCAATTGGGTGCTCCCAAATCGTGTCGAAACTTCACAACTCAAAGTCTTCGTGGCACCTCCAACCGTCTAGGGTACACAATGCACCCAAGAGGCACAAGCTCTTGGGAACACAATGCACCCAAGAATAACAAGCTTCTCAACCTTCAACTTCTCGTATCACCGTGGAGAGAGCAACCCGATGCAACAAATGTAAGAGGCAAGAACACACGAAGTGGTCAAGTCTTTCACTCTCAAATTCCAACCAAGCAACAAATGCTTTGGGAGGAATAAGAGAGGAAGAACAAAGGGGATGAACACAAAGCAACCCCAAAATCTAGATCCACTAGTTCCCCTCACTTAGAGGAGATTTTGATTGGTGGAATGGTAGATCTAGATCTCCTCTCTTGAATTCCTAAGTTTGGGCAAGAATCATTGGAGGGATTGAGAGGAATCAAGCTCACAAGGTTAGCAACAATGGAGGAGAGAGGAAAGCAAGTGAGCAAGACCAGCAGCCAGGTTTTGGGGAAGAAGGAGGCTTTTTATAGCCTCCCCCAAAAACTAGCCGTTGGAAAAACGCAGGGCCGGAATTTCCGGGGTTATGAACCGGAACTTCCGGCCGGAGGCCGGATATTCCGGGGCATAGGGCCGGAACTTCCGGTGCCCCGAAAATTTCCGGAGCAAACTTTCGAGCAAATTTCTGGACCCCCACCCGAGAGGAAAACGCAAAAGACTTAGCCAAATATTTCCTAGGCCGGATATTCCGAACCAAGGACCGGAAATTCCGGACCCCCGGAAATTTCCGAGGAAACTTCCGGAGCAAATTTCTGGAACCCCTCTAGAGAGAAAAGCCGAAAGGACTTAGCAGGAAAGCTCAGATGAAAAATAGGGCCGGAACTTACGGGTCAACGGCCGGAACTTCCGGGGGGCGGAATTTCCGGACCCCGGGCCGGAATTTCCGCCCCTCAGAAAAACTGCAGAATGAGCATAACGAAAATGGGCATATCTTTTGCATCCGGACTCCGTTTTCGATGAACTTGGTCTCGTTGGACTCGCAACGAAAATCTCTACAAGATCACGCAGATAAACATCATTGTCCATCATGTGAGGAGGAGGTCACAAGGAGAGAGTTTGACCTCTCTAAAAAGGACACGCCGGGAAAACCTCCTTTTTGAAAACCGGAAATGCCGTATGTTTTGCAATTGAAGTCTGAACAAAGTGAAACCAATTTTGTTGGAAAGGGGACGACAAAAACTACCCTTGGAAATGGCAAACACGAAATGGAGATTTTGCAAAGAAATGGAAGAGATAAATCTTCCGCACGGATGAACCGGCAAAATCTCCAATACCGAAAACGCAATAGAAGACGCATATGAAAAATGTTTTCGGTGAATTTGCTTTGTCATGACGAGCACGACAAGCACCAAGATCACACCACGATAAGAGGAAAATAAGAACCAATAGAGATGATTGCATGGATGCAAAGGTTTGTGCTCTCTACGATGATACGATCATGATATTCGGTCGAGAGCCCCTCTTGATAGTACGGTTATCTATCCTATAACCCGGTCTCTCCACTAAACAACATGAGACCGGTAGAATAAAAACCCTATCCAGATCATACCTTTGCCTTGCGCATTAATCAACTTGAGGTCGATGAAGACGATCTTCATCTCCTCAAGACGAACCATCTTTCTTGATTGCGCTTCGCTTGGTGAAGAAACACATGACGCTCCCCCATACACAAAGATGGGAGCGCACTCTTCGGCATATCTTCACTTGGCCTTGAGTAATGATCAACCCGCACAAAACCTTGATCAACACCAACTTTTCTTCCCTTAGCCTTGTCTCCAACAAATGAAGATCAAGCAAAGCAAATGGACACACCTATAAATATAGCTTAATACAAACATTAGTCCATAGAGATTGTCATTAATTACCAAAACCATGCCTTGTCTCCAACAAATGAAGATCAAGCAAAGCAAATGGACACACCTATAAATATAGCTTAATACAAACATTAGTCCATAGAGATTGTCATTAATTACCAAAACCATGCATGGGAGCAACCATGCACTTTCAGCCGGCCAGGGGGCCGGCCACCTCCCAGCCACCCGGCCTGTAGCCCGGCCTAGGCCGGCCAGGGGGCCGGCCAGCCTGCTGCGACGCCTTCTAATTTTCTGTCTAAGAACGTTCGACACCGAAAATGCAATAACTTCCACATACGAACTCCGTTTCCGATAATCTTGGACTCGTTGGAATCGTCACAACGAGCTCTACAATATTATGCATAGAAACATCATTGTTCAATAGGATATGGTAAAACCAAAAGATGAAAGGTAAAACCTTTCTATTGAAGACCGGAAAACCATATCATTTGCAAATGAAGTCCGAATGACATGAAACCACTTTTGTTGGAAAGAGGACGACAAATGCTATCCAGTAACAAGTGAGAATATTGAAACCAAGCAAGGGAGATTTTGCTAATAAATAGAAGAGTGAAACCTTCGCATATATGGACCGGCAAAATCTCCACCACCGAAAACTCAATAGGAGACACATATGAAAACCGTTTTCGGTGATCTTGGCCTTGTCATGAAAAGCATGACAAGAACCAATACCACACTACGATAAGAGCCAAATAGGAACCAATAAAGATGATGCCAAGGATTCAAAGGTTTGAGCTCTCTACGACCGATACGCTAAAGCTCACTTGAGAGCCCCTCTTGATAGTACGGTTACCTATCCTAAAACCCGGTCTCCCAACTACACCGCGAGACCGGTAAAATAGAAACCCTATCAAGATCATATCTTTTCCTTTCGCATTCCACTTGAGCTAGATGATGACGATCTTGATCTACTCTCAAGTGGATCACCTTTCTTGATTGTGCTCTGCTCGATGAAGACCGCATATTGCTCCCCCATACACTAATATGGGAGAGACACTTTTTGGCATATCTTCACATGCCCTTATCTTGTATGTTGATCAACTTGCACTTAGCCTTTATCAACATATAATCTTCTTCTTCTAGCCTTGACTCCAACATATGGAGTTCAAGCATTCCTTATGGACCAACACTACAAATATAACTCAAAGCACACATTAGTCCATAGAGACTGTCATTAATTACCAAAGCAACACATGGGGGCAACCATGCTCTTTCAATCTCCCCCATTTTGGTAATTGATGACAATCCCTTTTAAGAGGGTTTATATAATGAATTAAGCAACCTTGCAAGACAAGGATGCATGAGCATGAGAGGCAAATGCTTAAGAACCAAACAAAAGCATAAAACCAAATTCCCTTAAACCCTCTAAAACTTCTCCCCCATTGGCATCGATTGCCGAAATGGGAAAAAGTTTAGAAGGCCAATATAATATGAGTTCCTCCACAAGGTGTGCATCTCTCAAGATATGAGTGAAATCAAATGCACATATCCATTGACGAATAATAGAGGAAATCAAACTATATTGAGGATCCAAAGATTGCAAAAGGATGAAATCATTCTAAACATCTCCACAAAGAAGAAAAGCAATCGAGAAGATCCTAAACGAGAGTTCTAAATAAAAATAGAGAAGCTCCCCAATGTTCATGCACTATTGAGGAGTGCACAAATATGGAGTCCTCACTCCCCCAAAATCATCTAGAACACTCACCAAGTGCAAGGATGTAAAAATTAAAGCAAAACAAAGCACTTGCACCAAAGATGTGGTTGAGCCATAAGGAGATACCAATTAAAAAAATATCAAGAAAGGCCCAACCAAGAGTATGTGTGTGTGACAAGACAATTAATTTGATAAGACACATAGTCTTAACCAAATGGAGATAAGTTATATATCAAGTATTGACACACACAACTTACAAAGAAGATTTTTCAAAGAATATGTTCACAAGCTCAAGGATACCAATTGGAAACTAAAATCAATTGAGAAAGCCAAGAGCTAGTGAGAACATTTAGTCAACAAAATCAACATACTCACCGTGATAAGCATGAAGAGAAGGATCTTCAATAAAATGTGAGTGCGCAAAGATGCGAATAGAAATAAAACAAGCACTCACGAGACAAACTTGGAGCCACCAAAGAATTATAGATAAAAGACAAAGTGGCTTGAAATAAAATAGGATACCAAATAAAAGGTGACCTCTCTCATATGTATAGGTTTCTAAGTAGACAAATCGTTAATGATATTCATCGACAAAGAAACTTGCACATATAAAATGGTCGAAGAAAGGGAGACCACGGTAACCAAAAGGAAGTCATGAAATATACAAAAAAGAGATTATTGCTTAAAAGCATAGCACATAGCTCAAATTTATCTCATTGTATATAAATGAACTTCAAACACATCAAATGCATCACACATATCACTAAGGGAACAAGAGATAGTGGAAATGCTTTGAGATAGGCAACAAGTATCACAAAGAAACAATACCAATTGAAGGAAAGGTTTTTGCAATTTCATCACAAATATCACAAAGATATACCAAGTGAAGGAAATAAGCTAAAACCACAACAATTGCACATTAAGGCTTTCATGCCAAGAGGCAACCTACACAAGGTCGAATACACGAAAGATATGCATGGGATGGATACTTGTTACCGATATAGCATTGGTGATGATGAAGATGTGAATTTTGTTTATCATCAAAGCTTGACTCCAATAATCACATGGTGAGAACACCTTCATTATGAATGAGGCAAGCATCCAATGCATCTCCATTGTACCTAAGACAAAATTCAAGTCCAAAATGGTTCCCAAACTCATTGGGTTCCATAGTAGTTAGATACACTACAATACATAGGAAACACTCCACATAAATATGTGCATACATATATGAAATTGAATTTCATGCACATCTTAGCCGATTTAGGATTCGGTGGAGTATTCCCTATATATTGGATCAAGAAAGACAAGCATGCCATATAATATATATGTTAAAGGATATACATACAAAGTCTTTTAAGAACCAAACGAGATACAATTTGGACAAAAACACCAAGTAGGCCAAGAAGAGAGCACACCAAAGTGTGACACAAAAAGGTTGTCCAAATTATATCAAAATCCAAATCAACACATGATTGAGGAAAAATAAAATCAACATATGATTGATTCCAAAACACATCAACACATGAAGTGTGATATCAAAAGGAATCGAATCAAAGCAACACATGATCGATAAGACACCAATTGAAAATAAGATACCAACTAGGAAAAAAGATACCAAGAATAGGATAATACTTGACCGGAATCAAGTAAAGTAAAATAAAGTAATAAGGTATCAAAACTCCCACAATAAATATCAATTGAAACAAATATCTATGGAGGAGATATTAAATTCCAATTAATACCAATTGAAGGTACCTAGGCAAGGCCAATGAGCATATAAGATAAAAGAAAGAGACATGCTCAAAGGGTTTTCTCATTCTATAGGATAAACATAAAACAAGAAATGAGAAAGCAAGACTCCCAAGAGAGAGCAAGGTTACACCAAATAAACCAAACATCCTCTACACTTTTCATGATGGCACAAAGAATCAAGAGAAAAAGATTTGTCTTCCATAAACGCATACGATAGAAATCAAATGCCAATTGAAAGGATCAAATATTGATAGATAGGATAGCGTTCTAAATAAAAAGGAATGCTCCCCTAAGATTCATGCATTTTTTTGATATTTGCATTTGAATACAAGATGCACGCACAAGGGATCATTACTCTTCATATTTTATTTACAACACTAAACACTACCAATTGAAAAAATTAGGATCCATGCAAGAGGCAAGGAAGGCAATGGGAGTCAGAATAAATATTTTGGCAAGAGATGGGGCAAATAAAAGACAATACCAATGTAAGGATAATAAAAAAAATATTCTATCACAAACATAAATATGGATTGTCCAAGGACAATGACCATTTGGAATTATTTTCCCGGTGATAGAGGTATCCAAGAATATCCTCACAAGATAAAACATATGGCAAGAGATAAGAAATAAAACACCATATTTTAATAAAGTTTGTTGGTAGTTCCAACTATTCAAACCAACCGGCAAGGCCATGGTTAGAATAATATGGAACAAATGGCTTCTCAAATAATATATAGGAATGCATATTAGAGAGAAAACATACCAAGCAAACTCACACAAACAAGAGCCAAAGGGTAACCAAAAAAGAGAATTGGAACTTGTTTGAGCAAACATGCCACATAGGAATAAGATAATTTACAATATCAAATCTAAGTGGCAAACCTCAAATGTTCACATTTTGTAGGATTGTAATATGCACATAGCTTATTACTCCCCCATAATGTGATAATTCATTTTATCTAAGCAAGAGGCAAATAGAACTAACAAGAGAAATTAATGGACATTATAGAATTTGAATTTCTCATGAACATGACATACCACATAGTAACTAGATAATATTGAAATATCAATACTAGGTGGTGTGCCTCACATACACACATTTTTAGGATTGTGAGGTGCACAAAGCATATCACTCCCCCAAAATGGGATAGTCCATTAATCTCTCAAAAGAGCCAATTGAAATAACACAAGATCCAATAAAGACTCAACACAAAGTTTACACATATATGGAGCACACATTAACATACACAAACTTGATTGCTCAAGGTAAGTAATAAGCACAACATATACAAGCACATGCTAGGAACAAAACTAACACATGCGAGGGAGCAAGCAACTTTCAATGTATATATAATTTAAGGGAAAAGGCTTGCTACCACCATGGGTAGCTACGCACCCTGTGCTTGCCCTCCGATCGGTGTTTAGATTCGTGCTGACGCTGTAGCAAGTTTGACTGTGTTATCACCAATATCTGTACATCGTTTGTCCCATTCTCACTAATTGGTGGCGGCAGTTGTCGCCCGCCCACCCGTGACGCGGACTGTGCGTTTGTCTCATAGTCCATACACACAATGTGCCCGCATCTCTCATCCCACCCGATCCCCTCTCTCTTTCTTCCCCGACGACGGCCAGCCCCCACGCGCCGCAAGCCAACCCGCATGGGTCCACTGGTTCCGGCTGCTGCACTGCTCCGGTAGCTTGTAGATGTGGTCTATGCCTCCCGCGGTGGAGGAGCTTGGTAGACCGCGGTGGAGGAGCTTGGTCTCTGCCCCCCGCGGTGGAGGAGCTTGGGAGACCGCTCCGGTCGAAACCATGCACCAGATCCTGCACGGCGTCAGCGCCGAACCATCCAGCCGCGGGGATGTTGGGGAGGGGATGGTCGGAGCAGCGCGAATCAGTGGACCCATGACACGGCTCTCTTCCCCATTGCCGTTGGCCGTACCACGGTAGCGTGCAGCAAACCGTGGCCCCGCGCACTGCCGGTCAGCGCCGCCCTCGAACCCGCCCGTGCGGACATCGCTGGAGGATGTCGGGTCGACGACCGAATCCATTGCCGACCTGTTGCCGACCGGATCCGCGGCGTCCCAAACATCGCTGCTCTGCGTGGCCCTGCTAGACCGCCGCCGCCTCCCCGTCTCCTCCGCGTGGCCTTGCTCCAGCACCGCCGCCCGCTGACCTCCTGCTCCGTGTGGTGGGCCCGCCGACCTCCTCCACCGTCACCTGTCGCCGCCATCCACTGCCACTGGCCGAGAGGACGGAGCGGCTTCCATGGCCGTCGTCGCGAGCTTCCTCTTGCTCCTGGCGCGAGCTTCCTCTTGCTCCCGGCGTGAGCTTCCTCTTGCTCCCGGGGGCACCTACGGCGCAGAGGAGCTGCCAGCCGTGGTGGTGGAATGAGGCCTGCTTCTTAGCCAGCTTTGACCAGATGGTTCACGATAGAGATTGGTGAGGATTAGAGGATAAGGAGGAGAGAGAAGGTTCACGGGTGAGGGCCGCACTGGTGTAACCAGCTTTGACTAGATGGACACGTGTTAATCATAGAGAGGGTGTGTAACTACCCATGTGCACAGCAAATTGCCTCTCTATAATTTAAATACAAGTTAACGCAAGGAGGAACATAGGATATGAGATATGACAATATAATCCAAATGACTTGGCTTGTGGAAATAATAATCAAGAAGATCCCTTAATTCTTCAAAGATAGCCAAGTCTCCAATATCCTCCATCACAACCTATTGATCAAGTTTGATCTTGTTGGTCCCCAACCAAGTTGGGTCCTAAGAGGTTAGTCACAATAGGCTTGGCAACCCAAATGATTCTTTTCTTGACACCACTTTGAGTCCCCACATATTTGGCAAACACATTGCCAACCCTATCCTTTCTAAGAGAATAAACATCATCAATTATTATGGGGTTGGATAGAGTACCATTAGTGTATGAAGAACCAAGTGGCCCTTCTCAGGGCATAAGTAGCAATATCGACTCTTTTCTTTCTTCTTAATAGGCTCCTCAACTTGAGCAATGACTTGAGTCTTCTTAGGAGGTGACTCTTGTTTAACTCGAGGTTGAGCATGAGATTGAACAATAGGCCGCTTCCCTAGTTGCTTCTCACTAAGAGGCTTCTTCTTCATTGGGCAATCCCTAACATGGTGCCCTTCAACTTTGCACTTGAAGCAAACAATCTTGGCCGAGTGATTGACTTGTTCTTGGCCCTTCTTATTGCTACTCTTGGACTTGTTCTTGATATTGGAGTTGAATCCAAGTCCACTCTTGTCATTGGGGGATTTTTGCACACTCAACATGTTGTCAAGTGTGGCCTTCCCTTTATGACGCGTTTCCACATCTTTCTTCAAAGAAGTGGTTTGTGTCTTGTGCTCTTTAGTCTTCCCTACAAGGTTAGTAGCTACACAAGTACTAGTGGAAGTTGAGCCTTCATTGTTAGAGCAACTAGGCACGAAATTTAATTCAACATATGATTTCCCACTAGTGTGAGATGAAGAATTACAAGGACTAGCACATGGCATTATAACATTTTTAGTAGAAGTTGCGCCATTGTCCACATGATGCTCACTAGATATTACCTTGGTAGCATAGCCTCATGAGCTAACTTTAGCTTATCATGAGATACTAGAAGATCTTCATGAAAGCTCGAGAGCTTCTCATGGCTTTCTTCCAATATCTCATAATTGCTAGTTAGCAATTTAAGTTGAGCCCTTAGCTCAACATTCTCCTTTAAAATGGATGCTTCACAAGAAATAGAGTTAGTAGCACAAGCATCAACATTCATAGCAATGGGAGAACAAGTAGGAAGCTCTTTTAGCAATTGAGCTTGGAGTTGATCATGGGACTTAGTGAGATGTGCAAGAGAATCTTCCAAGGACTTGGCATCCTTTTCAAATTTCTCATTAGCCTCAAGGAGTCTAACAATTTCAATAACAAGTTCATCATTTTTTATTTTAAAATCATTAGCCACCTTGAGAGCTCTATCACGGGCTTCATTTACTTTAGATAACTCTAGAGTAAATGTCTCCTCAAGAGATTTCTTGGTGGTTTGTTCTTCTTCAAGAGCTTCCTCAAGATCCGCAATCGTGTTCGCATAATCACGTTCGCGGCTAAGACTTTCATCTTCACGAGCTTCCAAATTTTCAATAGTAAGCCCCCACTCAACAAGGATGCTCATGATTTCATGGAGGTTCTCACAAGCATTTTCATTCTTTGAAAGAGCATTAAGAACCATTAGACCTTTCTTACTAAAGTAAGCATCATCTTCTTCATCATCATTATTCTTGTCATGATCATCATTACTTGACGATTTAGAAGATAAGCAAGGACCATCAACACAAGCATGTGAAACATTTATAGTGCTAGATGTGTTTAAGTCTAAAGATAAATCATTGCAATAAGATAGAGATGAAATATCATCTATAAGACGCTCACTATCATCATTGCAAAATTTATCCCTACTCACCATTGCATTATTTTGTGGCTTGCCACATGTAGATGAGGTAGAAGAAGTTGAGAACTCATCACGCCTGGAGGTGGAGGGAGAACAATCATTCCCACTATCAATGGACACACCATATTTGTCTTGAAGCTTGGTCCATAGCTCATGAGCATTCCGATAAGGAGAGATCGACAAAGCAACTGCATTTCTCAAAGACATGAAAACCACTTTAGAAGCTTGAGCATCTAGATAAGAATTTTCCTTATCCTCTAAAGATAATCTTTTCGGAACCTTTGGAGGAGAAAAACCCATATCTAAAATTTGCTCTATATATGGATTAATGTCCCTCAAATAATTTAGAATGCGATTTCTCCAATCATCATAATTAGTGCCATCGAATATTAAAGAGTCATTGTGCACTAAACCACTAGATGACATCTTTACTCTCTAGGCCGTGAAGCCTTATAAAGAGAGAACCCGCTCTGATACCAATTGAAAGGACACATATGTCGCCTAGAAGGGGGTGAATAGGCGATTTAAAATTATTACGGTTAAGGCTTGAATAAATGCGGAATAAAACTAACGTTTAATTTATCAAGCCAAAACCTAAACTAGCTAGGTTTACCTATATGCACCAACAACTTATGCTAAGCAATATAATCGACTAGGTGATAGTAAGATATATAACTTCAAGCTCGAAGGCTATCACAAAGTAAGTAGCATAAGTAAGAAGCTCGGGTATAGAAATACCGAGGCACTTGGAGATGATGATTTATCCCGAAGTTCACTTCCCAATGGAAGCTAGTCTTTGTTGGAGCGGCGCGGAGTTCACCAAAGTGAAACATCGAGTAGTCTTGATATGGCACACTGTATCTCCGTTGTGTCTTACCACCGATGTGGCGAGGCACTTGTCACTATGTTGTCGTTGAGGTTGACAACTAGAACCTTTACAAGGATGAAGCACACTCCACAAGTTGGAGGGTCTTCACCAAATGCACCGAGCCGCCAAGACTCGATGCTCCAAGTCCGGGGCACACACTACAACTCAATTGGTGGCTCCCGGCAATGTCTTCGTGGCTACCAAAGCTCCGAGACCAACAAGGTTGAGCCACACTCCACAACCTAATTGGAGGCTCCAAACAAATCCTGTGAGCCACCAAGACTCCGAGAAATCAACAACCGTCTAGGGTACCAATGTGCCCTAGATGAACAAGCTCTAGGGCACCCAAGCACCCAAGAGTAACAAGCTTCTCAACTTCGACTTCCACGTATCACCGTGGAGAACTCAAACCGATGCAACTAATGCAATGGCAAGAACACACTAAGTGGTCAAGTTCTTCCAACCCGAATCCAACCAAAGCAACTAATGCTTGGGAGGGATTTGAGAGGAAGAACAAAGGAGAAACACCAAGAAACTCCAAAGATCTAGATCCAAAGTGTTCCCCTCACTTAGAGGAGAAATCAATCGGTGGAAACGTGGATCTAGACCTCCTCTCTCTTTTCCCTAAAAAACTAGCAAGAACTATTGGAGGGATTGAGAGATAACCAAGCTCAAGAGGGTCAACAATGGAGGGGAGAAATAGCTCAAGAAGTTGGCAAAAGGTTGGGGTTTATTTGGGGAAGAAACCCCTTAAATAGGAGGCCAAAAATATGGCCGTTGGGAAGCTGCAGGGTGCCCGGCCTGGTGGCCGGCCTAGGCCGGCCGGGGGGCCGGCCTGGGATCTTCACGCATGGCAAACAGAGCCGACCGGCCTGTGGACCAGCCTGGGCCGGCTAGGAGGCCGACCACCCCCCAGAGCCGCCTGGCCAGGGGGCCGGCCACCCCCTAGAGCCACCCGGCCTGCAGCCCGGCCTGGGCCGGCCAGGGGGCCGGCCACCCCCCAGAGCCACCCGGCCTAGGCCGGCCAGGGGGCCGGCCAGCCAGGTGCGACGCCTTCTAATTTTCTGTCTAAGAACGTTCGACCGAAAACGCAACAACTTCCACATACGAACTCCGTTTCCGATAATCTTAGACTTGTTGGAATCATCACAACGAGCCCTACAATATTATGCATAGAAACATCATTGTTCAATAGGATATGGTAAAACCAAAAGATGAAAGGTAAAACCTTTCTATTGAAGACCGGAAAACCATATCATTTGCAAATGAAGTCTGAATGACATGAAATCACTTTTGTTGAAAAGAGGACGAAAAATGCTATCCAGTAACAAGTGAGAATATTGAAACCAAGCAAGGGAGATTTTGATAATAAATGGAAGAGTGAAACCTTCCGCATAGATGGACCGGCAAAATCTCCACCTTCGAAAACTCAATAGGAGACACATATGAAAACCGTTTTCGGTGATCTTGGTCTTGTAATGAAAAGCACGACAAGCACCAATACCACACTACGATAAGAGCCAAATAGGAACCAATAAAGATGATGCCAAGGATGCAAAGGTTTGAGCTCTCTACGACCGATATGCTAAAGCTCACTTGAGAGCCCCTCTTGATAGTACGGTTACCTATCCTAAAACCCGGTCTCCCAACTACACCGCAAGAACGGTAAAATAGAAACCCTATCAAGATCATACCTTTTCCTTGCGCATTCCACTTGAGCTAGATGATAACGATCTTGATCTACTCTCAAGTGGATCACCTTTCTTGATTGTGCTCCGCTCGATGAAGACCGCATATTGCTCCCCCATACACTAATATGGGAGAGACACTTTTTCGCATATCTTCACATGCCCTTATCTTGTATGTTGATCAACTTGCACTTAGCCTTGATCAACATATAATCTTCTTCTTCTAGCCTCGACTCCAACATATGGAGTTCAAGCATTCCTTATGAACCAACACTACAAATATAACTCAAAGCACACATTAGTCCATAGAGACTGTCATTAATTACCAAAACAACACATGGGGGCAACCATGCTCTTTCAGCATGTTATGCTAAACAATTAATAAAACAAAGAAAAACCGTGTTATGCTAAAATAGTCCAATCTAGGCTTTTTACCTTAGAGGAGGCGGTCTTGCTTCGCGTCACCAGACCTGGACCGGGCCCCTTGCCGCGGAGTAAGGAACGGGCTAACCAGTCCGGAGGTCGGGCTGGAACAATGCCTCTACATCGCATCCCACCTGGTGCTCACAGTGGAGACGGGGGACGGCCGTCTCCAGCTCCATCTCACGCTGACGACGCAAGGAGTCATCATGCTCGAACACCACATGAGAGATGGAACCCGAGATCAAGATTCCGATCGTCCTCCTTATTGTCTTCCTCATCTGATGAGGGCAAGGAGGACGATGGCGGTGAATGAGTGTCGTGCGTCCTTCGGTGCTTAAAGAAGTTACGGGTGGCCGACACCGCCCGTGATGGGCATCGTCGTGATATGCGACTGGGCGCGGCTAGGGCCTCTCCGCTCCTATACGAGGTGCATGTGCCAGCCTTCCTGGCCTTTGGAGATACAACGCTCGCCAGTATGGGATGTCAGAGAGATCCATAAGTGTGTGTGAGGGACGAGAGTGCGTGCATCTAGGGTTGGTAATGAGAGTGGAGTAAGTGTGATGCGCATGTGGGGGTGGGGGGGGGTCATAGGTCCACAGATGGGTTTTGGGCCGCAAAATATTGACAACAAATATATTTAACACTAGTAGAAAAGGGGCCTATTGTCCCGGTTCGTTTGGGCCTTTAGTCCCGGTTCCCGAACCGGGACTAAGCAATCGGGACTAAAGGTAGTCCCGGTTCTGGTACGAACCGGGACTAAAGGGTCTCCACGTGCCCCGCTGTCGTGAGCTCGCACGGACCAGGACTAAAGGATTTTTCTATTTCTTTATTTCAAAAATCGATTTTATTTTTTGAATCTATGAATTGTTGGACTCGTTAATCTCTCACCGGAGCCTCTTAATCACACTTAGTCTTTGGTCAAATTCCAATTTTGGTCAAACTTCCCGGTCGGTCACCCATCCTCACACTACTCTACCCCTAGCACGCTTAACATCTTGGTTCCTTCCCATCCCCCTCCCTATAATCTACTTGTAACCTTATGTCTATAGTATGGTATTAATCATATTAACCTATGGATCATGTGGGTCACGCATTTTTTTATAATTTGAATTCTAAATAATTATTTAAATATACAAAAATGACTAAGTAATCATAATATTGAAAATATAAAAATAAAATGTGTTTTATTATTTTTTTGGCATTAATTCATTTAATATGGCATAATTCATATCTTTAAATCTGTAAATCAAAATTGAACAAATAATATGTCCATTATTATCATAAAAATATGAGGAATCCAAATATGACATAATTTTATATTTTTAATTTTTTTAAAGTAAAAATCTGAATTTTTACTCTTTTTGAATTTCAAAAATAAAAAATTCAAAACGGCTGAAGGCGATTGAATTCGAAAAGGAAATTTCTTGCCGATAATTTTGATATATTATACGTTTTTTTCTGACATCGTATGCAGAAATAGCGGCCATTTGAAGTTTTCGTAATGTTTTTTCGGAAAAAAATTTAGTCCCGATTGGTGTCTCAAATCGGGACTAAAGATAGACCCTTTAGTCCCGGTTCGAGCTGCTAGGGTCCGGAATGCCAATGGTCCCGATTCGGATGGGGGTATTAGTCCCGGTTTGTGTCTGAACCGGGATTAAAGCCTGGGTGGCTCTGGACGAAAGACAGATTTTGTACTAGTGTAAATGATCGTGTGCGATGAGTCCATTATCGGCAACAGAGATAATATCTCAACCCTTACCAACTAGAACGAAAATAGAGTCCTTGTTTGCCCGTTCCTATATGGGAAGCTCATCGACGACCCATTCCTTGCTGCCCCTATGGCCACGCACAAATTCTTTTAACTATGAGGTTTCTCATTGCCGTTGCCACATGGTGTGTCCTTAGTATCACCTTGTACTAATGAAGGTCAGTGCTTCGTCATCTTCAAGCGGAGCACATTGGCAATGGTGCAATGCACCAAGGCATGATGGCCATTCTCGAGTTCAAGTTCACAGATAGTGTTGGTCGGGTTGACGGAGGGCAGATGGTGATTGTCACCCGTCCGCACACCCCATATCGATGTGGCAATGTTTCATGCAAACACACGTAACTTATATGGGACCTTCGCCTGCTAGACGAGGTTCCAGATACTTTTGTACTCGGTCCGAACCAAGCTGGATTGGCCTATGCTCATCGTGCCGCAATGGACATGTCATGTCAATCAGGCTTCGTTTGGCACAAGTGTTTTGAAGCGTTTTATTGTGTATTTTCCCGACCGGGACGAAAACTTACGAAACCTCGAGCGGGCTGTTTGGCAGACAGGTCTTGGTCGGGCTAAACCCCAGAAAACACGACGAGCCACGTCGGGTTGGGGTGTTTTCAAGACGCTGCTGCCCCCTCGCGTTTTGGGCGTGTTTCGGGCGTGGGCGACACAGCACGGTCATAGCCGCAACGACGACTGATGTCGCGCGCGACGCCGCCGATGCACCGCCAACGCCGTCGGCTCCTCCATCCCTCATCTAGCTAGCCGGCAGCATCGACCTCTCCTTATCAACCTGCTGAGCCCAGTGCTTCCACCGCCAACGCCGAGCTCCTCCGCCGCCCCTGTTCTCTGGGCAAATCTGGACGTTTCTTCTGTAAGTCCTATTTTACTCCCGTCGCCTCCTCTTCCCATGTACAGCTTGATGCAAAAAAGAACTTCCTAGGTCCTATGGTTTCTTGATCCCTCAAGTCAGATCCGGTTCTTGGCATTTGCTGCTACTCCTTTCTAGTCTAGTCGTAGTCGCCAGTGACCATTCTTTGCTGCTGACATGGAATTAATGCGATCCTGACGTGTTCATGACCAAATCGTGGCTTTGTAATTGTGTGCACTAGTCTTCTGAAAAAAGATGAGACTTTTATTGCTGAAACACTTGTCTGCAAAACCTGTGTACCAAACGACTAGAGCTGGTGGGGTGTTTCGGTGGAGAAGGGGATTAGGAGGGGTGGAAGTGTTTTGTGTGTGAGGAGTGTTTTCACCAAAAACACTAAGGAATATACACGGAAAAACACCTCAAAACACTGCTGCCAAACAAGGCCTCATGTGTTTTTCCTATTCCCGTGTTTTCAAAATCAGGCGAAGCTCCTTGGGGTTTATTTCGATTGTGCGAATATCATAGAAAATAGTTCAATTTCACGGCAAATCCCGCCTAGTAATCGGGATTGTTCTGTCAGATGTCGGCAGACGGACCATGGAAAATAACATGTCACAGAAAAAAAACTTGCATCGTTCGAGCTTCTCCTATGTACTGCTGCTGTATTCGTCTATTTGATCAAGCCAATTAATTCACGTTGTACTCCACTCATGAACCAACATATCCAGTCGTCACGCACAATATACGTTCTTTTATACAAAGTCCTACAGTATATAAGGAGCGAGCACATAACCGATATATTTGGGTTTTGGGAACTGGGAAGCCAAACCACTGAAAACACGTAGATCAGGTGGACTCGCTGCCAAACTTCTGATCCTTGACGAACCTGCCCCAGTACCAGTGGCGCGCGAAGACGTGGCCCATGGACTCGAGCGGCACGCCCTTGGTCTCCGGCACGAACGCCATGGCGAAGGCGGTCATGACGACGAGCCAGCACGCGTAGAAGATGAAGATGCCGTACTTGAAGCAGCAGAGCATCGCGAGGAAGCACTGCGCCTGCACGAAGTTGAGGCCGAGGTTCAGCGCCACCGCCGTGCCCTGCCCCGCCGACCGCACCTCCACCGGGTAGATCTCGCCCGGGATGGTCCAGTACAGCGCGCCCCACGACCAGCTGAAGCTGGCGGAGAAGACGCACGTCAGCACCAGCACCGCCACCGCGTACCCCTTGCCCATCTTGCTCCCGTTCCCCAGGTGCGACCCCACGATGCTCGCCATTGCCACCTGCAAGCAAACGCAAAGCGTCATTAGTGTGCCTGACATTCCGCCTGATGCGCCAGCTAGCTGGGATTGAAAATGTACGCATGCCTGGCAGGTGAACATGAGCGCGCCGCCGATCATGAAGAGCAGCTTCCGGCCGTAGCGGTCCATGGCGAAGCCCGAGGCGACGACGCCGCCGATGTTCATCAGGCCGAGGATGACGGCGCCCATCAGCGCGGCGTCGCTCCCGAACCCCACCGTTCGAAAGAGTATCGGCGAGAAGAAGGCCGTCACGGTCACCCCCGTCAGGTTCAGGAACACGGGGAACGCGACGGCCATCACCAGGTACGGCCTGTACTCCCGCCGCAGGATCCTCCAGAACGCGCCCTCCTCGTTCCGCCGGTCATGCTCCACGGCGGCGAGTATGTCGCCGAACTCTGCGTCGACGTCCACGCCCTTGCCGCGCACGCGCTGGAGCGCGGCGCGGGCGTGGTCGTTCTTCCCGCGCAGGACGAGGCTGCTCGGGCTGTCCGTGATGAGCGCGGCGCCAGCCACCATCACCGCGGCCGGGACCGCCGCGAGGCCCAGCGACAGGCGCCAGCCCCAGCCGGGGATCCGCGCCGTGCCGTAGTTGATGAGGTTGGCGACGAGGTAGCCGATGCTGATGAAGAGAGGGAACGCGGAGATGAACCCGCCGCGCCACCGCGGCGGCGACATCTCGGCGAGGTAGACCGGCGTGGCCTGGCCGGAGAACCCGAGGCCCAGACCGAGCAGCGTCCGCCCGACGATGAGCATGGCGAGGTTGGCGGCGGCCGCGTTGACGAGCGCGCCGACGAGGAACATGCTGCCCCCCATGAGCATGATGGCCCGGCGCCCGACGCGCCGGGTGACGCGGCTCGCCACCAGCGTGCCCACCATGCCGAATGCGTAGAGCGAGGAGGTGAAGGCCGTGAGCGCCTGGTTGTTGTACATGCAGTACACGTCGTCCTTGCTCGCGTGCGCCGTCCCCTTCAGCAAGCCCGGGAAGAACTTCTTCAGGAACGACTCCATCTCCGACACGCCACCTGATCGACCAAGTTCAGTTGTGCCATGAATAAGATTTGATTTGTTCATCAATTGCAAAGTACTGTATCTTTTAATGCTAATTTCAAAGTACTTCGAGTGTCATTTCAGGTCATTTGTTACATTATCATTTTCAGTTGGTTGAATTAGAGCAAGTCTAACAGACCCCTCAAAAGGCCCAACCCCGTAAAATAACTGCCGATATACGGGGTTGGGCTCTACCCGGCCGTCTAACAGACCCCCTAAATCGGGCACCCCGGACGGATTTTTACAAGTTTGGCTACGGGGCGGCTCGTCGCCCCCTACTTGTGCGGGGCGGGAGGGGGAATACAGGGTGAACCCACTATTCTGTGCGAGCTAGGGCGGGCGGAAATTTCACCTTCCCTACCCGTTTTCCCCCGCGCCGCCGCCACAGCCGCCCGCCCGCCGCCGCCGGAAACCTACGCATCCGGTCCCCTCCGACGGCCGCCGAGCCGCCGCACCCCCGCCGGACCTCAGCGCCCCTCGGCTCGCCGCGCCGCGTTCATTTCCGCCGCCGCCCCACGGTGAGTACTCTGCCGCGTTCCTCTTCGATTTCGCCGGCGCAATCGATAAACTTGGGGGCTGATCTGTGCTTCACCGTGGGAGATGTCTTCGGACGCCACTATGGAGGATTTGGTGGATTGGTCATCGTCGGATTGGTCATCGTCGGATTCCGATGATTCGGAGCTCGACGAGCTGCTGAACGACGACGACACGGAGACGATGCTGCTCCTCTTCGGCATGAAGGAAATTGAAGACCGCGCGAAGCTGCTGGATCAGAGAAAAGGGTCCACGATGGGGCGCATGTGTATCCCGCGGAACCGCGCGCTCGGCCACGAACAACTGTGGCAAGATTATTTTGCCGAGGTACCGACCTATCCTCCCCGTCTCTTCCGTAGAAGATATCGCATGCGTAGGGGTTTGTTCACGAAAATCGTGAGAGACTGTGAAGCAAATTGTGATTATTTCAAGCAACGGAGGAACTGCGCCCACGTCATGGGATTTAGCCCATTTCAGAAAATATCAGCTGCCATGAGGGTGATTGCATATGGTATCCCTGCAGACTATACCGATGAGTACCTTCGCATTGGTGCACAAACAACCACTGATTGTGTCCGTATGTTTGCCAAGATGGTGATCAAGTTGTATGGTGAGACGTATCTCCGAGCTCCAAACGAGCAAGATACAAAGAGACTCATGGAGATCAATGAAAAGAGGGGGTGGCCAGGGATGCTTGGTAGTCTGGATTGCATGCATTGGACATGGAAAAATTGTCCAAAAGCATGGCATGGAATGTATTGTGGAAAAAGCCATGATCCTACCATTGTTCTTGAAGCTGTGGCATCCCAAGACTTATGGATTTGGCATGCTTTTTTTGGACTGCCGGGGACTCTCAATGACATCAACGTCTTGAATAGATCTCCTTTATTTGCAAGAATAGTTAAGGGTGATGCTCCAACTTGCAACTACAAAGTTATGAACAATGAGTACACCATGGGGTACTACCTCACAGATGGTATTTACCCTGACTATGCAACTCTTGTGAAGGCAATTAAAGAGAAAAAGGATGTGCCTTTGACAAGAAAAGAAGCTTGGTTCACCAAAGCTCAAGAGGCAGCTCGCAAGGATATTGAGAGAGCTTTCGGTGTTTTGCAAGCACGGTTTGCAATTGTTCGGGGTCCTGCACGGTTTTGGGACAAGGAAACTCTTGTTGAAATCATGACATGTTGTGTGATCCTTCACAACATGATCATTGAAGATGAGAGAGAGTTGAACTTGCCATGTTTCTATGATAATGTGGGCACCCGAGTACAACCCCAGAGGAACCCTGATCGGCTTCAAGCTTTTCTTGCAGCGCATCGCAGCATTGAAGATGCCCAGACTCATCACCAGCTCACCCAAGATCTGATCGATCACCACTGGCAGTTGCATGGCCAATGATTCATTTCCTATTCTTGTATGTGTGAAACATTTGTTATTTGTTTGATTCCGGGAACATTTGTTATTTGTTTGATTATTCCATTTGAACATTGGTTGGCAGTTCCGAAAAACATTATTGTAATAATTATGATGATTATTGTGTGCTTTGAAACTTTTATTCAATGTGAATGTTGCATTGGTTCTAAACCCTGTTTTTACGGGCCGAAAACTCGTCCGAGCTAGCAGACCCCGTATCCCCACCCCGTAAAACAGAATATTACGGGGTGGGGATACGGGGTCTGCTAGCTCGGACGAGTTTTCGGCCGGTGAAAAGTGAATACAGGGCCCTCTACTCGCGTTATAAGAGGCAGAAAAATAAGGGGTCTGTTAGACATGCTCTTAGCTGCAGATAGCTAGTGTTGATTCTTCATAATCCTTGAAGCAGCTACTTTAGCCAGATAGCTGGTTCTTAGTGTTCTTTCCACCAAGCGGATTCGTTACTGCTGGCTGATATTCTCTGACGCAAATATTCTTTAGCAATCATTGTATGAATGTATGATCATATCAGCATGTTATAGGACACGCTCCTAATCCCGACAGATCCTAGCTTCCTTTCGCGACAGCAAAGCACTACATAGTAACACAATCGAATAGCCTAGAGTATCGAATAAACCACAGCTAAGCCTAGCCACTAGCTCGATCGAGTTCGAGTGGGAAAAGCAAACTACACATCACTCCCCTTTTCGCTCGGAGAAACGTATCACGGTCTCGCAAGGATCCTAGGGAGACGAGATGCGTAACAATCGTCACAGGTTTGGTGGTTGAGTCCGGCGAGAAAGCCGGCCGCCCCCCACAAATATCGGGATGGTTTATAGCCCGAAACACGACGACAGTTACTTGTCGCCGACACGGCACGACACCTTATCCCGCCGGAGATCACGTATGTGCCGTCCAAAATTGGTGATTGCGCTACTGATTAAAGGCCACTAGGCTCTGCTAACCGCCGACCTGAAATTTGGGCTGCTCTCCTCGTCTGGAGTCTGGACTAGCTCCGAACTGTAACCTGGCCACTGAAGTGACGTGCGCACCGGCGCTCCACGAGGCCTGTGCAGGCCGCCGTACGCCGGCTAGCTGCCGTGCCGGCCATCCAGTTCGGTCGAGTTGTGCGTGTGCGTCCTGTCCTCTGGTCCCTGTCCGTCGAGATGAAAACCATGGTGGCCGGAGTGACCCACCTGCGAGAGCTTCTGCCTGCCGGGGCCCTCCCTCTCAACTCGACGCCCGTTTCAGATGGACAGGTGAACGGACCATTTTTTTTTTGGCTTAATTCACGTACGGGCGGGCTTCCGGTATACAAATATCTTGCTGCGATTCTCCCGGCCACCATGTACTGGGCACTGTTGCCGAGAGTGTAGTTTCAGTAGTGGTAGGAGTACTACGTTGAGATCTGACGAGAGGACAGACGGGGGCTCCAACGCTTTCAATGGGATCTAGTCGTACGTGTATGATTTCAGAACTGTTCAGTGCGCGATCGGGGCAGATATCGGCCTGATTAAATAATTGCGGCCTGGTTTGGAAATAATTGGGGATCGGGCGTGGAAGAAACTATAATAAGCAGGGAAAAAAATAGAGTAAGAACGCATCTTGCAGGCGCTGCCACGGAGTAGCTTCCCTCCGCCGACGATCGATCCAAACTCCAAAGCGAGAAACGAAGAGCGTGCAGAGGAATCCACATCCATGCCCAGAGAAATATATACCAACAGCGAGGGGGACGATGGCGCACGTACCTGAGATTCCAATGTCGTAGCCGAAGATGAGGCCGCCGGAGGCGGCCATGAGGCAGGTCACCACGACGGGGACGGTCAGTGCGCCGCCGTAGTCCGGCATGCCGCGGCCGTTTAGCAGGAGGCCGCCTCCGGGCATCCGGTCAAATACACTCCAAACCTGAATCGGAGCTAGCGCGAGGTAGACGAAGTACGAGAGCGAGCAGTGCTGACGACGTTGACGCTCTCTGGAGCTGCTGGTGTCTTGCCAATATGTTAATGTCCAGGCCTTCCACGGAGAGCTCTTTATATACTGCCTTGGCCACTCAAAAATACTGCTGACTTCATTCGCATGATAAAACTACTGTATAGCTTTTCTCTTCTGCTCATAAAGGGCATCTTATCTTGCTTGGAACGGCTAGTATCAAAATGGCACGGCGATAAAAAACAACAAAACGACAAAAACAAAATCATGCTAAACAAGACAAATTAGTTTCCAAGACAAAGTTTGGCACGACTTAAGTACTTAACTTTGGCACAAAAAAGATTGTAAAAGTATTTTTTGTACCTATCACAATCGCAGAATTGTGGGTCTGACTCCACTATAGAGCATCTAACGCAAATGTATTTAGTTCCGAAAACAACAAGCCTTTCCAAATGTAAATTTTCTGGTAAAAAAAACTTTTGACCCATAATACCTAAGTAATTCTATATTTATAAACAAACACGAATGTAATAATCCTACCCGTGGGTCTTATCCAAATTCTACATGGCAACCAACTGGCAAAAAGGAATAGTTAAGACAAGTCAAAGTAAGTCCATGCAAGCAAGGCGTGATCTACAAATCGGAACTAGACACGGAAGCCAAAAGGAAAAAAATAAGACATGAAGGACCAAGAAAACATTACTCATTAGGTGGAGGTCTGTGTGGGCTAGTCCTGGCCATGGGCCGGGCCGGGGTGGGCTTGGGCCGGGCCCAGAAAAGCCCATAGCAGAAAACCTTGGCCCATGCCCACTGTCGGGCCTAGAATTCAGGCCCAAGCCCGGCCCATTCGCGGAAAATAGAGGCGGGCATCGGGCCATGGGCCGGGCTTCTTCCCTAAATCGTCCATATGTAAAGCCCAGGCCCGGCCCTACCAATCCTTTGGGCTCAAAATGCAAGCCCAGGCCCACCCGCGGGCCTAAAAACATTGGCCCAGGCCATGAAATTTCGGGCCGGGCCTGGGCGGGCCGACCGGGCCGGGCTTCCCATGGCCATGCCTAGTGTGGGCTAGTCCACCCCGCCATATCCTCCCCTTAATCCACGACTCATGGATCAAAGATTATCTCTACTACATCTCTCACATAGTCACATACCACTATGAAGGTAGGGTTGGCATCCGTTAAGGACACGTAGCCACAAATAGCCCACATTTGCATATACTCACTTCACTCCCACTTGAATGAAAATAACAAACACCACTAGAGTTCCAAGATGCATTTGTGGAGCCTATGGTCGATCCTAAAAAGATAGAAGCGGCCGATTAGAGGGGAGATGAATAGGCAACAACAAATTTTTAGTTTTTTTTAGCAATTAAGGGATACATTGAATATAGATTCTATAGATCATGATGTCGTACACCTAAATGTCCGTCACTTAGGGGGTGTCCCAAGTTGGGTTGTGATGCCATTCGGGTGACACCTTTGACGTGGGGTCGAGCCACTCCTTCACGACCCCGATGCTCAATTCATCTTTTTTGGGACTCGTGCGTTCAAGAATAGTTTGTGTAAGCCCGAATTGTCAGCCGCGTCGCGCTTTCGAGGGACAGTGAGGGCCGCGCACTACAAGAAATATGCTACCTAGTGACACTCCATATTGGTCACTGAAAGGTCACGATTTTTCATTTGTGACCTTTTTGTGACCAAAAATAGTTGGTCAAAAGATGAGAGTCACTAATGAAACGACGTGACCTTTTTGGGGAATTGGTCATAGACGTCTATGACCAAAAAATGTCATAGATTTTGTGACCAAATTATTTGGTCACTAGCTATCTGACCAGACCACGTCAGATCCAACGTGGCGACGCTGACGTGACAACAATTGTGACCAAATATAATGGTCGTAGATCAGATTCAGCCCAATCCAGTTCAGCCATCTATATGGGTCTAGCCCAATAATCAACCCGTTTATATATATTTCCCTGTCAATTCTGATCACCTATATGGGCCAGGCCCAACATTTCAATCTTTTTATTTTTGGACCGTGTCCTTTCTGCTGTCCATTTTGTTTAGCATTTTAATTCTTTTTTTTTTCAGAAATGCACGATGTTCCAGTCCACTATTGTTTGGGCTGTTAGCCTTTTTGCAGCCCAAATACAATTTGGTCCAAATGGAATTCGTCTTTTTACTCACAGATTTCAAATTTACACATTTCAACAGCAAACAATCAATAATTCACTCAATTAAATAATTAAAATCTAGAAATTATTCAATCAAATATTCACAACAGTATATACAAGTCTGCAGTAGCACAGCAGGAGTAAGTAACAAGTTGAACTACAGCTCTAAACTGGCTGAACTACAGATCTCCAAAGTCTGCAGTATCACAACATATAACTAGCTCTACAAATATAGTTTGGACTGCTTCACACTTTCAGGCTGGAGCTCTTGTATCTGAGAGGAAACACCATTTCCATGTATGTTCATCAAGGCTGAACAAAGGCATCTAACAATAAACCAAAAGAGTTAGAATCAAAACAAAAACAAATATACAGAGCAGCTAGGGACTAAATCATGAAGCATCTATAAATGAATAACAGTAACCAAACTAATATATAAGTAGAGTTGTACACATGCTACGGATGTAAAACGAACTATTGAAGGTCCAAAACTGACACTCGAATACCAACAGATAAACTATAACCTCGAGACTGAGAATGTGATGCCATGACCAAGGTTGATGGGCTCCAGCAAGGCAATCATCATGGCTTCATCAGGTCTGCGAAAACGTAGAAGTGATATAAATGCCAGGTTGACGACTCAATATCTCATGCAATATATCAGACTTAATTATGGTTTATGAGGTTAGCCTATCTCCTACATGAACTTTGAAAATAAGCAACTTCAAAAAAAGCAAAGGCACATAAATCTAACCTGGTTGATCATTGTAGCGGATGAGAGAGAAGCTACAAGTCATTGCAAACAAGGACTACCTCATCCTTGGCGTTCTCGGAAGGCTGGATGGTCACACTATCCAGCAGGTCAACATTCCTTGCCTATTCAGGGAAAGGGAGGGTCTCAGTGCATTTGATATATTATGACTGAATTAAGAGATAACAAACAGGAATGTCACAACAGACAAGTATCATAAACAAGTATGCATAGATTATAATTGAAATCTTGATAGTGAGCAGTCAAGAATTAGTCCTTTGCATGGTAGGATACAAGTATTATAAACAAGTATTTGCATTCTATACATGGTACATATATATGAGTAACTGAATTGAATTGCCTATGGTCCTATTAGAATCTCACCATTACAGGAAAATAGCAAGGTAGGTCTAAGTTCATTATGTCCCAGCCACACCTAGTAAAGGAGATGCTTTTTAACTATTATCGGCTAAACCTAGCTAATTAGTTATTCAGCAGGTACGGCATTTCCTGACTAGGACCAAATTAAACATGGAATGTTTGGACGGAAAGCAACTGATCAGGAATAATTGGTTATAATATTTGATTTGATCTAGGAAATCAAGTTATAAGACATTTCACAACAATAGTGCATTACGATATGCTTGCTTCAAAATACACTATCTAGTGAAGTATATGACTATTTCCATGTATCCAACTACCACAATCTGCCTATTCCTGAAGTAAATCTAAGCCGGAAACCTTACATTCCTGAAAGCCACAAGTTTCCAAGCCGTTCTTGATGGTTAGGGTGTTTCGGATCTCCTCCGGAGTCATGCCCTTGATCATGTCAGAGACGATCTGGCTTGTTTTGTCCAGCAGCCCTTGATTTTGAGGTAGTTCATAGCCTGTCCAAACAAATAAAGAAAAATGAGCATGTATCTTTCTTGAGACACAAAACAAGCTAGATAATAAACAGTTACATTAGCAGCAGCGAATAGGTTATTGCATCATCCACAAGTTGGAGCAAAACATACTAAAAAAGGGAGAAAAGATCATACAAATGGGAACCAATAGAGAAAAATAAAAGCGATACAACAAGGGAGACACACAGGTTCACGTGGACATTTAATTATATGAGGAACCATGACATATTTCTCCAAAAATAACAATAGGACAGTACAGGTATCCATACCAACCATCAATCAACTGATTATCAACTATAACTCTAGAATCTCAGTTACGTGAGTTAACAAGGACCATAAGGCAGTGGGAGAGACCAGACTTATCTGAAACAGAGCACAGAGAGGTGAGGGTGAGCGGGTGCGACAAAAATAATAAAGGGTGGATTCATTGTCTACCACTTTCGACTTCTTCTGAGAAGCATATCCTGGTTTGAGGGTATGAAAACTGATACAATATTAAGCCAATATGGTTTCAAGATATTAACAAACACAAAATGACAGAATAGAAACAATTCAAAGAAAATCAAAAGTATAAATAACACCAGCAAGAAAATTACATATGCTAACTCACGTATACAAAGAACCAGCCTAAGAAGTTTCAATACATATATTTAGGCGTCCTTTCCAAATCTTTAGTCTAGCAACCTTGCATATGCTCTTTTCATAGACTGGAGATATCTCCAACCTACAATATGCTTGATGAACATTTTTCAATTGCAATTACAGCTACACCCAACCTACAGAAGCTATGGTACTAAGAATAGCACTAGGTCAGCATTCTACAAATCCAGCCTACAACAATTATGGCGACACTTAAACTACAGCAACAGTTCTACCGGTAGCAGCAGATGGAGGCAATTGTCTCACCTGCAGCAGCTGACTAGGATAGAAGTTGAGCAGGGCCGGGGCATGAGCAGCTGGGTGCCAGTCGAGGACGTGGTCGGGGAAAGAGGAAGGCTGAAGGAGCAGCACGGCCGGCCTTGAGGTCCGGAGGCGCCGGCGGAGGAGGCAGGTGAAGCAGAGGCCGCCGGCATCGAGTGCCAGGGTCGGGAATGACGAACACGGCCGTCCCCTCCTCCGAGGAGACAACCGACCCTCCCTGCAGCGCGAGGTGGACTTCGAGAATCCCGTCGATGCCATCGCCGTCGTGGTTGCCGGAGAGCCATGGCCGGCGTGGGGCAAAGCCACCGCAAACCCTAGGTCACACGCCGCCGCGGTCCGGCCAGCTTGACGGAGCGGTGTGCATCGAAGCATGCACGCGCCGGTGAGCCAGACGGCCGCGGGGCCGTTGCTGCTGGGCGGCGGATCTGGCGTTGACGGCCGCTGATCGAGGGGATGCGGCGAGAGCACGATGGGTGGAGAGAGAGAGAGAGCACGATAGGAAGGTGGGTTGTGGATCTGGCATCGACGGGAAGGTGGGCTGTGGATCTGGCGTCGACGGGCTCATATCGATGGGCAGCACGGGACAGCGTGATGCAAGGAGAGGAGAGGAGGGAGAGGGTGGTGGTGGTGGCGGCGTGATGCAAGGAGACGAGAGGAGGCTAGGGTTTGCAATTTTAAGCTTTGACCGGTTTCAGCGAGCGGGATAAATAGGTCGCGCGCCCGTTTCCGAAAATTTTCGGGATAACAGAGCGGGATAACTTTCGCACCTCACTGGCTGCAGTCGGGACCTGCCACTTCAAGACCCTACTGCACAGTCTCTAGTTCGGTGGTTTGGTAGTAACAATAAACTAGTTTTGTTTTTCATTTTCTCTATGTAAAAAAAAGCACCTATAATTAATAGTTTCATTGTAAAATATATTTTTAATTTTCACATGCTTTGTACTACTATGGATTTAGCCGATATATAGGAATAAATTTATTTAAGTTGTAAACAAGTCTTCAAATGCGAGTTTACAAAATGATTACCCAATTGTATGACTTTCCGAATTTTATAGTTATGTGTGGCCATTTAAATATCTTTCTGTCCATATTATACACAAGCGTGCATTTTGGAAAGGTGAACAATGTTGCTAAAGAAAGTTTTCATTTTCTTACACAAGAAAATCATTTTTCATTTTCCGAGTGCAAAAAATGGGTTGTTTCGTGAAGCACCTACCAAAACTATGTTGCAAATTTGAATCATACAAAAATCTAAAAATACTAGACCACATTTTATGTTCAAATAACCAAATTGTTGTGTGTCAAAAGGTTTCTATCTACCTCTTGTAAATAATACAAATTTTTGCCGATTCAGCAGGAAGTGGGTCAAATTTGAACTACAAGTGCTTCGTAGTTTGCTCATAATTTTATGAAAAAATGGTTTTTAGGTACACAAGTATCTATTGTATTAGAGATACTCCAAGATTTTCGCAAGATTCGACCCCTATATACAAACAATCGTGCCCTCAATTTTGACCACATTTTAAAATCGACATAAGGAATTCAAAAAAAAATAAAAAAAATGAAAAACCTTCGCAACATGTTGTTATATGTGACCTAGTTTTCAGGAAAAATAAATACCTTGAAATAGAACAAAAAGGCCGTAGTCTATTGTTGTCTACATTATGACCAATTATTGTAACGAGATTGTGACCTTTTGGACAAATTCGGTCATTAGTATTTCAGGTTTGGTCCCTCCAAAACAGCTTGTGACCAAGTGGTTTGAATTGGTCACAAATCTATGACCAATTTTTCTAGGGTCACTAACAAAAGGTCACTAGTTGACATATTTCTTGTAGTGGCGACGGAGTCCGAAGGTGCTTCTCGAGGAACGATTGATGTAGCCGGGACACTCGACGATCAGTGGAGGCTAGTGTCGATGTAGAAGTCGACCGAGTAGCGTAGTGGAGCGCTTCTGTCGAGTGCAGGGGTGGTTTGACGAGGCTTTTCGTACTCCGGTGAGGTTCGTCAAGGGTCGGGGATGGCCGGCGAAGGTCCGGACAGCCCCGATGAGGCTTCGAGCCGTCGATGAAGTTCTCAGATTGCCTGCGTCGAGATCCCAAATGGCCCCAAAGAGGTCCCCATCGAGGAGTTCTGGGGTGGTTCTGATGATCTCCGACGAGGTTTCGGTAAACTCCGACGAAGTTCCAACCAACTCCGGCGAGTTTCTGGCTGGCGGGGCCTGGCCGAGGTACCCACCCGACTTGGGGTGGGCGCCACCCCGGCAAGACGCTCTGGCGAACTCCGACAAGGTTCCCACACAGTGGTCCAGCGAACTTCGACAAGGGTCGGCCGGGGTATCCCTCTACCCTTACCCGACTTGGGGTGGGCGCTACCCTGGCGAGGCAAGAGGCGATGCGGCGCGGCACACCGACGAGGAGGTGGACGGCGGCGAAAAACTAGCCCTGCCAGCTCTAACCTCACCTCTTCTTACCAATAATTGTTTTTGGCCAGGGACGAATCAAAATAATTAAAAATTGTACAAAAATTTTATACTTAGATGGACCTCATTTATAACATGCTATGATATCAAAAGTATTATTTTTTATTTGTTCGCACAGTTTAGCCACACAACTGGCAATATTATTTAATATTAATTGTTGTGTTTTTTTATTTGTAGTGAATTCTTTGAAAGGTTCTAAACTATATTTTATAACAAAAGTCTGTTACAGAACTATGTTTACTAACATGCATAATCTATACTCCCTCCGTTCCAGAATGTAAGGTGTATAGTTTTCTGGCACGAATATTAAGACATGAAATTTTGCACACGGTGGAATCATTTCACATGGAGAAAATCGGGAGAGAGGAGTTCCTAACAGCCACAAATTGAAAACAATCCGACAAATCTCTCTATGGAGGGATTTAACTTATCTTTGGAGTGGTAAAATTATCTAAAAATCACAATGCACCTTCTATTTTGAATTTTTTCTCAAAAAAACTATACACCTTACATCAAGTAACGGAGGGAGTATAATTTATATTTAGTTTTGGTAAACACTATAAAGAGTATGATCTATAAAATTTCCTAATTGCAGTTTCTAGTATGCGACAGAGTAAGAATTTCTATAGAAACTTGTAGAGTATAAACGGAACCAATGACACTATTCTTTTATCGCCAAAGTTATCTAGCAAGTCAAAAATTAATAAATTGTACGTGCTTTGTACTTGGTATTGGAACAACATTACTTACAGTAATCACCAATGAAGAAAAATAGTGTGGATTCTAGCATGTTTGACATATGTGAAATTTAGTATTTGATATGTTTTGATATGGTGTGCCTTTTATCAGCTGATGTACACTAGTCTCCTGCTAGTCTATGATATATAAATTATTACATAGAATTAAATATGGAAATCTAGCCATAAAACTTGGAAGACTTTCACCGGAAAGATAATAGTATGTTAACTAAACTTGTTGTCTCCCATCATATTGTTTTGTTCTTATGTCCTAAGAGGCCCATGATTTGTAGTTCTTTCTGTAAATTACCGTTTTATAATGTTAAGATGCGCTCCCTGTTAAAAAATGTAATGCGTGCATGAGTTTTCATCATCTTTAATTCACGTCTTTGACTACTAATAATACCAAAATGTATGCATTGAGTTTGTATAAATGGCATCCTTTCATTTTTTTCGTGTGAAATACTTTCTTTATTTATATTTATAGTATAGTTTAGACATATATTATAAGTAAAAATCATGGTGTCCGAAAACTGAAATCGGAATACAATGCTGAGGCGACCGGGGGCGCGCCGGCGACTGACGCTGGTTCCCGGGGCGCTCTCGCCGGAGCCGGCGGGGTCTCGGTTCTCGCCCCTCCGCACGGACGCCCTGCGGGATCTAGATGCGGAGGCTCTCGCCATCGAGGTGGCATCAGAGGTGCTGACGGAGGAGCGGGTGGTGTCCAGCGACGTCGTGCGCCGCCCGTTTCGGTCGGAGTCCGATCTAGCGAAGAGCTTCTGGGCTTATGTCGATTCCCCAGCGGGGGCTCCACGTTTTTGGGGCTGTGAGGCGTCGGATCAAGGCGGCGAGGATCTTGGTGCGGGCGGCGCGCCGGTCCGCGACGGCGCTGATTTAGGTACGGTTCCCTTTGGTTGCAGGTCTCTGGTGGAGGGTGAGGTGGATGCGGCGGAGCGGTCGGGGTCTTCGTCGCCACCGTCTGTCCGGCCACGGTCGGCTCCGGAGGCGAGGCCTCGGACGGGCGGCGGTGGTCTAGGCCGGGCCATCCGCTTGCCGGCGGTGTGGGTGGGGTGGCGTGGCCCCCTCCATCGTCCCCGGATCACACCCCCGCCCTGCCTCGGCGAGTTCTTCCCGGCGGAGTTTGTGGAGGCATTGGGGGCGGAGGAGATCATCGGCCGATCGCCGGAAGCTCCGTCCCGGGTGTCGACCGTTACTCCTCCCGTTGCTTGCGACCGGGATCACGTCGATCACGGAGGGATTGTTGGGGGTGGGCCAGGGCCTGCGGCAGATCATCCCTGGGCTCATCTGGGCCGTTGGTTCAGAGGGATTCGATCTAACTTGGTTCTGTTCCCTAGCCCGTCTCCCTCGATCGATGTCCGTTCGTCGCCGTCGGAGTTCGCGTCCTCACACCATCGCCCCTTCGTCGTCGTTTCCTCTCCGTCTTCCTCGCCGATGATTGTCGGTCCGGGAGTGGCCGCCTCGCCTGCCTCTCCCTTGGGCTGCCACTGGCGTTCGTTTGCGGAGGTGGTCCTCTCCTCGTCATCGCCCCCGCCTGCTGCCATGGCTGGGCAGCCTCAGGGTGGGGGTGGGAGGCCACCGCTGTCCGCTGCAGTCCATTCGGGGGCCGGGCCCTCTGCTGCGGCTTCGGGCGCTGCAAACGCGGGCGTGCGTTCTGCGGCCGTCCGGCGTGACGCGTCGGGACCTCCCACCTAGGCTCCTCGTCAACCCGCTCCGGTGGCCCCGGCTCCGGTGCCTATGCCGGCCCTCCGCGGTGGGCTTGCCGCAACCGGGGTGCTGAGGCCGCCTGTTTGCGTGCGCACTGCAGCCACGTGGCCCTGCGGGTCCGGCGCTTGCTCATGGCCAGAAGAGGAAGAAGCAGGGGCTGCCGCTCAAGGGGTTGCGGAATAGCAACAGACGCCTCTCCCTGCCACTGCATCCGTAGTGGTGGCGGTGCCGCAGCAAGCTGTTGTGGCGCCGGTGCTTCCCGTGGCGGGTGCTGTTGCGGTTCCGGTGCCTAAGAAGGTCAATGTCTACTGTTGGAAATGCAAGTCGAAGACCCATGCGACTAAGGATTGTACGGTGCAGCATTATTGCTATGTTTGCGACAATTCGAAGCACCCTACAGCTAAGTGCCCCACCTTGAAGCTGCCGAGGCCTACGACTTTTGTGTCCGGTTTTGGGGATGAAGATCTTATGTTCACTCAGTTCCCGGACAGCGTGTATAAGGAGCAGCCTTCCTCCCACTCGGTCCCTACTACTTGTGTTGAGGTCCATGGTGAGGCCGTTTCTGCGGCAACAGTTGAGGCACAGGTTGCTCGCATTTGCCCGGTCGCTGCGTGGAAGTGGGAGGCTTTACCGCACGGTGCCAGTTCTTTTCTGCTTGGCTTCCCGTCGTTGGAGGACTTGCAGAGGGTGGATGGCCTCGGGCTGGGGGTTTTGAGGCAGGCTGCCAAGCTGGTCTTTAGTCAGTGGACACCCGAGGAGATTCCGCACAAGATGGAGCTGCACCAGGTTTGGGTCCATGTTACCGGCGTTCCGTATCCGCTGCGGCATTTCTTGGGTATGTGGGCTGTTGGTACTCTTATTAGGACTAGTATTGACGTCGATCTTCTTGCGCTTCGTCGCTGAGGTATTGTTCGCATTCTTGTGGGTATGGCTTCGGCAAACTGCTTCAAGAAGAGGGACGAATTTGGGCCGTATATTAAGGCGGATGGTGTCCTAAGGCTAAAGGGATACGACTTCACTTTACGGTCGGAGCCAGCTGAGTTTGTTCTGGAAGCAGACTTTATGCCTGTGATTTGGAGCCGTAATGATTCTGATGGCCCATCCGATAAGGGGCTGGAGATGACTCGGGTTCTGGCCAGGACTTGGGCGATGCTCCTCCTTCTCGGGAGGTGGATGGAGATACAGAGATGACCATCACGCCGGGCTCTGGGGTAGTCGGTGGCAACAACTTGGCTGCTGCTGTATAGACTCTCCTCATTGGTAGGGCTGTTACACCTATCAACCCAATCGAGGTCCCGGGCTTTGAGTGGTCGTTCGCCTTCCCCGTCTTCACCAGCATCCGGGGGGTGCATCGGCGATGGCGTGTCGCTTAGCTTCTCCGACCGTCAGGGCAGGGTCGTTGATGCCGGTTACGCCGGCCTCCCCTCCTTCACCGACATTTGGGGGAGGTCGGTGCTCCTTGCCACCCGCTAGTGGGGAGTCGGCGACCCCGGTCAGCCAGCCTGCCCCGTCTACCTCTACCTCCGGGGGGGGGGGGGTGCAGTCGACTGAGGGCCGCTCTCCTCCCTTATGGTCGGGGGGGGGGGGGTGCCGCTGGACTTGGCTGCGCCAAGTTCCCCTCCCTCCGCGTCTACCGGGGGAGGCCGCTGTGGCTCTTCTTCGGCTGGGGCGACGCCGGTGCCGTGGGTCTCTTCGCCCACCCTGACTACTCCAGCATCCGGGGGAGGGGAGACGGCTCCGCCTGGGGCTGGGCCGCTGGCCATGTTGGGGGTTGCTACCGCAACTGAACCCCCACGCATGGATAAGCCGGCCAAGGTACAGCCCCCGGCCTCGGCTGTGTTGCGACGCAGCAGTCGCCATGCGGTGGCAGCGGATGGTTCCGTTACTATGGACAAGGACTCTCTCGCCAAGGCTATGCGACGGAAAGCGCTGCTGAATGGGCAGCTTACTCCGGGTACGTCTTCAAAGCCTAAGTCTATTCTTTCACTTTCTACACATCAATTATCGTCTAGGCTTCATAAGGTTGGCGTTACCATGGGAAGAGATGAGAAGGAGGTGCTAGTCTCAGCAAATGCTCTAAAACATATGGAGTTTGACCGAGTGAAGGTTTATCCTAATGCTACGAGTAAGCCGACGGCTACCCCCCTAGATAAGGATGAGGCGACTGACAATGTCGATGGTCAGCTTCTATCTCATCTAGTTGGGGAGTTGTCTGAGGTGGATTTAGATGGATCAGGGCTAGGGTCCATTTATGACCTACAAGCCTCTGGTCGTAAATCTAAGAACGCCTCTGCAAAAAGGATCAAGAAGGGATGGCCCATCTACAAGAGTTTCTCGATGAATGGCATGTTTATGAATAGCAGAGGTCTCGGTGACTTGGCTAAACATTTACATATCGCACAGTGCATCCAAGATCATAATTTGGATTTTGTGGCCATTTCGGAAACGGGTAGAAGAGACTTCCCTGTGAGTGTCCTTAACCGTTTATCTGGCGGTCTGGATTTCCATTGGTTCTCTCATCCACCGTGTGGGAGGTCTGGGGGCATACTACTAGGCGTTAATTCAAACGCTATGGAAGTGTTAGCGGTTTCGGATGCGGATTTTCATATAAAGTTTCATATCCAGAAGAAAGCTGATAATTTCATATGGAGTTTGGTCGCGGTGTATGGTGCCGCTCAGGAGGAATATAAGGCGGCTTTTCTACATGAATTGGTTAATCTAGCTAAAGATAACCCGCATCCTATTCTTATAGAGGGGGACTTTAATATGCTTAGATTCCGACACGAGAAAAGCAGAGGTCGATTCGATGGTCATTGGCCTTTTCTTTTCAACGTAGTCATTGACAACTTGGATTTGAGAGAGGTCCATATGACAGGGAGGCAGTTTACTTGGTCAAACAGTCTGCCGGAGCCGACATACAAAAAGCTAGATCGTGTGCTGATGGACACAGAATGGGAGTCCAAATATCCTATGGTGTCTGTACGCGCCCTAGAACGTATCGAGGCTCTATCGGATCATGCCCCGATTATTTTGACCGCTGGTTTTCCGAAACCAAATGGTAAATCCCAATTTAAATTTGAATTGGGTTGGTTGACCCGTGATGGTTTCGTGGAGATGGTCAAACAAATCTGGGAACAACCGGTTGGGGGTGCGTCTCCTGTTCAGAGGTGGAATAATAAGTTGCGGAATTTACGCACACACCTTAGGGGGTGGGCGCGCCATACAACTGGTCTGCTTAAAAAAGAAAAAGCTCGTCTTGCCGCCATTATTGATGAACTCGAAGAAATCGTGGAAAGTCAGCCGCTAACAACACACCAGATTGAACTCAAGAGTCAATCGAATGCGTCGTTAGCGAAACTGTTACGCGAAGAGGAAATCAAATGGTATCAACACGGTCTAAGGCTAAGTTCATTCTTTAAGGAGATTCGAATACAAGGTACTTCCATAATGTCGCAAATGGCAGGCATAGGAAGAAGCTTATATATTCACTTCATCAAGAAGACGGCCTAGTTGAAGGACAAGAAGAGCTAAAGAGGTATATAACTAGATATTACAAAGGCTTATTCGGGGCGTCAGAGGAGGGCAACCTTTCTCTTGATGAGTCTCGTACAGATGACATACCTCAAGTGTCGGATGAAGAGAATGCTTTTCTTACCGCACCTTTTACTGAAGAAGAGGTGAGAAAAGCAGTCTTTCAGATGGAACATAACAAGGCTCCAGGTCCTGATGGATTCCCAGCTGAGTTTTACCAAAACTTTTGGGATATTATCAAACCTGAATTGCTTGCAATGTTTAATGCTTTGCATGACGGACAGCGTGAGCTTTTTCGCCTTAACTTTGGTGAAATAATTCTGTTGCCAAAAATTAAGGATGGCGGAGAGGATCCAGCAATATAGACATATATGTCTCCTTAATGTCAGCTTCAAAATTTTCGCTAAAGTGGCAACCATTCGGTTGAACACGGTCGCGGATCATGTCGTTAGACCTACTCAAATTGCATTTATGCAGGGGAGGTATATCCTCGATGGTGTAGTCATACTACATGAGACGGTTCATGAGATGCACCGTAAGAAATTGAATGGGGTGATATTTAAAATTGATTTCGAAAAGGCTTACGACAAGGTCAATTGGGAGTTTCTCCAACAGACTTTGCGTATGAAAGGCTTTTCGGAGGAATGGTGTGCCTGGATCCGGAACTTTGTTACTGGAGGTAGTGTGGCCATTCGAATGAATGATGATACTGGTCATTACTTCCAAATAAAGAAGGGTCTAAGGCAAGGCGACCCGCTTTCGCCAATACTATTTAACATAGTGGCGGATATGTTACCGGTCATGATCGAACGGGCTAAATTGGATGGAAAGATTGAAGGAGTCATACCACACTTGGTTGATGGTGGCTTATCTATCCTCCAATATGCGGACGACACAATTCTATTTATGGAACATGACCTGGAAAAAGCGATGAACATGAAGCTGATTTTATCAGCGTTCGAGCAGTTATCAGGTTTAAAAATTAATTTTCATAAGAGTGAGTTGTTTTGTTTTGGCGAAGCCCAGGATTTTGCGACTCAATATGCTGAATTATTTGGCTGTGAACAAGGTCAGTTTCCGATTAGGTACCTTGGTATACCTATTCATTATAGGAGACTGACTAATGCTGAATGGAAGCATGTTGAGGAGCGGTTCGAAGCGAGATTGGCCAGTTGGAGGGGCAAATTGCTATCCTTAGGTGGGAGATTGGTACTCATAAATTCAGTACTTAGTAATATGGTGCTGTATATGATATCTTTTTTCCAGTTGCCTAAAGGAGTATTGAAGAAAATAGACTATTTTCGTTCAAGATTCTTTTGGCAAGGGGATAGCGAGAAAAAGAAATATAGACTGGCACGGTGGGACGTGGTTTGCCGACCTAAAGATCAAGGTGGACTTGGCATCCATGATCTACAGGTTAAGAATTCGGCCCTTCTAGGGAAATGGCTTTATAAGCTTCTCTCGGAAGAAGGGACTTGGCAAACACTTCTACGACGCAAATATGTCGGTTCAAAAGCACTGTCACAAGTGGTATGGAAACCAGGTGATTCACACTTTTGGGCCGGACTCATGGCAACGAAGAAATTTTTCTTCCGCTTTGGAAAATTCGCTATTCGTGATGGGTCGGAGATTAGATTCTGGGAGGATAAATGGCTTGGTAATGCCCCTCTGAAGGATCAATATCCGGCTCTTTACAATATTGTTCGTCATAAGAGCGAGACGCTAGCTGAGACTTTGCGGACTTCTCCTCCAAATGTGACGTTCAGGCGAGATTTAACCGGACCCAGACTTGCGACATGGGACGCTCTTTTACAGAGATTAACCATGGTTCAGCTCTCAACGGGGTCGGATGTTTTTCGATGGACTCTGAATGAGAACGGTCGTTTCTCAGTGGATTCCATGTATAAAGCTCTCATCCAAAGCGACGTGCCGATGGTTAAGTGTGAGAAACTCTGGAAGATGAAAATACCGTTAAAGATAAAAAATTTCTCATGGTATGCTCGTCGAGGAGTTATTCTCACAAAGGATAACCTTGTTAAGCGTAATTGGAAAGGAAGTATGAAGTGTGCTTTTTGTCTTCATGATGAGACGTTAAAGCACCTTTTCTTCGAATGTAAGATTGCGCGTTCTATATGGTCAACTATCCAAATTGCTTCTAATTTGTATCCTCCAAAATCGGTTGCGAATATTTTCGGAAACTGGTTGCATGGAATTGATCACAAGTTTAGAACTATTATAAGGGTGGGAGCGATTGCTGTTGTCTGGTCGCTTTGGCTTTATAGAAATGACAAGGTTTTTAATGATAAAAATGTTTCTCTCTTGCAGTTAATATACCGGTGCAAAAGTTTGCTCCGTTCGTGGTCCATGTTACAACGCGTGGAGTTTCAAGACCTCTTTATGGAGGTTTCTGCGCAACTGGAGACTACGGCAAGGGGCATTTTTACTCAACATGGGTGGCATAGTGATCTTTGCATCGGACCACCACCATAGACAGAGTGCACGATCTCATGATTTGTAACGAGGCCTATGTTCTTATGTTTTTTATTTTTTGAGACTGTCGGCTGTGTGGATCTTTGTTATGCAGAGGCCGGGTGTAATGCTTAACCTTTTAAGTAATAAAGCCCTTTATAAAAAAAAAAGTAAAAATCATAGTCAGAGTTGTGCATTGTTGACGAAAATAAAAAAAATTCATGCTTTAATTTTTTTGAGGGGAGTAATCGATAACAGTAAAGTGATTAATATATATACTTTATAATTTCCGGCCTTTTCTTCTCAGGGTTCTGGGCGGTCACCCTTAGGTTTATCTTCCGGGGCTCTAGATAGGTTTCACCATTGCCTTGATGACTTCATGACCACATGCAACAAAGTCAAATGAGCTTCGACATTGGAACAAAAAAAAGCGATGCACCATCCGTTTATTTTTATGTAGAAGACGATCAGCTTCTCAGGGACCTTGATTAATTTCTTGTATTTTAAGGGTCATTTTTAATGGTAGTCTTTGGTTAATGCATCTTGTGGACTTGTTTCACAAAAAAAGAAAAGGAAAATGTGAGAAAATAAGTAACGCAGTGAACATTCTTTCAGGCATCCTTAAAGGTAGCTCTATAAATTCTGCAAGATATGGAGTTTTTATGCAATAGATTATTTGGTGGTACTATGTGCTAGCATACGATAAATTATAAGTAATAACCCTTCCACCTATCAACGAGGAATTGAAACGAGGTCACTTAGTTAGGTTACTTGTGCTGAAATCCGATCACTTGGGTTTAAGTACTAGATTTGGCATGGGTGCTCGCAGTTAACTATATTTATTTCAATATTCAAGCAACTATATTCTTCAATGTAGGTGATGGGGCCGTCAATAGTGAGTCACATGTGGTTACTTTATCAATCTTAAATTTTGTCGCTTCAGTTTTTCGAAGGTGTTCATGAGAATAGACCGTATGCGTTTTTTTTTTTGTTTTAGTTTGAGAAAGACTGTATGGGTAGTTCATAGGGTGAGGGTATGTGTGTGTTTTATAAACTTTCCATATGTGTCCGTACCGTGCTTCTAAAATAAAGAAAAAGGAAGTATCGATTTTCACGTGTGCTTTGCGGTCAAATGGAGAACCAAGGTTTAAGGAAAATATTAGTACTATTTAAGACCGTAAGACTAAGCAAATATAGCCAGCATAGCTTGCGTATAAAATTGGCTTTATATCGATGCTTGATCATCATGCTCCATTACCAGCACAACATGGCTCGTGGNGCGATCCCGGCCCGGCCGTCGAGCGTCGATCCGACGGCCCTCGCGAGGCGTCGATGACGCTTTTGCAAAAAACCCTTCACAAAGCCATAATAGAACCCGCGGTCCACCTTTCCCGCGTACAGGGACTTGAATGTAATTACGGAAAAACTAGAGGACCTTAGTGAAAAAACGCGCGCAGACCCCCCCCCTCCCCTTCTCTCTCCCGCGGCGCCGGAGGTCGCCGCCGCCGCCGCCGCGCGCCCCCCGCTCCGCCCCTTCCCGGTCGAATCGACGCAACGGGACGCTCCGCCGTCGCCGCCTCCTCCTCCTCGCCCACGGCCGCGTGCTGGAACGGCGCCAGCACGCCGGATTTGACGCCGCCCTGCTCGGTCTTCCGCCGCTTCCAGCCGCCGCCGGCGACGCTCCGGCGTCCTTAAAGCGGCGGCGGCGCCTCTCCCGTCCTCCCCGCGTCGAGGCGCGTCGAACGCGCGCGCCCGCGCGTCTCGCCTCGCCGTCATTCGCCGCCGGCGTCCGCGCCGCCGCCGCGGCAGCTCTGCCCGCCGGTGACGTCATCACCACGTCACGGTGGGCCGGGCTGGCCAGGCCGGCCTGCTAGCTGGGCCGGGTTGCTGTGCAGCTCGGCCGGCCCTTTTCTTTTTTTTTTCACTCTTTTTTGTTTTCCTTCTTTTTTTTTTCCTATCTGATTTTGTTTTCCTACTTAAAAAAAAAAAAATCTTTTACAACTTGCAAAATAAAAATCGAAATGTTCATTTCAAATACTTCGGAACCTTTTCCAATCTATTCGAAATCCACTTCATAAAATAAAAAAAAATATTACGTGCATTTTCAAATCAAACGAGAACACTGGAAATTAAAATGTTCATTTCAAATGCTTCGGGACCTTTTCCAATCTATTTGAAATCCTTTACGTGCATTTCCAGATTCCATAGACTTTACAAAAAAAAAAAAAAACATATAAAAAAAATCTATTAGATGAATATTTCCAGAAAATGAAAATTCCACACATTTTTTTCCCACTCTGTTTTTGTTTTCCTTCTTTTTTCTCTCTGATTTTGTTTTCCTATTTTAAAAATTATTTTACAACTTGCAAAATAAAAATCAAAATGTTTATTTCAAATACTTGGGAACCTTTTCCAAACTATTTGAAATACACTGCATAAAATAAAAAAATATATTACGTGCATTTCCAAATTAAACGATAACACTGAAAATCAAAAGTTCATTTCAAATGCTTCGGGACCTTTTCAAATCTATTTGAAATCCTTTACGTGCATTTCCAAAATCCACGGACTTTACAAAAAAAAAAAAGAAAAAAAAAACATGAAAAAAAACGATTAGATAAATATTCCAGAAAATGAAAATTCCACAAAAAATAAAAATAAACAAAACAATTTTTTCCCAAATTAAACGCAACCAAGATACACAAAAAAAAAAGGTGAACACAAAAAAAAAAAGTCACTATATTATAAAAAAACGAATTCTCAGACGACTATTTCAGACAAAAAAAGTGGAAAAATGAAAAAAATACGACAGAATACTATGACAAATTATGATTAAAGCAAATATGTTTCAATATTCCAAATTGGTTAATATTCAAAGAACATGAAACTTTTTCTACAAATACCCTCACAAAAAATAAAATGCTGGTTATTTGTGCGACACAATCAAAATTCAACAGAGACTTAAATACCTTCAAATTTGAAAAAAAAAAAAAACACCCCAACTTGAACACCTTGGAATGTTCCAACATGTTTTTGTTTTCTATGAACTGATAACATTTTTTTTTGAGAGCATTTTTTCATATCTTTTTGTACAATATTTAAATATTCAGTGGTTTCAAATGTCCAAACATGTTTGTACTTCGATGTCAATAATTAATTAAAATTAGAAAAGATCTATTTGAATTTGATTCCACATTTAAGGATGATTCGAATCTGAAAAAAAACACCCCAACATATGAAATGACAACAACAACCAAAAAAACTTTCTCTACATATTCCAAATTGGTTAATATTCAAAGAACATGAAACTTTTTCTATAAATACCTTCACAAAAAATAAATGCTGGTTATTTGTGCAACACAATCAAAATTCAACAGAGACTTAAATACTTTCAAATTAAAAAAAAAAAAACACCCCAACTGAACAACTTGGAATGTTCAAGCATGTTTTTGCTTTCTATGAACTGATAACATTTTTTTTGTGAGCATTTTTTCATATCTTTTTGTATAATATTAAATATTCAGTGGTTTCAAATGTCCAAACATGTTTATACTTCGATGTCAATCATTAACTAAATTAGAGAAAATCTATTTGAATTTGAATCCGCATTTAAGGATGATTCAAATCTGAAAAAAACACCCCTACGTATGAAATGACAACAACAACAACAACAAAAAAACTTTCTCTACATATGTTCAGAAAAACAATATTTTCAAACATATTTAGAGAAAATAGACAACAAATTCCAATGGATTTTGACATTTCCCAGTTAGTCCAAATTTAAAGAAACAATTTAGTGGAATTTTCGATTAAATAGATGACAAATCTCGACGAATTAAGACATTTTAAAATACAACGGGTGCGGCGTATGCTAAAGGAATTTTTTTTTGGAATATTGAAACGTTGCCACTATTTGGAGCTAATTCAAATGCACCTTCCCTAATTTGAAATCAAATGTTGTCACTATTTGCAAAAAATTCTGATGCATCTTCCCTAATTTAAATTAAATACTCCCGCCGAAATAGAAACATATTCAACCATTTCAACGTACTAAATATTTGAACATTATAGATAATTTATCAAAAAATGCTCAAAAAAAATGCTACCTACTCATAAAAAAAAAGTTCGAACATTACAATTTAGCCAGCATTTTGTTGAACAAAAAAAATATTCCACAAAAAAAAAAAAAAAAAATCACCAGCGGCGTGGCGTGACGCCACGCCAAATTCAACTAGTCAGTGCTAATCACCTTCTCAAAGTCAAGCTCCAAACTTGCAAATAAAACAATTCCTGCAAATTTTCATAGTTGACGAATCACATCGAAAGAAAATTACATAGTTTTACAGGCTAAAATAATATAAAAAGTAAAGTAGTCTGACAATCAATTCTAGCCACTAGCACGTGCAGGCGTGGTGTGAAGGTGGTAGCCCGCGCCGAAGCTCTGATGGCCTTGCTGATGGGCAATGTACCGTGGTACACGATGATGATTCTCGACAAGTGTTCGAGGCTTCCGCGCATGGCGTCATCCACACCCACGACGTCGCTTGGCGGCATACTGGTGAGTGGTGACCTCTTCATGGAGCTCAACCCCTGCCACCGGTTGCCCGGGGTGCTCTCCATGGTCGGGTGGAACATCGTGTCGTGGTGGCGTCAGTGATTTAATTGTGCAGTCATCGGGTTCAATTAAGTGGATGTCGGAGAAGAAGCTGACTGTACTACGACGTATGGAGAAGTCGGAGGATGGCGCCAACACGTTGTCGTGTCTATGTGACCTCGTGAACGGTTATTAATTGGTGAAGTTATTCAGATACTTATACCAGACTGCCAGTAGTATTAGCTAGTTATAATTTATAAACATTTAATATGGAAATTCGAAACGCTCCCCGAGCTCATATCCTAACTAGCTGGTTACGAAATTTTAAGAAATATTCGAAAAGTTCTAAAGAAAAGGACAACAACCATATGACATTTTTATACATACGCGCAAAGTTTGTGTCAAAATAATATTTATGATGAACACCGCAAATGTCATTTGATCACGGAAATTTGCACATACATAGAACACTTGGATATGTTTATTGTCACTTTTCTTCAGAATTTTAAAAATTATTTACTATTTTGAAGTTTTTAGTCTAACCGATCAGGAGCATATGAACTCGGGAGACAGAACTGCGATTTGGCTTCTTCCTGGTTATGACTTGCGTCCAATCTTGTACATCACGTACCATTTACTTTTCTTTTTTGGTCATCTACGTAACGTTCTTTTCTTCTTTTAATTAATGGAAAGGACACATGTAAATTTGTAACACGTACATATTTGTTGTCTCCCATGATTTTTTTGTTTTGCGAATCACACGTATAAATGATCGAGGTCATTTGTGCGCAAGAGATGAACCTACGACATGCTGCCATTTTTAGGACGGGCAAAACGGGGATACATTCCTTCCAACCGATGTTTAATACGGACCTCTCGTCGACCGCCTCCTCTCATATAAACGGGAAACCAGGAGCAGACCAGGAAATCTTCCTCCCTCTCCCCGATCGATCTCGCAATGAAGCCTCCGCCGACTGCAGCCTCCGTCCTCCTCCTCCTCGTCGTCCTCCTCCCCCTCTCCATGGCTGCCGGGGCGACGGACGGCCCGCCCGCCGTCTACCTGGTCTTCGTCGACGCCACGCCGCCCGGCGTCCCCTGCATGAAGTACCACCTTGGCATCCTCACCGCCGCCCTCGGCAGGTACGCACCACGAATCGATCGATTGACCGTACGCATATACGCGAAAGTTCTCTGGTGCATGACCGTGGTTTTTGTGTGTGCAGTTGCCATTATATTAACTGGAAATTAAGCGAGGAGAAGGCGAAGGCGGCCATCATCTACAACTACAAGAACGTCATCAACGGGTTCTCGGCCAGGGTCACGCCGTCGGAGCTCGAGGCCATCAAGAGTAAGCTCCTTCTTCCTCGATCTGTTGATTAACCGGAGCAATTAGTTGTTTAGATTCTCCTGATCGACGTGCTTGATTATGGTTTGCTGCGCTTCAGAGCAACCGCAGGTGAACCGGGTGCTGCCGAGCGCGACGTTGCATCTCATGAGCAGCAACTTCGACGGCGTCAGCTGAGCAAGCAGCGGCCAATCTTCTCTGGAAGAGCCAAGATGCATGTGATGAGGATGAAATGATATCAATAGCGAAAGCTCAAGATTTTTTGGATGTATTTATCTATTTTCCTTAATGGTTCGGAAAAAAGAAGTCCTAATTCTTCAGGGTTACATGGATGGGGACCGAACAATTAAACACCCATGAAGATTTTGATCGAATATGTCTAGATGATATAAAAATCGAATGGACGTTACTTGTACAACAGAAGCTCTTCCCAACTAAAAGCATATAATGATCTTTCAAAAAACTAAAAGCATATAATCATCTAAAAAGGATTTTGTCATTCACGGGCCACAAACCACGCCTAGAGCACGCGTGGGAGATGCCCGGTGCGGCGGTGCCTATGTAAACTGGGCCCAGAAAATATTGGCCCGGAGAAATAGCAAGTTCTCTGTTTTATTTATTGGAAAAAGTCCAAAATAAATCTTGAACTTGTAGATGAAAGATAAATCAAACCCTAAACTTTTAATCCCTGAAATTGGCACTCTGAACTTGTTGATCCCGGTCTATTTTAGACCCTAGACCTGTTTGACTCACCGAGAATACTACAATCCCAGCCGGGATAACGTGCTAGTCTCACTGACGATATGGACCCACATGTCATATTCTTCCTCTTCCCTAATCTCTCTCAAAATCAAATCCCAATCGGATCCCATTCTCCAATTCAGATTGATGTTCAACAATCCAAATTCACATACTGTACTAGTTAACGAGCTAGGTAATTCCAGCATGTTTGCACGCACTGTAGCGCTAGAGATTGAAGCAGCAGCACCTCGACGACCTGTGCTCCGGCGGACGTAGTCTGTGCTGGCAACCGGGAGCTCGCCGCGCGGCTCTCCGGCGACAGGTTGCGCGCAGCTCCATACCGAGCAGTGCGACGTGGCGGAAGTAGTCTGCCCGGCTGAAACTCGCCAGCGCCAGGCTCCACACCGGCCCGGGCCCTGGGAGGACGCCGCACTCAGGCAGATTGCCGCTCGGCCACCAGGAGTGATGGCTTGTCCCCAAGCTGCGTGGAGGTGGCCATGGGATCGGAGAGAGGGCAGAATGTAGATGCTCTTTGACCCGCAGCGGAGGAAATCAGCAGCGGAGCGGCTCTGTTGACGGAAGAGACTAGGGAGCATATGTGGGGATTTGGGGCTGGAGGTGTATCGATTTGAGCGAGGTCGCCCGTTAATTTCCTCGATTTGGTGTGGGATTAGCGGCAAAATTAATCGGCTCGCCATGAACACGTCCGTGTCGATGGTGCTCTCTCTCCTGCTTTTTGACTCAGCTCACGGACCTTGGAGGAGGAGGATGAATATGACATGTGGGTCCGTATCGTCAGAGACTACCACGTTATCCCGGCTGGGATTGTGTATTCCCAGTGAGTCAAACAGGTCTAGGGTCTAAAATAGACCGGGATCAACAAGTTCAGAGTGCCAATTTCAGGGATTAAGAGTTCAGGGTTTGACTTATCTTTCATCTACGAGTTCAAGGTTTATTTTGAACTTTTTCCTTGTTTATATAGCCGCTCAAAGGGATCCACGTTGAATGGCTACACCACATGAGTGGGGAGTTTTGGAGCCCAACTTCAAGGGAGTTTCTTATTCGAAAAATTCATAATCGGTATTTAAAAGTATTAATAAATTCGAAAAAATCCTAAATGTGGATAATGATAAACTCTAATATTATTCAGAAAACCAATCCAAAATTCATTTTGTTCTAGGCTAAGCAAAAATGTCAATTGTGTGGATCCGAGTGCGGTGAACATTGAAAACTTCAAATTTTGGCGGATATCAATTTGTGTAGGCTGAAATAAAAACAAATTTTTGCACTGAGATTTCACATACAGGTAGAGTTTGACATTATCTGCTACACGTAGATTTTTTTGTAAGTTCTTGAATCTTACAATGGGGATTTAGAAATTTTCAAAAATAGACTCCCTTAGCTCGGGCTCCATTTGGACTTTCCGTACATCAACTATCCTTTTAGCCCACTGTCATCTTCGTGGAGCAGGGGATCCCACAAATATGCTTTACGCATGGGCCCCCGCTGCCATTCACCTAATGCCAGGGAGGCTAGAACCATCTAGCCCATGAACAGAGTCCAAGAGCTTTCCGGGGACGGCCGTGCACTGTGGCTGACGCGCGGCATGGCCCTCTCCTTCGAGGCGTAAGCGTGACGCCACCCACAACATGGATTTGGGCGATGCCGAACGACAAGACTAGACCCTGCGGCGCCCAACAGGGCGCAAACCGACAAGACGGGGCGCCACTATCACATCCCTATGGGTCCCTCAATGCGGCCAGGACTAGGGGGGGGGGAGGGGGGGTGCTTGTGCATGTCCGTCCCGCCAGACAAAGTAGGCAGCCCCTCCCATACCGGGGCGTGTTTATGGCTGTCAAGATATGTAGACAAAATTATTTTGCTATCTACGTGTTTAGTGGATGTTGAGATGTAGGCAAAACTGTTTTGCTATCTGCGTGTTTATGGATGTTGAGATGTAGGCAGACTGAGATCTACTTCCAACACATAGGCAAGACAAATGAGTCACTTTATGTCCATGTACGAATTCGAGCTTGAAATAGCAATCCGAATTAAATGTGTGACCATTTGTTACAACCAGTGCTAATCGCACAATAACTTGAATATCTGTTGGCTGGACGGTGAACAATTTAATACAGAATTACTTTAACTAAGGAGGCTCTCCGTCCTCGCACAGCTTGTCAATCTATATCGCAAGTCACAACTCCAACCGGGTTCTCTCCTTCCCCTCCTTTCCCCTACAGTAAAGAGAGAGGCGAAAAGGGAGGACCCTCGTTCCCCTCGATTTGCAGCCGGCCAGGCCGCCGGTCCCTTCCCTCTCCGTCGGCCGCTTCGGCGGCGGGAGAGTGTTGGGACCGCGGATCTGTGTCTCCGGCGTGTGAATAGTAGGGTAGGTGTGTCAGCCGGCGGCGATGTGGTGGTGGAGTCATCGTCGGCGAGAATAAAGCTGCCTCAGCTCATTCCCCACCACGGCGGCGCTCTCCGGGGCAGCGCCGAAGGGCTGGTGGCTTCTTCTGCTTGTGGATCTGGCGGATCTGCGAGCCTAGGTGTCCAGGGTGTGGTCGGCGAGGCGAGGCTGGCGACCGCACCGGTGGATTTTGTCCTCCAACTCCTTCCTCGTCGCTCCGGTGTCCCCTCCGATGCTGGTGTGGAGTTTGTGAGGCTTTGTATAGGAGGGTTCGGCAGGAAGGTGGTCCAGGATCTGGGTGGAGGCTTGAAGGCGGCGGATCTGGTGTCTTCCCCTGATTTTTTCAGCGTGGAGCGCGGGATCTGGAAGTGGACGAGCGTGGGGATGTTCCCCGGTCGACATGCCACATCGATAATGGCTTCGCCATTGGCGGACCTCTTCTTCGGCTCTGAAAGCCATGATGGCGATGGCGCAGACTCCTCTTCTGTTGGCGGTGGTCGATGGAGGTGGCAGGATCCCTGCAATCTTGTTCTTCTTTATCAGGGTTTTCTGCTTTGATCTTGGATTGTGTTCCTGTTGTGTTTGTCTTCGGCGTTTTATGCGTGCGTTGTGCTTGTAATCTTTCTCTCGGTTGAATGAAGTGCGTGTTTAATCTCAAAAAAAAAAAAAAAAAGCTTGTCGATCTATATAATGTGCTTCCCTTTCATTTACGAAAATGCAAATGGGTGAGCAGGGGATGGTGAGAAAAGGGTCGATGGCATCAGAGAGCGTCTGTAGATGGGGAATTACGGTTGTATGCACATCCAGTTTCAGCTGACATGTAATCATCCATACAGTTGCCATTTAGTTAGTTGTTGCTAGCAATCGTGGAGGATCGTGCAATCTGACCACTCCAAATTGTGGGTTCGGGCCGCTCCTCTCACTGTTTTGGAATCTTAGGCGACGACTCCTTCACATTCACAAACTGCTACCATGGGCGGACCTATGTAGGTACATGGGTGTACAGATGTACACCCATTATTTTTGCAAAAAAAATCTAGTATATAGGTATAAGATACACTGCTAAAAAAATTACGTTGCTAGCTCATATTTAGCCCAATAAGTCAGAGGAGAAAGCCCATTTGGCCAACATGACTCCAATTGACGTTCCCCATTTTCAATCGATTGGGTCATTGGGAGGAACCGCAGCCAGCTAGGTCGTGCTCGCGTTGTACAGAGAGAGCAGCTAGGTCGAGCACGAGGTCGTCGCTGAGTACGGGAACGACCACGGCGGCGCGCCGCTCTCCAGATCCGCACGACCACGAATCCACGAGACCGGCGAGGCAGCGAGGGGACTGCCGGACTGGGGAGACGCGCCGTGCCGCCGGGGCCTTTCCCGACGGGGCCACCGAGACGCGCCGAGCGGCGAGCCGCCGACGCGCCGGACGCGGGCGCCGGGCGTGCGACTGCAGAGGACGGCTGGACGGTGGACAGCACTACTGGACGATGGTCGCGGGCGCCGGGCGGCCAGCAGGGCGTGCAGACTGCAGGTATTTGTGCTCCTTCATCTGCCTCGTTCAATTGGATAGATGGTCATGGAACTGATACATGGATTAAGTTATAACATCTTGTATGGTGCTTAAATTTTTTTTGAAGCTTTCTGTACATCCAAGTTGGAAGAGCAACTCCAGCCGTTGGCCCCCCAGGGTATCCGGCGAAGGTTTTTTAGCCCGTTCGTCGGCGCCCCCCAAGCCTTGGGGAGGCCCCGGTTCCCACCCGCCCGCCCCAGCTTTCGGCCCCACAAGGCACTTTTTTTTTGAATCGACGTATTCCCGCTACATATCGGGGATCGCAAGTCCGGTGATCCAGCCACAATTTGGCGGTCAAGTTTGCATAGTTTTAGAAAAAGAAAACATAATTCGGCGATCAAAAGCGGCCAAATCGACGACGTCGGCCTCAAAACGCCGGCTCGTCGTCCTCCACTTGCACCACGACGGAGTTGGTCGATGGCGCAGCGATCTGCGGCGACGATGCCGGCTCGTCGTCCTCCTCCACTTGCACCACGTAAGAGGGGTCGGTCGATGGCACAGCGATCGGCGGCGACGATGGCGGAGTAGTACTGGTGCTCGGCGTCATTTTCGTGGTGGAGCCTTCCGTTGGCGGAGTCGGGGTCATCGTCGGCGGTGGAGTCGGGGTCGGTGGTGGAGTCGGGGTCGGGATCGGCGCTGGCATCTCATTCACGATGAGGTCGCGCTGGCTCATGTACCACGCCTTGACCTTTTCGTCCATGATCGCCGCCGGGTCGACGCTCATGAGGAACGCTAGATCGGTATTCCTCTTTTTGGCCGCGACCTTGGTCTTGAGGAGCTCGATCTTCACGTCTTGTTTCTCCATCATCTGCAACCACCTCGCGTCGCACTTCTCCTCCCTCTTGATGGCGTGTGTCTTGGCGTCGGCAATGCACTTCTCGATTGACGTGTGCAGCCTTTCTGTCGCCGGTGTACTCGCCCTCGCCACCTTCGCCTTCTTGTTCCATTTTGGACGTCCATCCGAGGCTCCCGATCCCGGCGCGTCGGGGTTGAACGGTTCTTTCCCCTTGCCGAGGTTCAGACGAACCTCCGCCCACTTCTCGCACTTCTCGATCCTGGAGAAGACATGGAGGAATTTGAACTCGGCGCCTTTGCTGTCCTGTCGGTACATCTCGAACATCCGGACCATCTGCCGCCGCGCAACAAAAGGAATGTCAGCCGAAGAAGAAATGAACAGGCCATGGGCGACCGAGTCGGGGTTTACCTGTCGCTCGACGTCGGCGCCGCTCTCCGGGCGAGCTATGACCTCCTCGACGATCCCGTGCCATTTGCTGCAAGCCGCCTGGACGACCGCCCAGTGGTTCGCCATCGCTTTCTCGCCGCGCGCCATGTAAAATCCTTTGAACTCGGGGTCGCAAAGCTTGCGCTCGTCGAACGATCTCTTCACCCTCGCCCAATAGTTCTCCGAGTTCTGATTTGCGCCCGTGATGGGGTCAATGCTCACCGTCTTCCACGCTTCGGCGAGACACTCGTCTTCCTTGGCGGACCATTTGATGCGAGGCTCGGCTTTGTCGGCGGCCGCCTTCTTCTTCTTCTTCTTCTTCTTCTTCTTCTTCTTCTTCTTCTTCTTCTTCTTCTTCTTCTTCCCCTTCTCCGCGGCGACGGGTTGTTCTTCCTCCTCCTCGTACTCGCCGTATTCTTCCTCCTCCCCGGCGAACTCATCCCCGGCGAAGTCTCCCCCGGCAAAGTCGTCCTCTTCTTCTCCCCGGGGGTATGACGCCGCCGCCGCCGCTGAGCCAGACGCGATGATGTCGTCCATGCATGCGTCCTGTGACTCCTGCGATTCGGGCATTTCGCCGAGCACGCTGCGGGCACCATCGAACTCGACCGGAGGGTGGAACAGAGGGCCACGGTATGGCATGGCCGGCGAGCCCCCGGTGCCGGCGCTGAGTGCGGAAGGGCCGTGGAACGCTATGTTGGGGTTGAATCCGCCGTGCGAGTCGCCGTCTCCGTAGTCCAGCGTGTCCCCCCTCCAGTGGGGTGTGGCTGGCGACGCCGGCGAGAAGGCGGTGGGCGACGGTGAGAAGGCCGACGGTGACGGTGACGCCACGCTTGCTTGGCTTCCTCCTTGGCTTCCTTGGGTTCCCCAAGCGCCGGGCGGCAAATAGAGGCCGTGCGGCGCATACAGTGGCGACGGCGCAGGAAAGCACGGTTTCCCAGCCGCCACCGCCGCCGCTCGTCGTGTCTCCTTGGCCTCCTCTGCCTCCTTGGCCTTCTTCCTCGTGTCCCTTGCCTTGCGGTCGACGGTGACCGTCTTCCTTCGCTCGACTTCGTTCGCCCACTCGGTGTTGCTCAAGCCGTCCGGCCGCCCCCTCCCCCTCCCTCTCCCCCTACCCCTCCCGCCGGAGGTCGCCCCCGCCATCTTTGCCGGTGGTTCTTCACCGACGGCTCGTGGGCTGTTGAATTTCTTGGGCGCCATGGGAGGTGATTTCCGCGGGAAACGGCGGGAGCTACGGCGGGAAGCGATATGGAGGTGATATGGAGAAGGAGAAATGGAGGGAAGCGAAACAAAAACGGCGGGAATAACAATTGTCTCACCGACAGGGCTGGCCCGCGCGGCTTTTCCCTTGTGCCGGCGCCCCCAGGCCGAACCCAGCGCGTTGGGTTCGGCCTGGGTACGCCGGATAAATTTTGAGCCAAATCCGGCAAAAAACAAGACCCTGGGGGCGCGACTGGGAGAAAAATCGCCCGCCGGCGTCCAAAAAGCGGTCCTGGGGGGCCTCGTGGGGGGTGGGGGGGGGGGCGGCTGGAGTTGCTCTAAATCCTGGCTCCGCCCATGACTGCTAGTCCCTCCGTTCTGTTTTGTTTGTCGCTGGAAAAGAACTACGTTAGTACAAGTTGGTAGTATAAATGCCAACTCCTTCCCCCCACACTTGGGTCTCTTCTCGTCCCTTCTCCTCTTTCTTCAGTAGAGAGAGGCGTCTGATTGCGAGTTCCCCGTCTCCCCTCGGTTAGTCGGCGCCGCCGTTGGTTCCCCTCCCCTTCTCCGTCCGCTGCGGCGGCGGAAGGGGGGGGGGAACCCCGGATCTGGTGGCTGGCTTGTACATAGGGTGAGGAGTAGGGTGGTCGGCGGCGGCGTTTGTGTGGGGGCGGCACCGGCGTGGTCGGCCGTTTTGTCTTCCCGGATCTGGCCCCTGCTTGTCGGTGCGTTGGGCATCGATGATGGATCCGTGGGAGTTCTCCTGCGGGGTTGGCGTGGCGGCGGCGCCTTCTTCGTTTGGTGGAGATCCCGTCCTCGGGCTCGCTGTAGTCGTGCCGCCGTCTTCTCCTACGATGACACGGAGCTGGTGAGGTATGGTTGCTGGAGCTTTCAGGATAGTGTAGGTGGAGCTGCTGCTGAAGGCGTGCTGTGGTCGGTGATAGAGGGATCTGGTCTTCCCCGGCCAGATCAGGAGCTGTGTGAGCTCGGCGCGCGTCGCCGGCCGAGATCCTTTCGAGTTCATGATCCAGTTCTTAGGGGCTGGTGGCTACTGCGGTCCATTGACGCCTCTTGGCTAGGGGTGCTCCCTGTTCCTAGGGTTCGTCGGCGAGATGTTGATGTTGCCTTCGTGTTGTTCTTCACCTGTATCTTCCTTTGGTGTTCTTGTACGTGTGTTAAAGCTTTGTATCCTTGCTACTATATGAATGCAAGTTCTTACCTTTCAAAAAAAAAGTTGGTAGTATAAGTGCTTTTTTCTTTTCCAGGTAGAGGGAGTGCTTTTTTCTTTTGTTGTAGGCAGTGGCGGAGCCAGGAATTGAGACGGGGAGTAAACAGTAAAAGGTGTGCCACCGGCAATTTTTTTTTTGAGAACGCATGTAATCCACAATTGTTCAAACAGATTCAATTTCATATTTCATGAAGCACAAGTACAAACTGACTACAAAGAACAAAAAAAAGTACATAAAAATAGTGCTACATTTTGATAAGAAGATAGTACCATGAAGTTGAATCCATGTTGGCAAGGCGAAAGTGTTGAGGATATGCCCATCTCATTTTAAATCTGATTTCAGGGGTACCATATTCATCAATTGGTCTCCGAACTCCAGGATCGGCAACAACAATTGCTATATCTAAAATTTCAGCAGCATTTGATTGTTGAGTATCCTGCAACACAGAAATTGAAATCAATCTTTCAGCAACATCTCCTACACACTGCTAGTCACTAGACAATAGACATCATCAACAATAGACAATAGACACAGAAATTGAAATCAATCTTTCAACTAGCCTGGCGTAACCTCTTGAGGTTTCTGGAAATCGCTGCAGATTCTTCTTGCCGAGCTCGAGCCACTGCTTCCACTGCCAGATTAAGTTCCTCCTCCTCGGCCACTATTGCTTGCCACTCTTCATCAGAGTCCATGTCCATTGGAGATTCGGAGCAGTACTGATTCGGAGAGCTTGCCGGGCGGGGCGGCCTTGCGGGGCAGGAGACAGAGGGCCAGGGCGGCGCGGGAGATAGAGGTCGGGGCGCCGGGGGTGGGCAGGGCGGTGGCCGGCGCCGGCGCGATGGGGGGCGGAGAGTGCCGGCACGCGGAGAGCTTGTCGGGCACCGGGCGGGCAGACCTTGCGGGGCAGGAGGGCGCCGGGGCGGGGCAGGGCGGCCGGGGTGGGCAGGGCGGTGGCCGGCACCAGCGCGATGGGGAGCGGAGCACTGGCGGCGCGGGGAGAGCTTTGCAGGGCGGAGAAGCTCTCTGTTAGGTCGCTCAATCGCTGCGTCGTGGTCGTATACTCGTATGAATTTTCCTACTGCCTCAAGTGCCTCATAGTATCTAATTTTTTTCTGCCCAAAATCGAGGGGGGTCGGCCAACCAGGCTCGACCCCCTACTGGCGCCGCCACTGGTTGTAGGAGCTTACTTATCTCAGTTGAGCGGCACCTGTGCACCTACTACCAGGCTCGAGGATCCGTGGCTTGATGCTAAACATAAAAGAAACAAATGATAGGTTGAGTGAGACTTACATACTCTGCACGAGGTGGAATAGTTAGAATATTAATAGGGGATCACACACGTGTTATATAGCAAAGCTGCTACAGCACAACTACTGTAAACATAGGAGCTCTTGGTCGCTCCAAAGGGCATTGACTCCAGATCAAACAAGGGTCACCGACTCCAACCCCCACCGCGAAGGGCAGAGAAAATTGCAAAAAACCACCACATTTGGGGTTAGGGTTTCAAAAAACCACCATGTTGCCGATTTTTTTCAAAAAACCACCAGTTTTCAGTAACAGCGTAACAGATAGCACTGATCGGGCAGTTGACGCGCTCTAAGTGAATTTCTGACCGGTGGGTCCCAATGAACAGGCTTACGTGGCATCTATTTTAGAAAAAAGACCTTGCTATTTTACATCTTCTCATTCCCCATTCCTAACCATGAGGACCACCACCTCCTGGTTCTCGTCGCTGCACCTGACCACCGTGCTCCTCCTCTCTGCCGCTCGGCTTTGCTCCTGCACGCGCTTGGTGGCCGGCATGGACCTCAACCACGGTGAGCTCGTCGCCACGCTCCCTTCGAGGCACGGCGCGAGCGGAGGCGGCTGCGGCGGCGGTGCGGCGCGAGCAGAGGCGGCATCATGGTGCTCACGGCGGCGCGGCGAGGCACGGCGCGAGCGGAGGCGGCGGCGGCGGCAGTGCGGCGCGAGCGGAGGAGGCGGCGGCGGCAGCGGCGTGGCGAACGTGAACGGAGGCGGCGGCGCGGCGCGACGCGAGCGGAGGCCGGCGTTTTTTTCCTTCTAGTGAGAAAGGAGTTGACTAGTCCACCCAAATTTTACACAAAAGTCCAAATATTTAAAAATTATCTAACATGTATCCCTTGTCCTTTCATGTCGTGCCACATCATCCCTGATAGTGGGGTCTACCGGTCAGAAACACGATTAGTGCTCGTAAATCGGATAGTCAGTGCTATTTGTTACGCTGTTACTGAAAACTGGTGGTTTTTTGAAAAAAATCGGCAACATGGTGGTTTTTTGAAACCCTAGCCCCAAATGTGGGCAGGGGACACCATAGTTGCAACAGCCAGATCAGCATCTGGGCAAGGAACAACACCCTCGCCAAGAACTCCCACTGTCCTCATCCATGTCGCCCACATGACCGAAGAACAAGACCAACACTGCCGCCACGAGGCTTGCCGTAGAGCCACCCAACGTCCACCATCCAGAGCCGCCGCTCCGACTTCCAAACTCCCCCGAACCAGCAAGCCACATCAGCCATACAAACCCACCGGGAAACGGTGCCAGCCACCACCCGAACCTTGTGCAACACCATAAGAAACCACGACATGGCCTCCAGATCCTTGATCTGCGAGAGCACATGCGCGTGCAACACACGGGCAGGACGATGAGGA